>BTPG01000003.1:32846560-32871779 GCA_036245525.1 Semisulcospira habei
ATATTAACGAAGTACTGTTTCAACACGTTTTTCTTCATGTTTCTTCCTCTTAGGAAGCATACAACAACATATTCTGGTTAGCGGTTTCCTATGGTGACGGCAAGACTTGCTGTTATTGCCTATAGCACATCAGGACTTTCCTGACACTGTCCTGACAGCGATTTCCCTATGGGCGCCTTAGTCGCTATCCTCACAAGATGGCCGCCACGAGTGGCATGATGACTTCAGCATCCCGACCCCTATAGAAATGTGGATCAGTGTATAATATATGTGTAAATATAGTCATATTTACAATAAACTTCTAATTAATTTTGTCTATTTTCGATACTTAGGGGGGGCACTTAATGTAAACAAAATGTATAATCACATTGACAAAAAGCTGCACTTTATTTACTTATATATATATATATATATATATATATATATATATATATATATATATATATATATATATATGCTGTGCTAATTCCATGGAATTTCAGGCTGGTGAGCTTACATTGTGACATCAGGACATCAGCTGCCCTTTTGTGACTGCATCGCTCACTAGTTCTAGAAAGAGACGGTAGTGGGAGAGAAGGAATCACAGACCTATCATTTTGAGCCTTCCACTGAACACCTACTACATAAAGCAGCAGGGACTACCCCCAGGCGCCCCGCCATCCGCTGGAGAATAGCCAGTTGCTTGCCCCCCCCCCCCACCCCCCCTGCTATGCTAGTAAATATTCCCAAACAGATATTGGACCTGCTGAGTATATTTAAGTTTTTGCCGCCTACGTGTGTACCCCTTCACCGTAGGGTAGCCAAATTAACCCACCATGATAGTAAAGAAAGCATTGACGACCGACTTAAAGCCTTGGACGTGCTGCCTCTCCGTAAGTTGCTCTTGTACAACAGAGGCGTACTAATGTTTTAATGTTTATAATCTACCACTCTAAAACTCCTAGTTATTTAACAGAACTATTTAGCCTTGCTCATACGCCATATAAAACTGCGAGGAACAATCTGTCCATACCAAGACCGCGCCTCGATATATTCAAAACTATTGTGTCTTACTCAGGAACCAAGCCATGGAATATGTTGAGAAGAACCCAACGGAAAAGGAAACACGCTTAAAAAAGTCAATTACAACACATTACTAGATTCCTAATTGGCCACTTTCCTTCTGTGATACAATGACGATAAGTAGCGACTGATCTCTACATTTGTTTGTTTCCCTATTTTGAAAAAGGGTCTTTATCCGAAATATTAATAAATTGTGTTGTAAATGTCTTTTCTAACCGTGTTCTTTCTCCGTTGGGTTATTCTCTGCATTTTAAACGCTTGGCAGTCACCTTTTTTGTCTGGATTTCATGGAATTTGTTGCCCGTTTATTTCCGCAGCTGAAAAAAATATTGAGCCCACAATTGTGTACTTGTATCGGCGTGACTCGAACGCCTTCAGTTGTATTGCCGAGTTTGTTGTTGCTGTTATTGTTGAAACTAAGTTTCTTTTACCTTTCATGTTTATTTCATGTTCTCAGTCTGTGTGTGTGTGTGTGGGGGGGGGGGGGGGGGGTACGGCGTCTGCGAGACTCCCCGTGCATACATACCCGATGAATAATGTCGTCTTTCAAAATACGAGCTGAATGTTATGGCCTATCCCTGCGCAGCAATAAACGAACGCGATCCAACTGCAAGAGACATAGATTCTCATGAGCCCCCACAGAAGCTGGGGTCTCCTGAGGATTTATGTCCATTGCTGTTGCTGAAGCCAGTTTGTATCTTTTATTTTTCCTTGGACGGTATGTTGTGGATGTAGTCGTTGAAAGAACAAAATGCTTTCGATTGCAGAAAAGGGGATAATGTCAGCTTAAAAGCACACTACCGTCTTGATTGTTCAAATATACACTTTTGTAACAGATGGTTAAGAAACGCTACACACAGGTATAGTTATGATTCGTTTAGACACAGGAGAATCCAGTTCAGCACACGTCGTCTTAATATCAAGTAACCTGACAACGACTGCACTCCGTTCTATAATTACAACTGTATCAGTACGAGAAACAGCTAAAAATAGACTAACACGCTAACGGATGAGCAGAATAAATAAGAGCGAGTACGCATGCGTGTTTGCTGTATGTCCAAACTGCCGTTAAAGTTCATTAGGTGTGTCGATAAGGCAGAAGAAACACAATCGGTGCTGAAATGTGTCGTCAGATTTACGCGTAATGGTACTTTAAGTATTGCTTACGTGAATACACGTTATACTTATTCAACCTCGCGTGTATCATGCGATCATTTTTGTACGGGTGCGCCCGCTTCTGAGAAATGTCACTTCGTACACCTCAGTGGTTAAAGACGTCACTCTCAAATGAAGACTGTACTTGTGTGCTGGTCCGTGTGATCCAGTTGAACGTTGAGGCCTAAGGCCGTAAGGTCCAAACTCAGAGACATGCACCTAATACCTATTAAGAAGCATGTTTAGTGTGTGTGTGTGTGTGTGTGTGTGTGTGTGTGTGTGTGTGTGTGTGTGTGTGTGTGTGTGTGTGTGTGTGTGTGTGTGTGTAGGAAATATAGGAAATACGATCGTAAAATGTATAATATAACAATATGCAATAAATACAATGTCTGTGTGAGTTTTATATATATATATATATATATATATATATTATATATATATATATATATATATATATATATATATATATATATATATATATATATATATATAATATATATATTATTTACTTATAACAAAGGCGTCGCCCAAAGCCAAAAAATGCACTCAATCAGAATAGCTCCATATATGTCATATACATATATGTCAGGACCAGAAGCAAATATTTATATATATCCACATAGAATAATATATATCCACCTATTGTCAAGATACTCCAGGAACTTGACCGGACTTGGAGCTTTGAAAGCATGCTGTTGCAAAGGCCTAGTTTACCACGAAAACCGATGTCCATTTATTTGCAGTTTTGTGTACAATTGGCCTATTTCTCTGATGTCCTTTCCACGGGCTTTTGACGCCCATTGACGTTGCTACTGAGCGCAACATTACCTGCAAAAATGCATCGCAATGTTGTTGCGTGCGATATCTTGATATTTTGTCAGCAGCAAATGTCACCGGCGCCAATCAGTGCCGAAATCACACGGCAAAAGACACACCACGCCAAATCGACAAGGAGTCGATTTGGCGTGGCGTGACATTATGGCGTGTTATACCGGTGAAATTGGTAGTTGAGATAACGCATGCACTGATAAGCAGGCAATGGGCATGGGAGGCAATGCATGTGTAGTTGGAAAACTGTACATTCACTAAATAAAATTATCTCCCTTTGTATGTATCCGAGAAGATGGTTTGTATGTATATGCGCGCATTTGAGTGTTTGTGTGTGAGCGCGTCTGTTTGTGTGTGTGTGTGTGTGTGTGCGCGCGCGCGCGCGTGTGTGTGTGCAGGAACAGTTTTCTATTGAAAATAAGCATAGAGAGAAAGGGGGGAGGATTATGGTGTATGTGGGGGGAGAAGGGCGGGTGGGGCTGAGGGGGAGAGAGAAGGGGGAGGGGAGGGGAGGGGTATAAAACAATTGTATAGAACGAAAATTCGAACAAATAAAGAAACGAGTACACAATGTCCTACTTATTTTCTCTGGCTGGCATCTGGCATGTAAGCAAATCCTTGGATGTCGGAATGTTCTGCCACTAGAGCATTAGTATTAGTATTCCAAGACAACTTTTTTTTTTTCAAACATAAAAATTTAATGATGCAAATTAATGTTCTAAATTAGGCACTTTGTTCGATTCTGTGACTGCTTTTATATATTACCTCTAAATTGGGCACTTTAACCCTTTCAGCTCCGTGAGTTAAAGACAATATCTCTACCGCCGTCACAGATTCACCGAAGAAAATCGTGTCTACATGAGGTACGCGCATTTGAGTAAGGGCAGCAAGAGGCATGGATCCTCATGAACACGCGCAGTTGCTGGAGGCCGCTCATGAGGATCTGTGACTCTTGCACTGGCGAACTGCTCCATGCGTAGTGCCCATTCAGGGAAGGGGTTAATATTAACTCATTCAGCCCCACGGCCGTATTTCCCACATTTTGGAGGCGTCATCTAATGACTATGCATCATTTGCAGGACATGGATCGACCATGATAATTCAAGGGCAGTGCCAGATTAGCTTGGCGCCGACAAGCGCCAACCTAATCTGGCACCGCATTATCATGGTCGACCCATCTCCTGCTGTAGTGTGTCTGGGCTGAATGTGTTTAGTCAATCGCTTAATTATTATTTTTATTATTATTATGATTTGTTTATGCTTGCTGGAGCAGCCTTATCTTGCCACAAATGCGCAGTGTGAAAATGAACGAAGACAAATCAACAAGCAATTACAACCAGGCCACGTCCACACACGCGCACACACCCTGGTACCACTAAGGAGACAGCGTGGGGTCGGTTTACACGAGGTAAGCTCTAAATATTACGTTTAACAAACATTCGTAAATGATACCCTTGAAAACAAAAGGGTATATGAGGAACGTTACAAAATATGCCCAGTAAGCAAAGGTTTTCGGGCCGACGACTGTCAAAGATGGCCGTCGTCGGCCCGAAGACCTTTTGCTACTGGGGTTGTCGGAATGTTCTGACACTGGAGTATTAGTATCATTAGTACTCCAAGACAACTTTTTTTTTTTTTTAAACATAGAAATATCAAGGTGCAAATTAATGTTCCAAATTAGGCGCTTGGTCCGATGCCGGGACCTCTTCTCTATGTTACCTCTAAATTGGGCACGTTAACCCTTTCAGCTCCGTCAGTTAAAAACAACATCTTTACCACCTTCACAGTTTCACCGAGGAAATAAACGTCTGCTTGAGGTACACGGATTTGAATAAATATAGCAAGAGGCGGCATAGAGCTTCATAAAACATTAAACCCCCGCGGTTGCGGGAGGCTCATGAGGATCTGTGTGTCTTGAACTGGCGAGCTGCTCCATTCATAGTGCCTATTCAGGTAAGGGGTTAATATAAAGTCAATCGCCTCTTTCTCACCACATTTTCGTTACCCCTTTTCGCGCCCCCCACCCCCCACCCCCTATCCATGTCCCCTCCTATTGCCCTCCGCCCCCCCACCCCCCGCCCCCAAACCCTTCCCCCAAATCCTTACCTTCCCCCCCCCCCCCCACCTAATCATTCCGAATTGATTCCTAGGTCCCAGTGTTTTTTTTACATGGAGTAGCGCTCTCAATGTTATCAGTAGTGTTGTTGGCCCCTAGATTACACAGACCGAATGCACTCTCACAAAGAACACACCTCAACACGATAAGACTTGACAAGTAACGACCTACATATCACATAAACAAGCATACTTTCTCATGAGGCCTTGCGCCTGCATGCTCTTATGGTGATCTGTGCCTCTCGAGCCCGAGCCGAGAAGGCAATCCGTTTTAACGCAGACAGCAAGAGGCATTGATTCTCATGAGCCCCATATCCGCGGGATCTGAGCTTGCTAACACCTTCGCCCTGAGGCTGATTTTTTTTTTTTTTTAATTTCTTATTGTCCTATGAAGGCTACATTACAGATTAGGAGACAGATCAATCGTTTTAGGTCAAGGGTGGTGCCAGAATAGCTTGGCGCCTGAGGCGCCAAGCTATTCTGGCACCACCCTTGAGCTATAATAGTGAAATTTATGTCACGCTACGGGTGTATTAGGATGGAAAGGGTTCAGCAGCATACTTGTAAGGCATGCTTGTGCGAAGGCGTTGCTTCGTTTTGTGTCAGTTGAGTATACCAGTTTTAGCTTTAGAACAAGAGATTCAGTGTCAGAAGAAATTCGTGCCAGTGGTAACAACTGACTACATAACCGGACAGTTTTCGAATTGCCAGGTAAGTGTGATTCTCTCTCTCTCTCTCTCTCTCTCTCTCTCTCTCTCTCTCTCTCTCTCTCTCTCTCTCTCTCTCTCTCTCTCTCTCTCTCTCCTCTCTGTCTCTGATGCGCAATGAAGCATGCATTGCCTCAGGGCTCTAATTTAGGGCCCTCTTATTTTCCATTTACATTAATGGTATGCCTTTGCATATCTCAGATCAAAACGTACGCTCTAGCCTGTTTGCTGATGATGTGATTCTCGACGTGTGTCGGCGAAAATCTCCAGAAACAATTCCTCACATCAGCAGGGCTTAACTCATGTTTCAAATTTGTGTCACAATAACTATATTATGGTACCAAATCCGTCTAAAACAGAATGCATGCTAATAACTACAAGACAGACGCATCTGCTACATCCACCCCCGCTTAGCATTTCTCTCAACTCTGAGCCGATTAGACAGGTTAGAGAGCAAAGCTTTATAAGCGTCATTATTGACGACCATCTCACATGGCTGCGCATGTCAGCAGCGTATGTCGAAGAGAGTCCCAGAAAATGTATATCTCCTTTCAAAAATACGTTATTTTACAGATACGTCATGCGCTATGTATAACTATTTCCAAAAGCATTTTTTGTTTGTTTGTTGTTGCTTTCTCTTCTGAACCACATAACCGACAAGCACAGCTGTAAGCTATTCTTTAACGCTCTCATGAAATCTCATTATTGACTATATCTCCACTGTATGGGATGGATGTGGCGATGTGCATATAATCAGAGTAAACTCCATGTCTAAATGATCTGTAAAAATCATGCAGCCTGGATCTGCTCCAACCACAAATAAAATAAAAAAAAGCCTTATATCCTTAGTCTTCGTGAACAACTTGTTGATAACAAATGTGTGCTTATGCACAAAACCCTGTACAATAACACTCCAGAGTACCTGGCGCTCAAAATAACTCGAACTAAGCGCGAAGGGATCTCGAGGAATGGCATCCTACCTCTACCGTTGCCCCGTATAGATCATTATAAGACAAGCTTTTCCTTTTCATGACCAACATTATGGAACTCACTTTCTGCTAGTATCAAGGCGATTTATTCACTTTTAACTCATTGAGCCCGACGGCCGTACATTCCCAAATTTTGGAGTCGTCATCTAATGATTATGCACCAGTTGCAGGAGATGGATCGACCATGATAATTCAAGGGCAGTGCCAGATTAGCTTGGCGCCGACAGGCGCCAAGCTAATCTGGCACCACCCTTGAATTATCATGGTCGACCCATCTCCTGCTGTAGTGCGTCAGGGCTGAATGGGTTGAAAGAAAGCTACACACGCACCTATTGAATATTAATATGTAACCCGATGTGTTCAAGTCTTATTGTTATGTATTAAACGTAACCAGTCATCGTTTGCGCTCAACAATGTACATCAGCGATATCTGTTATATTTTAATTGTAGGTATTTTAATCTGCTCGCCCTTAATATGCATACTGTAGCACAGTGTGTCTGCGTCTAATACACAGGCGTGATGTTGCTTCGGTTTTCACCTTTTTTTTGTGAGCTCGCAAACGTACATGTATCCTTTTCATTTTTTATGATTTTATCGTGTATGTTCTTAAATGAAAATGTAAATGTGTACATTAGTGTACACGTGTGAATGTGTGATTGTGGGTGTGTGGGGTATGTGTTCGTGTGCGTGTACATAGTTTCTAGCTTTTTTTCTTTTACTTTTTCTTTTTAAATTAATGTCCATTTTTGTACTTTGTAGCAACGGCAAGTTTGCAAATTGACGATTGCTTTCTTTCAAAACTTTTACCATTGGCAAATAAAGTATCATCATCATCTTCATCATCATCATCATCATCATCATCATCATCATCATCTCTCTCTCTCTCTCTCTCTCTCTCTCTCTCTCTCTCTCTCTCTCTCTCTCTCTCTCTCTCTCTCTCTCTCTCTCTCTCTCTCTCTCTCTCTCATTGAAAACATAATAAATGTACTTTAAGTAGAAGTTCGTGGGAGACATTTTAACTAGTGTCGCTGGCTAAGCCTGGGCGCCAGTCTGTTTTGCTTGGTTAATTCGATTTATAATACACTTGCTCGCACTTTTTTTTAGCGTGGAGACGGTGTTAAAAAAAAAAAAAAAAGAATGAAGGCGGATTTCAAATGATATAAATTGCGTCAGCAAGCGGCATAGAACCCCATGAGCCCCCAACACCTGCGGGGGCTCATGAGGTTCTATGCCTCTTGCAGTGGGGTGGTGTTTGGCACTTGTCTGTTGAGTAAGGGTTGATATTTCTACACCTAAACTATGTCGTCTTCCGCTGTCACGTCTTTGCTGTTACGGGTTGAGAGCGTGAGTGAGTGACTTACTGGGTGAGTGACTGAGTCATTGATTCATTTTGTTTAACTATTTCGCCTCATTTGCACAGATACAGCTGCTCACAGCGACAGATTTTCTTCAGCTGCGTGAACTTCTGGCCAGTAAGTCTCTTTCACCCCTGTCCTGCCAAAGGAAGTACAGTTTGTTTCTGAAATCTGTGTTCATTGAATGACCACAAGTTACAACTGTCCGAAGAACATGGACACAAAGTAGTCTCAGCAAGAGGCATAGATCATCATGAGCCCCCGCAGTCGCGGGGGCTCATGAGGATCTATGACTCTTGCAATTTGATAGCGTTCATTTTTTTCGAGGCTGTGACAGGGTTTGATTGCTGGTGTGTCAGAAACTATTCCTTATATTTACTTCAAATTGTGCTTTCATTGAGGGCAAACGTTAACTTTTACCCTGTCAACTATAATCGCCCATGGCAGCTTGCGGATAAATCAACTAAAATCGACTACGGATGTGAGAGAGTTAACGGCCTACTACCGCCGTAAATTGATAATGTCTGCAACAGATGGTTAAACAGGTCTAGTAATGGTTGATTCAGACACAGAAGAATCCAGTTCCGCACACGTCTTTTTATTTGACATTGACTCCGCTCCCGTTACAACGTCATTTGTACGAGCAGCAGCTAAACATAGATCGACGCGCTAACGGCTGGGCATTATGAACAAGTGTGATTACGCGTGTGCGTTCGCTGCTTGTCTAAGCTATCGTAGAAGTTAATTACGTGTGTCGACACTGTTGGTGTTGCTACTTCCCTTTCCTGTATTCGCCTACAAAACCCTGCACAATACTGAGAATTATCCGTTAACCCATTCAGCCCTGACGCACTACAGCAGGAAATGTGTCGACCATGATAATTCAAGGGTAGTGCCAGATTAGCTTGGCGCCTGTCGGCGTCAAGTTAATCTGACACTGCCCTTGAATTATCATGGTCGATCCATCTCCTGCAACTGGTGCATAGTCATTACATGACAACTCCAATATTTGGGAAAATACGGCCGTCGGGCTGAATGAGTTAATGTCAACAATGATAAGTTAATCCTTTTACCAACTTGTGCATGCAGCCACAGGTACTGTAAGCAGCGTGTGCGTGGTACTGTAAACCGTGCGTGTGTGTGGTTCTGTAAACAGTGTGTGTGTGTGGTACTGTAAACAGTGTGTGTGTGGTATTGTAAACAGTGTGTGTGGTACTGTAAACAGTGTGTGCGTGGTACTGTAAACAGTGTGTGTGTGAGTGTGTGTGTGTGTGTGTGTGTGTGGTACTGTAAATAGTGTGTGTGTGGTACTGTAAACACTATGTATATGATACTGTAAACAGTGTGTGTGTGGTACTGTAAACGGTGTGTGCGTGAAACTGTGTGCGTGGTACTATAAACAGTGTATGTGTGGTACTGTAACCGTGTGTGTGTGTGGTACTGTAACAGTGTGTGTGTGGTAGTGTAAACAGTGTGTGTGGTACTGTAAACAGTGTGTCGTACTGTAAACAATTCCGAAGGTTGCACGCACAAGAGGGTTAACGTATGAGTGTTATTTTTACACATTGTGTCCCGAGGTCGAAATCTCCAAATTTGAAGTTGTCTTCTGAAGATTGTATTGCAATTCTAGAAACAGATCGACCATGATAGTTCAAAGGTGGTGCCAGAATAGCTTGGCGCATACAGGCGCCAAGCTATTCTGACACCACCCTTGAACTATCACAATTGAACTATCTTGCTGTGGTGTGTTGGGACTAGATGAGTTAAATATAACACCCAAGGAACACTAGCTTAACTCATTTGCAGCCAGCCGCATCCGGAGACGGCTTATGGCACGCATTCTGATGCGGCTTGCCGCGACTGAGTTAAACTTTTAGCAATATAGCAATTGTAGCCCAACTGTACTTTATTTACTACAATAAGATGATCATATGTTTTACTTTTTATATTTTCGTTTCAGAATGCTATCTCGGCGTTACTTTGTGGTAGTGATAGCTCTGACAATTGGAGGGTGTATGTGGCTTGTCTTTCATCCACCTAATGTACCTGATCTGCTAACCACGCCGTCATCAACACACACCAGTCGTCACAATGCGTCACACCAGAGGACTAATGCGTCATCTCGAAAAGGAGAGAGTTTCAATGCCAAAAAGAAGACAGACTACGCAAAACTGAATTCTGACATAATGTGGAAGTTTACATCTCCATTTATAATCAGTAACACGAATCATCAAAATGTTCGGAATGTTTCCGAATCTGCACATAGACCTAAATTGGTACTCTTGCACAATGCCATTCGTTTCTCCAAAGAAGACATGAACATATTTCGAGGATGTGACGTCAGCGCATGCGTGCTAACAAGAGATCGACGTCGTTTCAATGCTGCAGACGCTGTGTTATTCAATGCAAGGGAACTGCATTTCAAGCCACCTTCAGCCAGACTGCCTGGTCAGATCTGGGTCGCATTCAGTTTGGAAAGTCCCCAGCTTTACGAGAACTATGATCACCTGCAGCACTGGAGGGGCGCGTTCAACTGGACCATGACGCACCGAATCGATTCCGATATTTTCCATCCCTACGGATACTTAGTACTCAAGAAGAGAAATGTAACCCCCTTGTGCACGCAGCGAACGGTACTTTCAGTACCGGTGGCTGCATGCACACGAGGATTAACAAAGAACTACACTGATATTTTGGCGAGGAAATCCAATGAAATGGCTGCGTGGTTAGTCAGCCATTGTACAACGTACAGCAGACGCGAGAAATATGTGAAGGAACTTCAGAAACACATTGACGTGGATGTGTATGGGCGGTGCGGGGACAACCGCTGCCCACGCAATAAAACTAGAGCGTGCTTGGATCTGCAGAGCAAGAAATACCGATTCTACCTGGCGTTCGAGAACTCGCTGTGTCGGGATTACGTCACTGAAAAGTTCTTCCAGCTGTTTGTCGGCGTGGACGTGATCCCCTTGGTACTAGGCGGTGCTGACTACAAGAAATTCTTCCCCCCGGGTACCTTCATCGACACGGCCGACTTTCGGAGTCCTGTTCACCTAGCCAGACATCTGAGGAAGCTGGAATCGAACACTACAGCCTACGCGGCCATGCTGGAGAGAAAAGACCAGTACACTTTCGGGCGACCGAGAGAGAAAGCGTTCTGCAAGCTGTGCGAGATGTTGCACTCTGAACTTCCTGATAAGCACTACCCCGACCTTCAAGACTGACTGATTCGTGACATCTGCCGGAGTCCTGTTAACTTATACACTGAGCCTTGAGGAGCGCGGAATATACTTTAAAGTTTAGCTGCAAAAACTCATTTTCAATTAACTCAACCCTCCCTTCTTTAAAGCATAAAAACAGTAACGTGGCATATACATAATTTTGACATTGCCAATGACGAATTCCCCCCCCCCCCCCCATCTGGGGGGGGGGGGGGGGGGGGGGGCAAAATTCGTCGTTGCCAGTTGTTGTAGCTCCTCCCCCCTCCCCCCACCCCCCCCCCCCCCCCCCCACCAAAAAAAAAAAAAAAAAAATAGGGGGTTAGAGTTCAGTTTAAAATTTCATAGTTCAATACAGGTAGCGGTATGATGGAAGAAACACCCAACACCACATTGGGAGTACTTCGTCTTTACTAGCCTTCGTTCGACAAAAAACTAAAATTTCGTACTTCATGTAGAGAAAAACCCAACGGAGAAAGAAACACGCTAAGAAATGACAGTGACAACACAATTTGTCGCTTGTTCAAAAGCGCTTCTTCTCAATCGCAAGATAAGTAACCACTGATTTTCAGTCCATCACCTCGTCTAGTTTGAAGAAAAAGGTTAATACATTGGGTTGTGACTGTCTTTTCTAAGGGTGGTTCCTTCTCCGTTCGGTTAATCTCTGCTCTTTATTCACCCTTGGCAGTCACCTTTCTGGTCTGGGTTTTACAGTTCATGTACATTTGGCGTGCTTTAAGGACACATTTCTCTGGAGTAGTCCTGAAAAGGCGAAATAAGAATTTTAGGGGCAAGCTCGACCAAGATAGTTCAAGGGTAGTGCCAGAATAGCTTGGCGCCCTTAGGCGCCAAGCTATTCTGGCACTACCCTTGAATTATCTTGGTCGTTTTGTCTCCGGCTGTGCTGTGTCAATACTAATTTGGTGAAAAATGCATTTATTCATTCGTTCACATTTTAAGATTACATGTTTTGCGGTTAAACATGACGCCAGTTCGTCCACGGCTTTTGTCTGTGAGACAAGAGAGATTCGGCTCAGACAACTAACTGTCTTCTAATTCTATGTCTAGGCAAATAATGTATGAGTATGGAAAGTGTGTATGTATGTATGTGTGTGTGTGTGTGTGTGTGTGTGATTGAATGTGAGTGTGTTGGTGTGTGTGTGTGTGTGTGTGTTTGTGTGTGTGTGTGTGTGTGTGTGTGTGTGGTTTGTGTGTGTGTGTGTGTGTGTGTGTGTGTGTGTGTGTGTGGTTGTGTGTGTGTGGGTGTGAGTTTGTGTGTGTGTGTTTGGGTGTGTGTGGGTGTTGGTGTGTGTGAGAGTGTGTGTGTATGTATGTGTTTGTGTGCGATATGCGTGTATGTGAGTGTATGTGTGTGTGTGTGTGTATGTGTGCAAATGCGTGCGTGTGTACTTGCGTGCATGCGTGCGTGTATGCGTGTGTGTGTGTGTGTGTGTGTGTGTGTGTGCGTGAGTGTGTGCTTGCGGCCTGCGTACTTGCGTGTGTACGTGTGCGTGTGCGTGTGTGTGTCTCTTTAAACTGATGTTTTAAATAATATTGGTACACAGTATTAATGATTTTACAATGCATTAAATGTGCTGTTAACGAAGATTTTCTCGGACAGTGGCATAAATACTTGACTCATCTTGTGTACGCGTGCGCATGGGTGTGTATAATGTTGGTAGTATTGAACTAATAACTTTGACATGAGCCTCCATTATCGCTGCCATTCGGACTTGACTCTTTGCGTTAAAAAAAAAAAAGGTTGGCACAGTCCCCACAAATAATCTTTAAAACGATTTTTTTTAAATTTTGTTTATCCTCTGCTAGATAAGCCAACATAACCTTGGAAACCTGCTTCGTTTCATCGTCCACACTGGAATATCTAGCCATTTGCAAGAGGCATAGATTCTCAGAAGCCCTTGCATCCGCAGGAGCTCATGAGAATCTATGCCTATTGCTGATCGCAAATAACTAAACATTTACATCGTCTGACTGCTTCAGACATCCAGTCTGAAGTTTATCATTTCATGCAGCACATGAATGTCTAGTGATCGCGTTTTCAATGCATGAAAGGAACTACAAACGCCTTGGTCTCAAAAAGAGTGTTAGCCTACTGTGTGTAACAAAAAAAGGCTAGGATGTCTTTTTCAGACTACAGGAGGCGAGCACGTCTTGTTTAGGCAAAGCTGCACGTTTTACTATTAACTCATTCGAGACGTGCCGCCTACGGATACGCCGGCGGCGGACAGCCGCGTATCCGTAGACGGCACGTCTCGAATGAATTAATAGCAATAGGCTAGACAGTCTGATTTAGACTAAAGTAGGCTACCGCTTCTTATTTCGACAAAGCCGAGCATTTTAGTGTTTAGAATACTAGGCTAGACGGTATTATTTAGACTATCTATCTATCTATCTATCTATCTATCTATCTATCTATCTATCTATCTATCTATCTATCTATCTATCTATCTATCTATCTATCTATCTATCTATCTATCTATCTATCTATCTATCTATCTATCTATCTATCTATCTATCTATCTATCTATCTATCTATCTATCTATCTATCTATCTATCTATCTATCTATATCCCGTAGTCTTGCCGACCGTTGGGGCACCACTGATGACTTGGCAACCAGCTCCCTCCAGTCCTCTCTGTTCTCTGCCATTCTCAGCGTATCGCCCAGCTTCAGTCCTGTCCACTCTGAGATATTGTCCTCCCATTTTTTTTCCTCTGTCTTCCTCTCCTTCGTCCTCCTTGCACAGTGCCTTGCAGGATTGTTTTGGCAAGCCCTGCTGAACGCGTGACATGCCCATACCAATTAGACTGCAGTACGATAACACTTCTTATTTAGACAAAGCCGAGCATTTTAGTGTTTAGAATTCTAGGCTAGACGGTATGTTTTAGGCTGCAGTAGTTTAACACTTCTTATTTAGACAAAGCTGAACATTTTAGTATTGATAATACTAGGCTAGACGGTATTATTTAGACTGCAGTAAGATACCACTTCTAATTTAGGCAAAGCTGAACATTTTAGACCCTTTGCTACGGGTGGACGCAGGTTCTATTTATGCAATATGTGCTAAGACAACGCCAAAGAATCCTACCTGTTCAATGGAACTCAGATACAAAGTAGTGTCATCAAGAGGCGTAGATCCTCATGAGCCCCCGCAGTTGCGGGGGCTCATGAGGATCTACGGCTCTTGCAGTCGGATTGTGTTCAGTTTTTCCTCGGCAGTGAAGGGGTTAGTCTTAGCCGACGATTTGAGTCCGCGTTTCATAAGCGAAAAAAAAAAATCGATCAGTGAATTTGCAACACTGAGAGAGAAATTGTTTTTTATGCATGCTGAAACAGCCTTATCTTGCCACCAATGCGCAGTGTGAACGTGAACGAGCACAAATCTCCAAGCAAAAGCAAACAGGCCACGCGCACACACACACACGCACACATCCTGGTACCTCAGGAGACAGCATGGGGTCGGTTTATACGAGGTAAGCTCTAAATATTACTTTTCACAAACAAACAAGCAAAATCAGGTCACCCACGAAGCCAATTCACGTGTTAAAGTACATTATTGTCAGTACTTGTGTATCGCGTGTACCTCGGCTTAACCCCTTCACTGCCAGTGGACGCAGACAATGCCAGTGTCTCTGAAATGTATTTTATTATTTCAACGCCAAAAAGGACCCCAGGCGTCCAATGCACATAGGTACAAAATGGTGTCAGTGTTTGTTCGGGAGCCGGGTGGCGCGGTGGTAGAGCGTTCGACTCACGTCCGGGTTCGGGTTCGAATCCAGCTGGGGGTCAAAATTTGTTCAGACCCTATTCGGTGCCCGTCTTTGAAATCGCCTTCGTGATGGACCAAAAAAAAAAAAAAAAAATCGACGTTAAGCCGTTTAACGTTTAACTTTTTTATTTTTTTTTTTAAACAAAGTGGTGTCAGCAAGAGGCATAGATCTTCATGAGCCCCCGCAACTACTGAGCGAGTGAAAAGGACACAAAGTGGACGCGTCAGCAAGAGGCATAGATCTTCATGAGCCCCCGCAACTACTGAGCGAGTGAAAAGGACACAAAGTGGACGCGTCAGCAAGAGGCATAGATCTTCATGAGCCCCCGCAACTACTGAGCGAGTGAAAAGGACACAAAGTGGACGCGTCAGCAAGAGGCATAGATCTTCATGAGCCCCCGCAACTACTGAGCGTGTGAAAAGGACACAAAGTGGACGCGTCAGCAAGAGGCATAGATCTTCATGAGCCCCCGCAACTACTGAGCGTGTGAAAAGGACACAAAGTGGACGCGTCAGCAAGAGGCATATATCCTCATGAGCCCCCGCAACTACTGAACGTGTGAAAAGGACACAAAGTGGACGCGTCAGCAAGAGGCATATATCCTCATGAGCCCCCGCAACTACTGAACGTGTGAAAAGGACACAAAGTGGACGCGTCAGCAAGAGGCATATATCCTCATGAGCCCCCGCAACTACTGAACGTGTGAAAAGGACACAAAGTGGACGCGTCAGCAAGAGGCATATATCCTCATGAGCCCCCGCAACTACTGAACGTGTGAAAAGGACACAAAGTGGACGCGTCAGCAAGAGGCATATATCCTCATGAGCCCCCGCAACTACTGAACGTGTGAAAAGGACACAAAGTGGACGCGTCAGCAAGAGGCATAGATCCTCATGAGCCCCCGCAACTACTGAACGTGTGAAAAGGACACAAAGTGGACGCGTCAGCAAGAGGCATAGATCTTCATGAGCCCCCGCAACTACTGAGCGTGTGAAAAGGACACAAAGTGGACGCGTCAGCAAGAGGCATATATCCTCATGAGCCCCCGCAACTACTGAACGTGTGAAAAGGACACAAAGTGGACGCGTCAGCAAGAGGCATATATCCTCATGAGCCCCCGCAACTACTGAACGTGTGAAAAGGACACAAAGTGGACGCGTCAGCAAGAGGCATATATCCTCATGAGCCCCCGCAACTACTGAACGTGTGAAAAGGACACAAAGTGGACGCGTCAGCAAGAGGCATATATCCTCATGAGCCCCCGCAACTACTGAACGTGTGAAAAGGACACAAAGTGGACGCGTCAGCAAGAGGCATAGATCCTCATGAGCCCCCGCAACTGCGGGGGCTCGTGAGGATCTATGCCTCTTGCAGTTCTACTTTCTGCGGGAGTTCACTTTGACTATTCCCCTGATTTGTACAACAATATATCTGCAACGCCAGATCCACGCGAGGCCAACTGATTGGCCAGGTTGATCAGGTCTCTCTGGGGGGGTACCGCAAATCAACTCGGTGTCAGTATTACGAGCCACACCCACCCGAGGACACGTTGCTTGACATTTTGGATAGGAATGGGAGAGGTCCCAATGCGCAAAAGTCCATCGTGCCGTACGTCGGCCAGTTGGACTTTGCGCACTGTGGTGTCGCTGACAAACTGGTTCTGCCCTAATTTTGTGATTTTTCACTTTTCTTTAAAAATAAAAAAAAAAACAGACATTATTGGCATTTGGCATTTGAATACGGCAGAATGGAAGGGGTCCGGCCGAGAAACTGGTTTTGCCCCAAATGCACAACGTCCACTTGTGCGAAAAGAGAGATTTTCAAAATAATATATTGAAACAATCGCTTATCACGAAAAAGAACATACTGGATTTCAGTTGCAAATGAAGCGTGGGGCTCTTTGTTATACAATAAAAAATCTCACTATTTTCCAAAATGGACAGGCTAGCTTTGGCCATAATTATAACGGCAAAATGGAAGAGTCTACAGTTAATGACAAACTGGCTTTGTCCAGCCCTACTTTGACAAGAGCAATAATGTCTATTTTTTTTGCGAAAAAAATATATTTTCAGTGTAATATACTTTTGAAACCCTCGCTTTTTACAAGAATGAACATATTGAATTCTGACGAATCAGACAGGGTTGTTGCGATCATGTTTACAAGACTTTCCCAGTGCGCAAAAGCCATCAGCCCGATGTCGGCCCGATGGACCTTTATGCATTGGGTTTCGTTCATCTCTACACCTGCCACGCTAAAATGACGCTGGGCCCCGCAGTTGACCCGCGCACGGCTGTGGATTACATCAAAGACAGATTATTATTAGACAGATCACTCCTTCATAAGGCTTACGACGTAACGAGATGTGGATTTCATCCCAAAGTCTACCGTATTGTTTGGGGCTCACATGCGTTTTTTCTGTTAGGAACATTTAGAGATCATGTTCATATTTTTAAGCTTATCCTTCTGATCCATTTCCCTCCTCACCAACCCAACCTCTGATCAAAACACACCAGCTCACACAAATAAAGATGGACACATGACGCTTCCCGCCATTAGTACGCTCTGTGGCCTGATAATATGGCGACAGGAATTCTGAAGAGGAAGAATAGCAAAATGACGTCACTGTAAGCTTCACGTCATGGCATCGCTAGTCCCACGACGTCGTGTATACAGTGACGAATTTGATGTCAATTCAGAAACATTGTATAACACTGACAGCTGGTGCTTTGCGACAATGTAGGAACATTGTGAAACACTGACGTGTTTGGCGCCTCTACTGACGTCACCGACACTGTCTGATCCTTCTCGAGAGTTGAGAATTCTTACTTCTTTTTTTTACGCTCTGAATTACCTTTTACGAAAATGTTGAAAAGGTACTAAGCTGGCTAACGAACTCATCCAAAGTCTATATCCAAGGTAGCTATATGCAAATTTCCGAGTGAATAGAACGAAAATTACGGACACAAATGCGGGTCAACCGACTTTATAGAAACGGCAAATTTTCTCTTTAACAAGTCTACCATCCAGAATATGCTTGGAGGCTCTTCGAAATATAAACGTTTCAGGCCTGTATTTGCACAAACATCGGAGATACTCGTGTCTACATACACACGCACGCGCACGCGCGCGCGCGCGCACACACACACACACACACACACACACACACACACACACACATGCATACACACTGCGTTTCTCCTCATATGTACGTTCAACAGAGCGGTTAGCGTAGCTAGGTATGACGTATTTTTATCGTGTTACTTCACTGTCAGAGTCCGATGTGTGCCCGCCTGTGTTCGTCATTTGCATGCTACGGAACGTGCTTTGACCAGTCCCATCTCAAAGTCTATCGTATTTTCAACACGGTAGGCAAAAAAGCGAGGTCAATGTCAGAGTTCAGTCACTTGGCGTATGCTTCTTACGATTTTAAGCTTTCTGAAGCGGAACGGAGCATATACGTGTGCAACTTGTGTGCATTGCAGAGAACTCGTTCTTTTTCAATTATAAATAATAATAATTTTTATTTTACAAGAGCTTTTATTCTAAGATATTTTTTTTCTAATTTTTGGTATCTCCAATTTAAAGATTGTCTTTGTAAAAATGTAGTAAATTAGCATGCCAAGTTCAAGAGAAAAACAACTTGAGGTATATAAATAACTGAGGCACTTTTTTGTTTCTGTAAGAATAGGTTGATGTATAGCATGCGCGCACACACTCACGCACATACACAAACCACCAACTTTGGATTAAAAAAAAAATACAGAAACAGCAGTTGTTGATTTTTTGTTTATTCTTTCTTTTTTCTTATATTACAATCTCACATGATCAGTTTATTAATTTACTCTGGTCAGTAGGCATACATTTTCAACTTACAATAGGTATTACCACCAATCTATCAACAAAGCCAAATAGTGATTATACGAACAATAATTTTAATCAGAAATTATCACCAATTATTTGTTCGTTTTCCTCCTCATTCCTCCCGCCACCCAACGCATATAAACGCATGCAAATTTAAGACATAATTATGCATCCCCCATGAAATAGTAGCTCAGCTTGATTAATGAAAATGACTTACAGCAGACGGTACCATCAGTTACAGATGAATGTTATTACCAGTAAACTGATAAAACAGACATCACTAATCATATGTTCTCCAACTGCCACCCCTTCCCATTCTCCATCTCCAAATCCCCCTCCCTCCTTCCCCAAAACACACACACACACACACACACACACACACACACACACACACACACACACACACACACACACACACACACTAAGAGGAACTATATGTTTGAAGAGCAATTTGTTTCTCAATAATACGACTAGAAACTACTTTTGGCTTTTTAAATGAAACAAATTCTCTACTGTTCGTCTTTCTTTCAGTGTTAATGTCTTTTCCTTTTCTTCTTGTAATCGTCTTTCTCCTGCAGCTTATATTTCTTCTGGTGGTACAATCTGATGCGCACAGTTTTTAGATTCCTCCTGAAAGCCTGCTTTCTTGTAAATCGCTGGCCTGTCCACCTCTTGCGACGGGCCGATCAGTTACATGGAACAGTGGGCGATGTTCCAACTTTTTGTCATTCAACCTGATTGCAAAAAAAGCCTCCCGAACTAGACCTTACTGCCAGTAGCCGAAAAATCAAACAGGGGAGGGAGGAAGGCGACTCTCACCTTTCGCATAAATAACAAACAACGGGGACCAGGGTGACCCTGGGAAACAAAAAGGAACTTTGTTATAACATTGCCGGTAAAGAATTTCTCGCTTGGGGGAATGGGGAACCCCCCAAACCCCTGCCCCTCTCCCCTCTCCACCCCCCCCCCCCTCCACCCTCTCCTCCGTCCCCCCCCCCCCACCCCTGCTTGCTTCAGTTCCCCCTACATCAGTCTTGGTTTCTCCACTGGACTCCTCTGCACACATGAAAGCGACCATGCATTAAATCATTTTATGACATACTCATAAAACACCACACCTTTACTCAAATCAACAACTCAAAACAATCAATTCCTATTTTATGTGATTGACTTACACACGCACGCGCGCACGCACGCTCGCACACAAGCACGCACGCACGCACACACACACACACACACACACACACACACACACACACACACACACACACACATACACACACACACACACACACCGAGACAAAAAATAGGTCATCGAAAAATCATAAGAATGTAAATTCTGCATGTCCGACGGAATTTATGACAAAAAGTTTTTTAAGATTACTGTTCTGAAAACAACTCTCATCTCTTGTGCTGTTGTTGTTTGCTGTTTGTTTTTGTTCTATTTTGTAGATATATGAATTTACATATTTGATAGTTTTACGCTTACGTATTGTACTGACAATTAATTTATTTGTTAAATTTACCTGGCTGAAATGACACGTGTAGCAGCATCCCTCTTACTGGGTGGCTGTTTCTTTGCCGTCACTTTTGGGGGTGGGTTGGGGATAGAAAACAAATTGGCACAGCATCCCACAACAACCTGTGCCGTTCTGTGACACACGTAAACTGGCTGCCTTAGAAATGGATAATGCATAACCTGTAGGCCGTGAATGCAGCTCTGCAGGTGGCAGTCACAACAAATCTTGCCTTCAAGTGTTCTCCAATTATTTCGCACATCGGTTCGGAAAATAACAAACATTGAATGAAATCGAAGTATTAAAACATCACATAAACGCCTTAATCTGTAGTCCTAGTTCGTGAGAACAGTTCAGGCTGTAAGGTGTTTGCCCCCAGTAAGTTCTATTAGCTGTGCACAAGCGGCACACATGATTAGATCTATCTTGAGTTAATCCAACATTAGTAGAGCGGAGAACTATTCTATGTACTGATGGATCACTAATACATTTGAACGAAAATACTAAGGACGTAAAATTTCCTTGGATCTAAATGTTAGTTAGACCACTTTCCAAATGATAACATTTCTTTGAATTCGTGGAGAACTAAGGTCTAACTGCAGTCAGATCAGGTTTCCAGTTCAGACCAAAAGTGGTGACTGCCAAGCGTGTCAAATGCAGACAATAACGTAACGTAAAAAAAAACCCAGATTCAAAACCAATGATAATTAAAATTATTTGTAACGGCTATCCGTTCACATATCACTCATGTACCTTTGTCACATGCGAGAGACCTATGCTTGCGTATCGCCCGGCACCCCTATCTCAAAATCGATTTTTTTTCTCTCAGATAGACCACTCATCCTGTACGCCATTCAATATTCTCCAGTCGTATATGCAAAAATAGGAGCTAAAAGTGAGTAGATTACATTTTTTTCTTCCTTGGGAAAGCGGAAGAATGATATGCCGATACAACTTCGCTTGCTGCGTTTGAGAAAGAAATTGCTTTGCGAGTCTCCCCCGTGCCTCGCTTTGCTCCGTCAGCCCGTCGCAGCACGGTAATTAGGGAAATAACTCTCAAAACTAGTCCTCGCAATCTCGGGCCGAGTGCTTTGTCTTATAATATACTGTCATTGGTTAAACTAAGGCAAATAAGGATTACAGTAACACGACTGTACACGGGCCCACTGCGGCCGAGTTCAGCCCAATAGACTTTTGTGTACTGTGAACAGGACCCAGACTGATATGGCGTTATGTGTGTATGGTATGTGTGTGTGTGCGTGCGTGCATGTGCATGTGCATGTGTGTGTGTGTGTGTGTGTGTGTGTGTGTGTGTGTGTGTGTGTGTGTGTGTGTGTGTGCAGAACGTTGATAGTCAAGCCCTGTTTGCTAGTTTGCATCATTCTGGTCTTCGCATCATTGCTGCTGGGATACGTTCTCACTTCTGGTTGGATGACTACACTCAAGGGGGGACAACCTATAACACTTGAATTTGCTACAGCCCATACAGATTTACGGACTAAATCACAGAGGAACGCCACACATGGAATTATTTCAGGTAACCCTCTTGCACATGCAGCCACCAGTACTGTAAACAGAACAGATGACAGCATGCGCAAGGGGGTTAATAAAGAAAACCAGTCGGCGTTTCGCGATTTTACGTTCAACAATGTTTATAAACACTTGCATCAAGCAACGAGTAGTAAAAGTGAAATCAACACTCCTATTAATGTTATTGGTTACGAGGATGTCGAGGAACGTCACAATTCTTCATTTTCCTCCATCTTTCTGCCTCAAGACGACTGGCGGGGAAAGACGGCGGAAAACTCCACAAAACCACTGAAAACGAAAGTAATTTTCTCATACAACCTCCCAACTTGGTTTCCGTGGAGGGAACCTATATTTGGTGGATGTGACGTGGACGCATGCGTAGTCACGAAAGACCAAGCTAGACGCGGCAGCGCTGACGCAGTGATGTTTTATGTGTGTCGACTTCCCGAACAACCGCCGACCTATCAGCGGCCCTGGAGCCAAGTCTGGGTGGCCTACTGCGGGGAGTCTCCGCTTCATTACAAAAGTGAGTACAAACTGGGCCCGTGGCGAGGCGTTTTCAACTGGACAATGCTGTACAGAACAGACGCGGACATATTCGACCCCTATGCCTTCCTGACTCGCCGAGTGAACTTTACAAACAAAGATTACACAGCCATTGCGAGCAGCAAGACCAAAATGGCAGCCTGGTTTGTAGGTAGATGCCTTTCTGCTAGCCAGAGAGAGAAATATGTGTCCGAACTCCAAAAATATATAGAAGTTGACATCTTTGGAGAGTGCGGCACCAAACAATGTCCTCATAGCACGCAAAGTTTATGTATGTCCCTGCTGAACACGACGTACCGCTTCTATCTGTCGTTCGAGAACTCGCTCTGCCAGGATTACGTCACTGAGAAGTTCTTTAAGCTCTTTGCCGATGTGCACGTGATCCCTGTGGTGCGGGGCGGTGCTGACTACAAGAAATACTTCCCCCGGGCACCTTCATCAACACGGCCGACTTCCAGACCCCACGCCACCTGGCGGACTACCTCAAACAACTGGCCTCAGACCCGGAGTCGTACGCTGCCATACTGCGAGAGAAGGACCATTACACGCTGGAAGACAGTAAGAGATCACTTTGTGACTTGTGTCGTAAGCTTCATTTTGACAACACCCCTAAGACGTATCCAGATTTTCCTAAATGGTTTGAAGAGGAGGAAGCTTGCTTGGAACCCAAAGACATAGATGAATTATAAAATTGTGGCTACGGACAGACACCTGCTAAATCCCCGCTCTTTAATAAGTGGCCCTGTATATTCGGCTGAGGGAAATACTCGAAGGCACGATTTCACGTCACTCTAAGTCAAAACGCAGTATGTGACGTCACAATAATTTGTCGTCATACGCAGTGTCTCTTACGGCGCTTGGTGTCAACGTAGTTTTGAAACTCTGCCTTCTGAAGACAAAAAAAAAAAAAAACATTTTTGTAAACAATAAAACAAATCTCGCTTTTCACAAAAAATGGACTTGCCTACTTTTGCCTTTCCCAAACCAACTAGTCCAATACTGAAGGTTAACCCTTCGGCTGTCGGTAGCGCTTTTAGTCGCGATGATTCCTATAGGAATCATCTCGACTAAAAGCGCTACCAACAGCCGAAGGGTTAAGAGCGCGCGAGAGGAATTTTAACTATTTTGGTTGCCAGCGGTCGTAGTTTGTGTTTTGAAATCCACGCCAAACAGCTCATGTTGGCTAAGGGACATGGACATACAAAGGTGTCATCAAGAGGCATAGATCCACATGATCCCCATGAGTTGCGGAGGCTCATGATGGTTCCATGTCTCTGGCATGCTGATCGTGGCAGTGAACGAATGTATGTGTCAATACCGAGGTCGCCAGTGCCCCCAAACTAGCCCGCTCTTTAGCGCGAGAGGCGAGAAAGCGCATTGGGCTGTGAGCAAGACTGCGCGTCACTATGGACGATGATGATGATGATAAAATGTTTTTATTCAGGATAAAGTTTTAGGCATGTGAATGCCTCTCTTACAAACTGTCCTGCTACTCTACACACATAAATATACATCGAGCAACACAGTAAAATATTTAAAACAAACAAACAAACAAACAAACAGTGTGTCAAGAACATTCAAGTGTACAAAAAGCATAAAAGCATAACAAAAGAAGATAACAGCGAAATAAGATGAAGGTCATCTTGTAATTAGAACATGTCTCTGAGAGTTCAGCATCAGATGAGGAGAATTAAGCTAAACAATCATAATATGCAATTTGATTTTCGACAAAATTTCAACATTTTGGGTACCAATTCTGAAAAACAACTCATTAGAGGATTAAACTTTTGCAACTTTCTAGCTGATTTTCACATCTAGTGCTTACTGGTCACAATTTGACCGAATCGTACCCGAGAGCCGGGACATGCAGCAGGCTTATTCAAACACTGTTTATGAAAAATCATGTGGGTATTAATGAGATTGAAAATAGTTGTTTGTTTGCTTTTTGTTTGTTGTTGTTGTTGTTGTTTCGTTTGGGTTTGTTTCGTAAAAGGAAAATCAAAGTTATGTTAGCTGTTTTTTTTTTAAAAAAACTCCGAAAAGGTGTGATGCCGATGATTAGCTTATTTTCACACCTAGGGCTTACAGGTCACAATTTGACCTAATCGCACCCGACAGCCAAGACAAACTGTAGGCTTTTATGTAAATACCGTTTATGAAAAGTCATGCAATTATTATGAGACGATTGTTTTTTTCGTAAAAGAGATTCAATAGTTTTAAGATTAATCCATAATAATTCGTGAAATTATTCATCAAAACCTGAAACTATTTTGTTTCCAAAAATATTTAATTATTACTCAAAAGGTTATAGAGGTACAATCCTGTTTAACGCACTCATTCAATGGGTTCCTTTAATATATATATATATGCAAAATGTATAGTAAAAATAAGACAAATTACAGACTCCAGTGTGGAACAACCGGGTTTTGTGAAACGGCCATTTTCTTGCCAATGCGCATCTTAATCAAAAAAATCAAAAAAGCTGCCTGGAAATTATTCTTTTAGTGATAAATATAAAATTTCAAGATTGTCCGTCCTCAAAC
>BTPG01000003.1:32874531-32897031 GCA_036245525.1 Semisulcospira habei
TGTTATAATTTCCCTTGATATGAAAAATAACGAGAATATAATTAGTACCACGGGCAGAGCACGGAGAGGGTTATGACACGGTCCACTTTGGCTACCACGGGCTCACGTGAAGTTGACAAGTGGCCGGCCCTACTAAGCTCGGACTAATGAATGATAATTTCGAGTGGAAGTACATCAATCTCACTCTAGCGGTCCCAATGCGGGCAGTAGCGAACTGGGACTAATGAATAAATAATGGGTTACTGGTCAGCCGAGGATCAGAGGACGCCGACCACCATAATAGATGTGGAATAATTAGGAGAGACAGTAATGAGTTCCTGGTCAGCTAAGAATCAGAGGACGCCGACCACCATAATAGATGTGGAATAATTAGGAGAGACAGTAATGAGTTCCTTTGATAGCTAGGATCAGAGGACGCTGGACCAGCATAATAGATGTGGAATAATTATGAGAGACAGTAATGGGTCCCTGGTCAGCTAGGATCAGAGGGCGCGATCCACCAGAGCAGATGGGGGATAGATTATGGGCGACAGTAATAGCTCCTTCGACAGATAGGGTCAGGGGACGCTGGCCACCATGATAGATGTGGAATAATATGGGTGACAGTAATAGCCCCTTTGACTGGTTGAGACAAAGGGGCGATGCCCTCGGCCAGAAACGGGTATATATAGTGGGAGAGAGGCTCACAACGAAGGGAACGAGATAGAGAGAGAGCTCACAACGAAGGGAACGAGATAGAAAGAGAGCTCACAAACGATAGGGAACGAGATAGAGAGAGAGAGCTCGCACAATGAAGAGAACGAGATAGATAGAGAGCACACAACGAAGAGAGGGAGAGAGAGATAGATAGAGGGAGCTGAGAAGCGAGAGACCGAGCTCCGGTATTTTCGCCATTTTAGTATGCCATGCTAGTAGGTTGGTTGTGCCCAACCTATTAGACCCACGATGACCAAGAAATAAAAGACTCTTCTGGAAACACTCTTGTCTGGCTGCGTCTTCCATCAACGACACCTTGCGTGTGGCTGCGGTAGTGTAACACTACCTTATCTTCTTATTTGGTGCCGTGACCAGGATCTCGGAACGGGAAGAAACAGAGGAACGGAAGAAACAGAAAAACTAGACTATCAGCACCAAATCGACAGCCCAACGACGCAAGGGTGGAAGAGCAGACCAGAAAGAGAAGAGAAGAGTGCAAGCCAACAACCCGAAGAGAAGAGAAGAGTTCGAGCCCACTTCAAGAAAAGCAGAGTTCGAGCCCACGTCAAGGAAAAGTAGAGTTCGAGCCCACTTCAAGAAGAGCAGAGTTCGAGCCCACGTCAAGGAAAAGCAGAGTTCGAGCCCACTTCAAGAAAAGCAGAGTTCGAGCCCACTTCAAGAAAAGCAGAGTTCGAGCCCACGTCAAGGAAAAAAACAGAGTTCGAGCCCACGAGGACGTCTGCGACTCATTCAAGACCAACAGCCGAAAGGATCACGGGGTAAGTGACTCTTTTTCGTTTAACCCTTGTTGAGTCTTATATAGGAGCCAGACCAGTTAGCTAGAGTTGTGTTGTTAGTGTTACATTTAAAAAGAAACAAAAAATGGCAGAGGAAGTGTTTAGGATTTTAGGCGAAAAGAGTAGAGGAAAATGAGTCAGGCGATTAACGCCCAGAGTATAGGGCAGATGGTAGGAACGTTTGACGGAAAGCCTACCAAATTTAGGGAGTGGATAAAAGAAATTGACAAATATGCAGTGCTAAATAAAGCCCTCAACAGGCGCCCCGTCATTGCTTACCAAGCAAGCTCGGGGGTGGTGAGTGATTTTATCCATCGATTCTTACCAAACGGAAGCGGCAGGGGATTGGGATGAACTGAAAAGGCAGACTAACTGTAAGGTTCGGCGAAATCGCCGATGAAAATCATGCTTTTGCGTTGCTACAGCGGTGTGAAACAAAACCCGAGGGAAAGTGTGCCCTCTGTACGCAGAGCGACTAATGACTCTGGCCGGCGAAGCCTTCCCGAGTCAGATGGGCGCTGCTGTGGTACAACGGCAACTAACCAATTTCTTTGTTGACGGATTGGCGCATGACTTTCTTAAGATGAAAGTCCTGAGGGATAACTCAAATACATTAGATAGGGCCCGTGCAGGTGGCCATGCAAGAGGAAAACCTTCGCCATAGGTTTGTAGCTACGCACGGATAAACAATCGGCCAGTTAGTCAGCCGAGAGTGACAGCTAGGGGTGGAGAAGAGGCTATGGAAGTAGACCATGCTCGTCACCGTAATTGTTTTAAACGCGGGAGAGAGTAGGGCACCAGGCCAAGAAATTGCCGAGTGATAGGGGCGGTTGGTCAGCAAACAATGCGTCCCCCGATTCAATGCTGGAAGTGTAGGGAACGAGGTCACATTCAGCGGGAATGTAGAAAGGCCGGGAAAGAGACGGCCACAAGGTCAAAGAGGTTTCCGCCGAGGCAGGAAAACTAGAAGGTTCTGCGGCACACGAAGCCGTTACGCAGGACCGGAAAAGTAGAAAGAGTCAGTTGTTTAGCATTAATGTAGCGGGTAGCCCTAAGTGCATAGTGTTCAAAATTGGGAAGCAACGATTTCGTAGCTTGATCGATACGGGAGCAGAGGTGTCTTTGTGATTAGCAAGGGGGCTTACGATAAACTCAGTCATAAGCCAAAGTTAGGAAAGGGAGATGTGTCGTTACAGTCAGTTAGTGGAGAAGCTTTACAAGTATTGGGGAGTTCAGAATTAGAATTTACGGTAGCGGGGCTAAAAGTTTAAACATAAGTTCTACGTGGTATCAGGGCTCAACAGGAACTTTATTTTGGGAAATGACTGGTTAGACAAAAACGGGGTGAGGATTTATTTTGACTTGAAGAAACTCAGAATCGGAAGTGTTTATGTGCCCTATGAACAGGACATCCACATTTCGTCTTTGGTCAGAGTGACTAAGACGAAAGTGATAAAACCTCTCAGACGGCAGAAGTACTCCAGGTACGGATGAAGAATGCTCCGTATTTTGCAAGAGAGACACTCTTAGAGATTTCGGAAACAGACAAGGGATTTATAGCACAAGAACCGGGACTGTTAGTGACAAGCACGGTAGTCAGGCAAAATAAGCACCAGACGTAACCCCTACTGATAGTAAACAACACAAACAAGACGTATAGAGTTAGAAGGGGTTGTGTTGTAGGGAAGGTAACAGCAGTTCAGAAAGTACATGAAGTACAGATAGGGTCGGTTGATCGGCAGGTATCGGCAGTCGACTTGACGGAAGTCACTGCGCCGGAGAAGATGAAAGATGTAGTGTCAGAGCTCATTACGAACAATCAAGACTTGTTCGCGAATAGCGACCTTGATTTAGGGGCTACTGACACTGTCACGATGAAACTAGATACCGGCGATCATCCTCCCATTAGGATAAAACCGTATAGAATCCCGCTTCAAGATAGAGAGATTGTTGACAAGGCTCTAGAAGAGATGTTACAGGCAGGTGTGATAAGACGTTCTCAGTCCCCATGGTCTTTTTAGTTTAGTGATTGTATCCAAGAAGGATGGGTCGAAACGTTTATGTGTTGACTTTAGAAAACTGAATGAGGTTACAAAGAAAACATCGTACCCACTACCGCTGATAGATGACATTCTGTCACTGCTTGGAAAGGCCAAGTATTTTACCAGTCTGGACCTTAAGTCGGGATACTGGCAGGTCAAGATGGCGGATCAGGAGAGTAGGGATAGAGTAGCATTTGCGTGCCACAAGGGATTATTCGAATTCACGAAAATGCCTTTTGGTTTGGTGGGAGCACCGGGATTGTTCATGATGCTTATGAATATCGTGCTAGCCGGTTTAGAAAGCTTTACCTGTGCCTATCTCGATGACATTTTGATCTTCTCAGAAACAATAGAAGACCATCTGTGTCACCTTCAGACAGTCTTTGATCGATTGAGACAGCATGACCTGAAGCTGAAACTCAAGAAGTGTCAGTTCTTTGAGGAAGAAACCAAATACTTAGGGTTTGTCATTAGTAACCAGGGGATAAAACCGGATGAGGAAAAGGTAAAAAGTCATTAGGGCTATGGCGGCTCCGACCTGTGTCAGAGAGTGCCGTTCGTTCATTGGTATATGATTGGGTTTTACAGGAAAATGATTCCTAATTTCTCCCAGATGGCTGAACCAATCATAGCACTGACACAAAAGTATGCGAGATTCAGTTGGACAGAGGAATGCCAGAAAGCGTTTGATTTGATGAAGGAGACGTTAGCCGTAGCGCCAGTGTTAGCCTATCCAGATACACGGCGTCCGTACATCCTTTACACGGATGCCAGCGACACATGCGTGGGGGCATGTCTCGCGCAAAATGCGATGAGGATTCAGACATTTCCCCAGGCTCAAAGGTAGAAAGACCTATTTACTTTCTATCCCATAAACTTAGTACCAGTCAGAGGAAATGGTCGACAATAGAGAAAGAGGCTTTTGCGATCCATTATGGCGCTTCAAAAGCTAAATCACTACTTGCATAATGCGGAGTTTTGTAATCCGCACGGATCACATGCCTCTTAAGTATTTGCTTAATTCACCAATGCAGAATAAGAAGGTGCAGATGTGGGCCCTTGGCATTTCAGGATATAACTGTACGATTGAATATTATCCCAGGTCCTCAAAATGTTTTGGCAGACTTACTATCCAGAATGCCGAGTGGTACTCACATGCCAGAGCATGAGGAAGAAGTAGAGGTAACCAGAGAGGTCAATGACAATGCTTTTGTCATTGGAGTCATAAACTCCAACCATTTCACACCCAAGCAGTTTGCTAGTTGTACAGTAAGGACAGGGTGTGACGAGAAGCTGGAAAAAGTTGATCTTCCAGGGTTTGATATTATTGAGGAACAGGAGAAGGATTCTGAAATAGTGCGCTTAAAGGACTTATTGATTAGTGAACAAGGAACCATGACAGTCAATAGGAGGTACATGCTGATAGAGGATGTTCTATATTTCTTGTCTCATCCTGATGATGAACCAGTAGCCAGATTGTATGTTCCGTCTCGCTTGGTAGAGTACGTAGTCAGACAGTACCATGACGAAAATGGCCACTTAGGAATAGACAAGACGCATGACACAGTCAGCAGAAAGTATTACTGGCCTAACATGTACAAACAACTGTACGAATATGTTAGTGGGTGTGTCATCTGTCAGTCTAGAGTGTTACAAAAGAAAAGGGCCCCCGTACAGGAAATGGACATTCCTCCATACCCATTCGCTAAGTTGTCATTGGACTTGGCAGGTCCGTTTGACCGCTCCCTTAGCGGGAATCGCTATGTCATAGCATTCATCTGTCATCTGACAGGTTGGGTAGAGGCGTTCCCTGTACCAGATAAAACGCCGCAGTCAGTGGTACAGCTGCTCGTAGAAGAAATTCTACCCAGACATGGCTGTCCATTGCAGATAGTATCAGACAATGGATCTGAGAATGTGAATAGGGTTATGGCAGAAAACGCTGGCAGAACTGAACATAGATCATGTCACGACCAGTCTTTATCATCCACAGTCCAATGCTAAGGTCGAACGTTTTCCACAGAACTTTTAACGACATTCTGTCCAAAAAGATACAAGAGGTATTTTTCGACATGGGACGTGCATATTAACCAGGTACTAGCAGCTTATAGGGTTTGTGTTTCGGAAACTACGCAGGAATCTCCTTTCTTTTTTACTGTACGGTCGCGATCCAGTGCTACCGTTAGATAACATCCTTAGACCCCGAAGAAAATACGCTGGTGAAGATTTTCACAAGATTAGCGCTTGAGCAGCAACACAAGGCCTTCACCCAGGTGTATCGGCGAATTAAGAAAGCACAGAAGAAGGGGGCTAAGTATGCTAATAGAGGTGTACAGCCTGTCGAGATTAAGGTCGGTGACCCAGTGTACCTTCGTAATCACCGTAGACACAATAAGTTAGACAGTAAGTGGGAGGTCGCACTATAGAGTGGTGGAACAATTGTCGCCTGTCACATTCAGGGTACGACATCAACTAGATGGCACTGAGGTCAGTTCACATGCTGAACACTTGCGGATAGCCCAAAATTAGCGAGTGGCCTATTCCAAAAGCCAGGGGCGGGAGAACATTACGTAAAGCCACACAGGTTGTAGCTCCAGAATCATCTGATAGCGACAGTGACGATGCAGTAGGGCAAGAGAACGCACGAGACAGACTGACTAGGGGGGTGGCGAAAAGAGCGTGAGAATTCTTCATCCGAGGAGGACGTTCCGTTAATGGAGTTAAGAAAGCGCCTAAAGACAAGAGAGAAAAGATCTCTCTCAGCAGTAAACGTTAGTTGTAGCAAGGGCACATCAGACAGTTCTGGTGATGGGGAGATCGACGACAATCGTTCGATTCAGCCTAGTTTAAAGACTAATGGGGTTAGGGAAATTCTTGAAGCGATACTGACTCTTCTGCCAAAGAAGGCTTCAAACTAGAAATGCGACTCTCAGACGGTATCTGGGAGAGGACTATTGTAATGTATAAATCATGAAGCATGATTTGAGTTTTGTCAGAGACAGTGGTGTAAGTCTCTGGTGATATCTCGTACTGCAGACAACAACAAGATGAAGTTTTTTTTAGTCTGATAGTATTTGGGGCTAGCGCAGGGTTTAAATATTAATCACAATGTCGGTATTTCAAAAACTTGATGAAGTTACCACTAGTAACTGGAGATTCAGGTCGGCCTGCGCCAGAATCAATGACGGCTCAGTATGACTTAGAATCCACAACAATAGCAGTAGACGCGCAACGTACGCGGTTCGCGCTCCTTACGGAAGCTGAACTTGAAGCTTGTTCCAAACCCTTGATAGGATTCTGTGCGATTCGAAGTGCAATATATCCTATGAACATTAATCAATTTTGTGTTACGGCGCTGTTTTTAAACAATTCAGACGTAATTGCAACACACTGCCAAACAAAGGTCAAGTTGGGTACAATCATAGTCCACTAAAGATGAGTATTAGTTGTCACGGTAAAGGGGTCACGTACCAACAAATCAACCCACCATTATCGCTAATCCGCCTCAATGAATCATGTACGGCTATTAGTGATAGATTGATGTTAACCCCTTACTACCAACAAGTTAGCCAGTATCAGGTGGAAGACAAATTGATAGGATGGATGGAAAACTATGCATTTTCCAATATAACGTTATGGAAACCATTTCATAGCGCTTTACCAGATACGATCCCATCATCTTTGCCAAAGAGTTAGATGAAATTAAGGAAATGCCAATGGATCATCTAATTTGCTCGACTTCAGAGCGATTCGTTTAAACCAAAACAAGAATTAGGCCGATATGGAAAACGATGATCATATGGTTCTATCGTAGGGACAGTTGTAGTGATCATAATTCGGGTAGGGTGTATACGATATAAAAAGAAAACTAGCGCATGGTTTGGCTCCATACTAGGCGCATGGTTTGCTCCATCAGTACACGACTCAGGAAGGTGCTTGAACGTGAGGTCACTGTGCCTACGTTGATGTCGGCGGCTGTGCAGTCAGCAGACGTGAATGACGTCGCAAGAGCGAAGGACTCTACGCCGATGACGGAGGGAGGAGTGCAGTTACTCCCCGCCTCGAACGTTGTCAAGTTTTACCCGTCGTTGGGGTAACCAAGGATTAACGCTGTTGCGATCCAGGGAGGATCGTGAAGAATAACGAACACATGTGCAAAGACATAACTGAGTCGACGATTTTGATGTGAACATTTATTGGCGTGATTACGCCGGACAATAATAATTTTTAATAAGGAGTGATCGATTTAAAATAAGCGGTCATTCCGAAAATGATGTATTTTATGGTTAACATGTTCAATTGTTTGAAATGATTTTGTGGTCTGAATATTATGTAGTGAAAAAAAAAACGAATCTTGTGAATTAAGATTCCTTTTTTTTTCGGGTAGGTTTGGGAGGAATTGTTACACTATAAGTGTATACGACCAATATCACGGTCGGGTAATGTTATAATTTCCCTTGATATGAAAATAACGAGAATATAATTAGTACCACGGGCAGAGCACGGAGAGGGTTATGACACGGTCCACTTTGGCTACCACGGGCTCACGTGAAGTTGACAAGTGGCCGGCCCTACTAAGCTCGGACTAATGAATGATAATTTCGAGTGGAAGTACATCAATCTCACTCTAGCGGTCCCAATGCGGGCAGTAGCGAACTGGGACTAATGAATAAATAATGGGTTACTGGTCAGCGAGGATCAGAGGACGCCGACCACCATAATAGATGTGGAATAATTAGGAGAGACAGTAATGAGTTCCTGGTCAGCTAAGATCAGAGGACGCCGACCACCATAATAGATGTGGAATAATTAGGAGAGACAGTAATGAGTTCCTTTGATAGCTAGGATCAGAGGACGCTGACCAGCATAATAGATGTGGAATAATTATGAGAGACAGTAATGGGTCCCTGGTCAGCTAGGATCAGAGGGCGCGATCCACCAGAGCAGATGGGGGATAGATTATGGGCGACAGTAATAGCTCCTTCGACAGATAGGGTCAGGGGACGCTGGCCACCATGATAGATGTGGAATAATATGGGTGACAGTAATAGCCCCTTTGACTGGTTGAGACAAAGGGGCGATGCCCTCGGCCAGAACGGGTATATATAGTGGGAGAGAGCTCACAACGAAGGGAACGAGATAGAGAGAGAGCTCACAACGAAGGGAACGAGATAGAAAGAGAGCTCACAACGAAGGGAACGAGATAGAGAGAGAGAGCTCGCACAATGAAGAGAACGAGATAGATAGAGAGCACACAACGAAGAGAGGGAGAGAGAGATAGATAGAGGGAGCTGAGAAGCGAGAGACCGAGCTCCGGTATTTTCGCCATTTTAGTATGCCATGCTAGTAGGTTGGTTGTGCCCAACCTATTAGACCCACGATGACCAAGAAATAAAAGACTCTTCTGGAAACACTTGTCTGGCTGCGTCTTCCATCAACGACACCTTGCGTGTGGCTGCGGTAGTGTAACACTAATAGGTCTTCATTGGGCCCGATGGCTTGCCTGATTCTGCTTCGCACTTCCTCGTTCGTGATGTGATCTCTGTATGAAATGCTATGCGCGCTTCGAAAACATCTCATTTCAGTGGCTTGTATCCTTCTTTGAAGGTCTGTTGTGAGGGTTGATGACTCGCAGGCATACTAGAACACTAAGATGACTAAGGAGCACATCAGTCTGGTCTTGGAGCAGAGTGTGGTGTTTCTGTCCTTCCATATGGTCTTCAATCTTGTCAGTGCTGTTGTTGTCTGCGCAATCCTGGACAATATTTCTGGTTTTGATCCCTCATCTGTCACAATGGCTCCTAAGTATTTAAATTTATTAACTGTTTCCAGTTTTTGGCTTACAATCATGACGTCAGTGCCAATGCCACTGGTGTTATTGGTCATCAGTTTGGTCGTTTTTTGCACTGATTTCCATCCCATACGCAATGGCTGTACTTACTGTCCAGCTTTTCGACCAGTTTAGGGTCTAATAACTACATCATCTGAAGACTGACAATATCTTCACTTGCTGAACTGATTAAACCAATTACCTAGTTTGTACTGATTATTTTACAGCCCCAGTAATGGTATACTTTAGAAGATATGCCGTCATAAAAACGGTTTTAAAAAAATTAACGTCGCATAGCGCGCTTTACTATGCTAGCAGACTACACTGGCGCTCTTTACGTGAAGCACGCGTAGCACATTTGCCGGACCCTGACTAAAGGGGCGGAGCCAAATAAAAAGTGGGTCGGTCTATTGTTGGTCAGTCGTGCCGTTCCAAAAGGTTGATTTAGCTCAATTGTTGGGCAGACTTGCCGTTCCTGAAGGTCGATTTAGCTCAATTGTTGGTCAGAGGGAACGGCAAGTCTGACTAACAACTGAGCTAAATCCATCTGACTTTGGGAACGGCAAGTCTGGCCTACAACTGAGCTAAATCCATCTGTCTTATCTCCTGACGTGCAGCAGACGACACAAGCATTTCACCCTAAGTTTACGTACACTTGCGCTTTCGCAGTTTATTTTGTTTACAACTACTGTGTCGCGTTATGCTTTCGCCCGAAGACCTTTTGCTACTGCGGAAAGAGACGCGCCAAAACTGTTTCTTGTGTACTAGAAAATCGGCAGTAACTCGTTTCATACACAACATATAAGCATCAGGTTTGTTCTACAAAAAAGGAGATGGAAAGGGCTATCCACTGATGTACATTTTAACTCATTCAGCCCTGACGCACTACAGCAAAAGATGGGTCGACCATGATAATTCAAGGGTAGTGCCAGATTAGTTTGGCGCCTGTCGGCGCCAAGCTAATCTGGCACTGCCCTTGAATTATCATGGTCGACCCATCTCCTGCAACGGGTGCACAGTCGTTAGATGACGCTTCCAAAATTTGGAAAATGCGGCCGTCGTGCTGAATGAGTTAATATGTTTGTGCAGTTCGTCAATTTTCTATGAATTTACAAATGCAAATCAAAGTATAGCGAAAAATCACCCATAAATCTTATAAAAACCAAGGTCCATTTAGAAAGAGCGTAATCTGCAGATTCTGAAACCGTTTACAAGTTTTGCTGTATGTTAGCGCATTCGTGAGATATTAGATTGCAAATACGTACTGAAAAGCACAACACGCCGAGCACTCAGTAACAAAGGTTAGCACGCTTCAATACAGGGGTTACTTCCACCTAGCGTTGCATCGTTCAGCAGGTAAATAAGCTGTCGTCTGCTGCTGCATAACACAAACATAAAACAGATATGCAAAGAAAAGGGGAGGGTGTAAACGGTAATATAAAAAAGACGACCAAACAGCGCCTGGGGACTTGTGTGTGTATCTGTGGGTTGTACACATTAAAAACGATTTCTTCTTTACCTGATGCGTAAAAAAGCCAACAAGCAATTCAGCCCCGCCTCCGATAACGTCAGAATCCCGTGACCACTGCGAGAGGCAAAGATTCACATGAGCTCCTGCATCCGGCAGGAGCTCATGAGAATCCGTGCCTCTTGCCGGCAGCAAATAGGTACACATTTACATTATCTGACTGCTTCTGACATCCAGGCTGGGGTACACTACCATCACAAAATCTATAGTCGTTCGTTCATTGGAAATCTTATTGATTTTGTGATGGTAACGCTGACTTGGTCTAAATATGAAGTGCTCGCCTACTGTTCATAACAAAAGGCTAGAGTGTCTTATTTATGTTTGCACTTTTTGAAGCCACCGATACTGCGCTAAAGAGATCGTATGTGTGCGGTAGGGATGAAAACAGTGGGCTAAACCGTCCTATTTAGACTGCCACCTCTTAGAGTAAGCTGACTATTTAACCCATTCAGTCCTGACGCACTACAGCAGGAGATAGGTCGACCATGATAATTCAAGGATAGTGCCAGATTAGCTTGGAGCCTGTCGGCGCCAAGATAATCTGGCACTGCCCATGAATTATCATGGTCGATCCATCTCCTGCAACTGGTGCATAGTCATTAGATGACGCCTCCACAATTTGGGAACTACGGCCGTCGGGCTGAATGAGTTAAGTCTGCGTTTTTCATGCATTGGAAACTAAATACACTGACCAGCGAAAGAAATGAGACATTTTTGAAACCGCTCCGAAAATATCGCATTTCTCTTGCTCGTCAATATCACTGAAACTGAACGAGGACTATTACAAAGTAAAGTAGGTAAAAGCACTGTTACGGGAGAGAAGTGTGCATGCTCGACCAGTGATCATAGATCTACTTTGGTCAATGCACAAAAAAAGATAGGAAAGAGGGGGGCGCCATAAGAAAGTGACTGGAAGCAATGCATATGGAAGCCCCCCCCCCCTCCCCCTCCCCCTCCGCCCCGAAGGGGAGGCGTATCACATATCCCACTGTTCCAGCCCCTTCGTGTATGGAAATTTAAATCTAGGTCCCCCAAGGGGTGGGGGGGGGGTCCAGATATTTAGCCAGTGTGGACAGCTGTTAGATTTAAATTTCCATGCACCAAGGGGCTGGAACAGTGGGATTGTGATACACCCCCCCCCCCTTTAGGGGGGGGGGGGAAGAGGGGGGTTCCATATGCATTGCTTCCAGTCACTTTCTTAGCGCACCCCCTCTTTCCTATTTTTTTTTTTTTTTTTGGTGTGCTTTGACTAAAGTAGATCTATGATCACTGGTCGATCATGTACACCTCTCCCCTGACAGTGCTTTTAACTACTTTACTTTGTAATCTTCCTAAAATATTAGCACTGGCAGTCTCCCCTTTTCTTTTCATTTGAACGAGGACTAATCTCCAGTCACACTGTTCACACCTGTCGCACACTTACACACATCTTGGCAGAGCTACTGAGAAACATGTGTCACACAATACACACATCTTGCTACAACTACGGAGAGAATGGTGACGGATGGCAGGAGGTAAGCCCTGAATTTTACTTGTAACAAACAAACAGTACGGGTACCACGGCCAATCTAGAAGTTAAATGTTCCCCTCTTTTTGTCTGTTCTTTTGTCAACTCAGTTCAATTCAATAAATCTTTATTTTCACTCTAGAGTGAAATCTGGGGCAAACGAAGTCACCTATTCACTACCATATATGTTATATAAAGAAAATGCAGAAAAATGAAAATACATACGCACATATACACTACGCTTCAAAATAAACTTTACTAAGTTTTGGAGACGGTATCTTTGTAATGCGTGCAGATTTTAAAACACGAACAAGCTTACACACTTGTGGATACAATGCAACAAACTGTATCGTTTTCCGTTGTGTTACCTTTAAGTTACAACCTTTTGAACGCGACACACCCAATACAGAAAGCTGTAATTTAATATTTTCATGTGAAACGAGATGTTTATCAAGCTCTGCCCACGTTGTATGGGGAGCTTTGTGAATCTGATTACACCAGTTAAAAGAGCATTCATTTATCTCCAACTGCTGCTAATGATTTTTATTTTGAAAGACAACTGTTGCCGTTGTAGTCTGAATAAGACATGCACCCCCCGAAAAAGCATCACTTGTACCGGTTTCATACGCATATTTCCCATTTGCCAATTGGTGATTTTAATTCCGAGTAATATGGTGAAAAGGTGAATCATTTTTCTTTCAAATGCAACCCCAAAACACTCATTTTAACCGAGAATTATGGATTTTATCGCAACAAAAGCCGACCTATCCCCCGAATCAAAACCTTTTGTTGGTCTCGTCTTTTTTTTTTTCTGAGAAATTCAAATCCGCCGTCAGATGGTTTCAGCGTTCCTTGAGGAGTTTTTACTTCAGTAATGCGGTTGACACAGCATAAGTAGTACCACAGAAGTGTGTGTGTGGGGGGGGGGGGAGGGGAGAAGGGAAGGGAGGCGGGACGGGGGGAGGGGAGGGGAGAAGGGACGCGGGGGTGGGGGGAGGGGAGACGGGTCGCGGGGTGGAGGAGAAGGGGTGGGAGGGGGTGTCGAGCTTGAGATTCACGATCTCGAAACATTTACTTTTTCATCAATAACACACATTTTCACCGTCTCCTTCAGTGTGTGCGTACGAGCGTGCGTGTGTATGTGTGCGTTTATTTGACTGCGCTAACTTGTGTGTAGCTGCTTTATTGCTTCATGTTCGCGTGAGCAGTCGACCGACTGTTTGTATATTTGTGTTGTTTCGTTATTGTACAAACACCATTATACTTATCTACATAACCACCACCAAACCAGCAGGAGAAAAGACAAAGAAAAAAACGGGAAGTACGAGTAGCAATAACTCTTATGAACCATACATTCTGTAAAACAGTGCATCGAGTCAATACCGATGCAGAAAAATTATATTAACCGGGGGTGGGGGTGGGGGGGGGAGATGGCGGGGGAAGGGGGGGGGGGTGTCAAAGATGAGTTGTAGTGCATCGCTTGTGATCGAAAAACTTTTACATCTCTGTGTGTGTGTAATTTGAAATAATACACGTGTAACCGTCTCCTTGAGTCCGTGTGTGCGTGTGTCTGCGTGCGTGGGTGTGTGTGTGTGTGTGTGTGTGTGTGTGTGATGGTGTGTGTGTGTGATGGTGTGTGTGTGTGTGTGTGTGTGTGTGTGTGTGATGGTGTGTGTGTGTGTGTGTGTGAGATGTTGTGTGTGTGTGTGTGTGTGTGTGTGTGTGTGTGTGTGTGTTGCTTTACTGTCTGTTTATCTGATAGTGTGAGTCGCATACTTAAACACAAAGCAATACAATCGTAACACAGACTTTAGCATGTGCATATACTAACACATACACACACAGCCACACAAACAGGCGCACACAAACAAACACTCGCACACACACACACACACACACACACACACACACACACACACACACACACACACACACACACACACAAGGAGATGGTGAAAATGTGTGTTGTTTCAAGTTTCGTGAATAGTAAACGTTTTGATATTATACGCGATGCACTATATCTCACTATGGACACCTCGCCCCCCCCCCCCCCCCCCATTCCACACCCAGCGCCAGCCCCCCTGACCCCTTCCCCCACCTCGCCATTAAGTGTTAAAAACATTACTGGAGTTATAACACCTCATGAAACGTTCCTCCAACCATCTGCTGATTTGAATTTCTCAAAATCGTTTGCATTCTCCTCTTAGAAGAGACAAACAATATGTTTGAAATCAGGGGTAGGTTATCTTTTCTTGCATTAAAACCACAATTCTACCTCGCTCAGGTGGAATGATTTTGGTTACATTTGAAAGAGAAATTATCCTCCCTTTCATGATATTACTCGGATGTAAATCATTGGCTGGCGAATGGACGACATGCGTCTGATAGTGGTATTTTACCTGAGTGGCCACTGAGCGCGGCCGACGGGGTAGGAAGTTTGAGAACTTATTTTAACCCCCTTAAATGTCTCTTTATCATGGCGGTTCTTGAACTGGTTGACAGTTTCAGCTTCGACAATTGATTGTTTCAGAGCATTCCATGGGTTCACATCTCTTTGGGAAAAAAAGTTTTTTCTAAGATTCAGTCTGGACCTCCCTTTGAACAGTTTGCTGCTGTGACCTCTATGGTAAAATGATGACTGGCATGAAGTAAAAAATATGTCAGCAGAAACTTTTTCAAGTCCCTTTATGATCTTGAAAGTCTCGATGAGATCTCCCCTGTCTCTCCTTTCTTTCAATTTCTGCAAATTGCAAAAAGCCAGTCTCTCCTCATACGGCAGGTGACCAATCACTGTAATCGATCTTGTAGCTCTCCTCTGCACCTTTTCCAACTCTGCGATGTCTTTTTTGAGGTATGGTCGCCATGCTTGGATACAATACTCCAAATGTGGTCGTACAATTGTTTTGTAGAGTGGGACAATAACTTCTCTAGTTCTGGCTATAACATTTCGCATGATCTGCCCCACTGCTCTGTTGGCTCGTTTTGCTGCCACGCAGCACTGGCGACTGACCGACAGTGACCTGTGCATGATGACGCCTAGGTCCCTTTCTTCCTCCACTGCTCCAAGTTCTTGTCCTCCCAGCGTGTAAACCTGACAAGTGTTTTTACGGCCTGCATGCAGAGTCTTGCACTTGTCCACGTTATACTGCATCAGCCACCTCTCTGCTACCTTAAGGTCATGCTGTAGTTTGTCGCTCCCCGCTGGGTCGGAGACGTCGCCGTAGATCTTAGTGTCATCAGCAAACTTTAGAACGCTGGTCAGCATATCGTCCTCCAAGTCATTAATGAACACCAGGAACATGGTCGGCCCCAAAATGGATCCTTGTGGAACTCCGCTCGTCACATCTACCCATGGAGAAGCTTGTCCGTTGACCACAACTCTCTGCTTCCTGCCTAGCAGCCATTCTTCCATCCACTGCAGCACTTTTCCGTCTACACGTGTGCTTTCAGCTCGTCCATAAGCCGTTTGTGAGGGACCTTGTCGAACGCCTTGGCATAGTCAAGGTAGATGACGTCTACATCTTTCCCTTCGTCCAGCATGCGTGTCATGTCCTCCAGGAAGACGAGCAGGTTTGTCAGGCAGGACTTTCCTTTTGAGAAACCATGCTGGCTGCCTCGGATCAGCTGATGCCTCTCAAGGTGATTGTTCAGAGAATCCCGCACAACATGAACACTTTCAAAGACTTTCCCAACCTGAGAAGTCAGCGATACCGGCCTGTAGTTTCCTGCTATACATTTTGCACCCTTTTTGAATATCGGCGCAACATTTGCCTCTTTCCACCCCACTGGCACCTCTCCGGTGTCCCAGGAAGCCTGAAAGATCAGTGACAGGGGATATGCTATGGATTCTGCTGCTCCCCCCAGTACGGCTGGAGAAATTTCGTCAACCCCTGGCGCCTTGCTAGCATTCAGGTTTTGCAACTTCTTGAGGACTATGTCCTCTGTAAAGATCACATGTACCAATCTTTCCTCTGGTAAGCCCGTAAACTTACATTGGGGTTCCGGTCTGTCACCATTGCCCTCCACCGTAAAAACTGATGCAAAGAAATTGTTCAAGATGTCCGCTTGTTCCTCATCATCAGTGTGCAGCTCCCCGTCGCTATCTTCCAGAGGACCAACCTTGACCTTGCAGCGCAGCCTGTCTCTTACGTAGGCGTAAAAAGACTTTGCGTCCTTCTTGATGTCCTGTGCCAGCTTTTCTTCAAACTTCAATTTACTATCTCTGATGAGTTTTGTACTGCCATTCTGACACTGTTTATATACAAGAAAGTCTTCTTGCCTACCAATCTGCCTGTATTTCTTCCATTTCTTTCTCTTCTTCTTGACACTTTTGAGTGCCTCTCTATTCATCCACTTGGGCTTCCTAGTGCACCTCGTTTTCTTCAACGGTACGAAACTTCTCACCACCTTCTGCAGCGTTTGATGAAACAAGTCCCACTGTTGACTGCAGCTCTTCCCTTCAAATTCATTGTCCCAGTTCACCTTATCTAACTTCTCTCTGAGCACTTTCCAGTTTGCCTTTCTGAAATCCCTTATCTCTTTCCTCCTGTCGCTGTTACTGTCTCTAGGCTCGGAAAAGGCCACTTTGAAGTGCACAATGTTGTGATCGCTGTTGGCTAGAGGATCGCCTATCTCGACCTCTTGCACCATCTCTTCTTCAGAACTGAACACCAAGTCCAACACATTTGCTTTTCTAGTAGCTACAGCCACATGCTGAAACCAAAAACAGTCACTTACTGTATCACGCAAACCTTCCCCTTCTCCATCACACTCATACGTATTCCAGTTAATACCAGGACGGTTGAAGTCTCCAGTAACAACCACATGCCTGTACTTTGCTGCCTCTTTTAAAACTGCAAACAATTTCTCCTCATTTTCCTGACTAACACCGGGTGGATTGTACACAACACCAAACAATGTTTCTTCTTTGTCGTGACCATATATAACACACCAGATGCTTTCTGCATAGTCCTGCTCCTCACAGAGTTCCACTTCTCTAACCTGCAAATTACCTCCCACATACGTCAAGCATCCCCCTCCTCTCCTTCCCACTCTATCACTTCTAAATGTCTTGTATCCATTGATGTGAATTTCACTATCTGAAATGTCTCCATGAAGCCAGGACTCAGTAATGGCACTAATGTCTAATTCCTCGCTTAATACAAAGGTGTGAAGATCATTAAATTTATTAACAACACTGTGTGCGTTTATTGATACGCAATGCAAAAAATGTGGTGAAGAAGTAGAAACAAATGATGCATTATATACATTATTTTGTATAGATGCGGCAGGTTCAGGATAAAAACTTAGTCCTTTTTTGATGCAGAGGTCACATTCAACTCAGATGCTGATGACGCCTCGTCCTCATATTCGTTTGCTCTATGATGGTTGCTCTCATCTATCATAATCACTTCATTACTCTTGATCATGTATTTCTTGCCATCCTTCAAACTGCGTTTCTCTTTCAGTTCATCTCTCAAAGCCTTCTGTTCTCTTTGCTCTGATTTTGTCAAGTCCCTACTGACATACACCGTATTGTACTCTTTAGTTCGAAACAATTTCTTGCTATTCATGAGAATGTCCTTCTTCTGCTTGGCACTAGTACACTGCACCTTGAAGGGTCTGGATCGCTCACCTATCTTCCTGCCTAACCTTTCCAAGCCAATTCCCTCTGCCGCTTCCTGACCCAGCCCCAGTGCAGACACCACATCAGCAAAAGCCTCCTTGTCTGGTTTTGTCTCAGGCAGATTCTTGATGATAATATTCATCCTTCTTTCCTCTCTGAGCTTAGCTTCGTACACCTCCTCTCTAACCACCGACCTGACAGAAGTCGCAACTCTCTCTTCAAAGCCACTATCCAAGTTGTCCACTTTGCTTTCCACAGACTCCAGTCGATTTTCTAGCTCAACATTTTTGTCTCTGACTTGTTGTACAAGCTTCAAAACATCCATAGCTTTAGGATTGCACACATCACAAAACCAGTGACAACTACCACCACTTGCTGAGCCAAACTGTTTGATCATGTTGTAGTATTCACTAGACACATTTTGGATTCTCTGTGAAATATTTTCCCACAATATTCACACTGCAGGCAATCTGTTCTTCTGTTCATTGATTTATCACAGGTGGCACACTTGTTAGAAGTACCTTGACTAGATCCAGAGTTTGTTTTTTCACTCATTGAAACTTTTCTGCAACTAGAGTCCGCCATTGTGTAGGCCATTGTGTAGGCCTAACTCACAACACTGAGCGCTCACAGCTGATTTTTTATGGGGTTAAACACACTTCCTACCCCTACCACACTATTGCAGATGCTGCAGAATTGCTCAGGACCACTTTAGGCAATTCAGGAGATGCTGTTACTGTTTCTTTCTTGAGATATTTGTTGAACTTTACATTCCAATGGAAGAGCTCTTTCAACGAGATTTTATTGAGGGTGCATGTCTTACTCAGACCACAACAGCAACAGTTTTCTTACAAAATAAAAACAAGATGAGGATTTCATCCCAAAGTCTACCGTATTGTTTGGAGCTCAGATGCTTTTATCTTTTAGGAACATTCAGAGTTGTTCATATTTTTATGCTTATAATGCTGATCTATTTCCTTCCTCTCTAAGCCAACCTCTGGTCAACACACACGTCGGCGCACACAAACAAATACGGACACACGGTGCTTCCCGCCATTAGTTCGCTCTATGGACTCGTGTAGCGACAGGAATCCACCTCCTTCTACTCTAACCGACCCTCTGATCCACACACACTTGCACACATACATAAAGTGGGACACACGGTGATTCCCGCCATTCGTAACCTATGTGGTCTCGCGTAGCATAGCTATTCTGAAGAAGAAGAATAGCACGAGCAACAAAATTAATATCACTTCAAGCTTCACGTCATGGCATCATTAGCCCCATGACGCCGTGTTCATTGTGACGACTCCATGTTATACGTCATCATCGCAGTACTAACATTTGACGTATCAGAGGATCAACTTTGCAATTTTCTTGCTGATTTTCATGCCTAGAGCTTACAGGTCACAATCTGACATAATCCTACGCCAGGGCCGGGACAAATAGCAGGCTTATGCAAACACTGTTTATGAAAAATCATGCTGGTATTATTGAGAAGATAGTTTTTTTCGTAAAAGAAAAATTGAAGTTATGTTAGCTGTTTTACAAATGACTCCGAAGTGCAGAAAATTGTCTGATTTTCACACCTAGGGCATACAGGTCACAATTGACCTAATCATACCTTACAGCCGAAACAAACTGTAGGTTTATGTAAATACCGTAAACGAAATATCATGGAGTTATTAATGAGAAGATTGTTTGTTTGTTGTTGTTTTTTTCTTTAAAAAAGATTCAATTGTTTTAAGATTAACCCATATAATTCGTGAAATTCATCCCAAAAACGTGAAAAAAAATCCAAAAATAGTTAATTATCACTCAAAAGGTTCTACTAAAGGTACAATGCTGGTTAACGAACACATTCAATATCTCCTTTTTATTTAGCTATATGCAAAATATTTAGTAAAAATAAGAAAAATTACTGACTCCAGTGTGGATCAACCGGTTTTTACGAAAGGGCCATTTTCTCGCCAATGAGCGTCTTAATGAAAACATCGAGAAAAAAAGGTCTCGAGATAATTCTTTTAGAGAAAATATCCTAAAATTTCAAGCGTGTCCTTCCTCAAACGCGGGCTTTAGTCGCTGTCACATACACACACACGCACACACACACATACACACATACGGCGCTTTGGCGCCAAAAGACGTTCTCTAGCAAGGTTTGCGTAGCTAGACGTGACGTCATTTTTAGCGTGTTATGTCTTTGCCAAAATTTCTGCCCCGCACGCCAAAAACGTCATGTGCATGCTCCGGAATGCGCTCCGACCAGCCCCATTTCAAAGTGTAACGTATTTTCAATACGGAAGACAATCATTCGCAGCAATTGAAGATAAATGAATGTCCTTTTAAATGGAGAAATCAGATTTACAAAGCTCCCGAGTCAATGCGAGCAGTGCTTTTTAAACAACGCGTGTCATATGAAATTGACACCGTGCAACTTTCGATTTGTGGGGTGTTGCGTTCAAAAATTCGTAATGTAATGGCAGCGCAACGGACAAAGATGCAGTTTGTAATGTTGTATTCACATGTGCGTAGACATTTTCATGGTGTAGTCAGAATTGTAAAATCATTAGGCAATAGAAAAATATCGTCTTCAAAACTTAGTAAAGATTTTTACGCTTTTTGTATACGCACTTTCACTTAAAAAGCATAGTTGTATGTACCCACTCCACAAAGTTTTCCTTCTTTGATATATGTACTTCTTCGATGTATTACAAGCAAATTGGTGTTCATAAATATACTTTCCTTCCCCAAAACCTTGCATACAATCTGTATACATGCATTTGTCAAACGAAAAACGCAGAACATGATTATTCTGCCAATTAACAAGCTCATTATGCCCATTGTAATCACACTTCTCAGTGTCTACGTATTCTCTAAATGTCATTCCAATAGACACACAAGAACGGAGAACAGACAGCAACAAACATGCGAAGCGAATCGCCGCACAGATTGAACTGTCGAGATGCCTGCTAGCATTTCTCACGAAATCGATAACCTAAGAAAAGGACTAAAGTAAATAAGCGTGCTTGAATTTGCCGGCCGTCGTTATTCTTGATAGAATCAACATTCACTCAATAACATGTACGCTTATAAAAACACTGATAATCAGACAAATTTGCCGCACCTAACCGACAGTCATGTATGCAATCATCTGTCAGTGTTTAGTCTCAGTCAGCCCAAAACTGAAACAGCCGCAAACTGAAAGAATCGAGGTAAAGGTAAAGTTTTGTTTTCTACTAGGTATATAAATTATGTTGAGCCACATTTTGCTTTATATAGGGCCGATAACAGACAGATGCGATTACCCGAATCAAAATGGCCGAGGCGTTAGCCGAGGATATTTTGATTCGGGTCTTGTAATCAGATCTGTCGGTTATTGACACTGTATCAAACAAAATCTGGCTTAATGTTATATAACATTAGTCTGTGAGTTTTAAATCTACGGCCTGAAGCCATACGGTGAAAACTCAGAGACAAGAACACAACAATAAAAATAGCATATTAATGTGCAACAGAAGAGTAAGAACAATATTTAAAAAGAAGAATAAGAACGCTTATTATTTATACAGTGATCGCACCATTTTGTCTCACTATTTTTCACACCGTCCGCAAAAACGCATCTGGACAGGAAAAAAGTAGGCGTTGGCCGTCTCAAAACGGTTTTTTTTTTTTTTTTTTTTTTTTTTTTTTTTTTTGTACGCGCATTTGCACGGGAAAAAACTGCCTGCCAATTTCAAAAAGCGTAAATTGGCAGACTTTTTCAGTGCACATAAGCGTGCGAAAATTCCGTGTGTTTCGATATAGCGACTTAAAAGAGGTGACGAAAGCTACAAAAAAGCGGAAGCATAAACAAGAAGAATGAGTGTTACCATATGCGCGACGCGACGGCGGCATGAAAGCGAAGCGGCAGGTACCAGCGACGAGCTAAAATTGTACTGACTAGCAAAGGAAATGCGACATTTTGGGAATCCTTCAGTGTGTACGTACGTGCGTGCGTGTGTATGTGTGCGTTTATTTGCGTGCGCTAACTTGTGTGTAACTGCTTTATTGCTTCATGTTCGCGTGAGCAGTAGACCGATTGTTTGTATATTTGTGTTGTTTCTTTATTGTATAACCACCATTATACTTATCTACATAACCACCACCAAAACAGCAGGAGAGAAGAAAAAGAAACCACGTGAAATACGAGTAGCAATAACTCTTATGAACCACACATTCTGTAAAACAGTGCATTGAGTCAATACCGATGCAGAAAATTATATTAACCGGGGGCAGGGGGGGGGGGATTTCCTGGGGGAGGGGGTGTCAAAGATGAGTTGCAGTGCATAGCTTATGATCTAAAAAGTTTTACTTCTCTGTGTGTGTGTAATTTGAAATAATACACATGTTTAACCGTCTCCTTGAGTCCGTGTGTGCGTGTGTCTGTGTGCGTGCGTACGTGCGTGCGTGTGTGTGTGTGTGTGTGTGTGTG
>BTPG01000003.1:32899531-32914531 GCA_036245525.1 Semisulcospira habei
CGTGTGTGTGTGTGTGTGTGTGTGTGCGTGCGTGCGTGCGTGCGTGCGTGATTGTGCGTGTTTGTGTGTGTGTACAGAACGTGGACGGTCAAGCCCTGTTTGCTAGTCTGCATCGTTTTGGTCTTCGCATCATTGCTGCTGGTATACGTTCTCACTTCTGGTTGGATGGCTACAATCAAGGGGAGACGACCAATAACACTTGCATTTGCTCCAGCCCATACAGATTTACTGACTAAATCACAGAGGAACGCCACACGTGGAATTAGTTCATTTAACCCTCTTGTAAATGCAGCCATCAGTACTGTAAACAGTAACGGTGACCGCATACGCAATGGGGTTGATAAAGAAAACCAGTCGGCGTTTCTCGATGTTACATTCAACAATGTTTATAAACACTCGCATCAAGCAACCAGTAGCAAAGGCGAAATCATCACTTTTTTAAAAGTTACTGGTTACGAGGATGTCGAGGAACGTCACAATTCTTCATTTTCCTCCATCTTTCTGCCTCAAGACGACTGGCGAGGAAGGATGGCGGGCAACTCTACAAAACCACAGAAAACGAAAGTAATTTTCTCATACAACCTCCCAACTTGGTTTCCGTGGAGGGAACCTATATTTGGTGGATGTGACGTGGACGCATGCGTAGTCACGAAAGACCAAGCTAGACGCGACAGTGCTGACGCGGTGATGTTTTATGTGTGTCGGCTTCCCGAACAACCGCCGACCTATCAGCGGCCCTGGAGCCAAGTCTGGGTGGCCTACTGCGGGGAGTCTCCGCGTCATTACAAAAGTGAGTACAAACTGGGCCCGTGGCGAGGGGTTTTCAACTGGACAATGCTGTACAGAACAGACGCGGACATTTTCGACCCTTATGCCTTTCTGACACGCCGTGTGAACATTACAAACAAAGATTACACAGCCATTGCGAGCAGCAAGACCAAAATGGCAGCCTGGTTTGTAAGCAATTGTCATTCTTCCAGCGAGCGAGAGAAATATGTGGCTAAACTCCAAAATTATATAGACGTGGACATCTTTGGAATGTGCGGCACCAAACGATGTCCTCACAGCACGCAAAGTTTATGTATGTCCTTGTTGAACACAAAGTACCGCTTCTACCTGTCGTTCGAGAACTCGCTGTGCCGGGATTACGTCACTGAAAAGTTTTTTAAGGTGTTCGCCGACCTGCACGTGATCCCAGTGGTGCGGGGCGGTGCTAACTACAAGAAATACTTCCCCCCGGGCACCTTCATCAACACGGCCGACTTCCAGACCCCACGCCACCTGGCGGACTACCTCAAACGACTGGCCTCAGACCCGGAGTCGTACGCTGCTCGTACTCGTTCTTTTTGCATGATGATGAGGATGATATGATGATGCCATGGTGGTCCATGTGGTTTTAGGGACTGCGTGACAGGGCCGCATTCCACGCTTCCTGTCATAAATATCCTGGCATTAACCAGGCCCGGGACTTGCGGACACCTGCGAGAGAAGGACCATTACACGCTGGAAGACAGTAAGAGATCACTTTGTGACTTGTGTCGTAAGCTTCATTTTGACAACACCCCTAAGACGTATGCAGATTTTTCTAAATGGTTTGAAGAAGAGGACGCTTGCTGGGAACCCAAAGATATGAAAGCGTTATAGGAGTGTGGTCAAGGATTAACACCTGCAAAGTACGCGCTCTTAATTATTGGCCCTGTATGTATCCGACACAGACAGATGCTATACGGCATAATTTGACGTCATTCTCACTGAGAAACATAGTGTGTGACGTCAAAATAATTTCACGGCGTTTGGCGTCAGCTTACGACGTTTTGCAATTCTGCCCTGTGAGGACAAAGTACATGTGTAAAGAAGTACCCAACGGAGAAAGAAACACGCTTAGAAAAAACGGTACAACACAATTTATTAATATTTCGGGTAAATACCCTTTGTCAAAATAGACAAACAAACAGAGACATTAGCCGCTACTTATCTTCATATGCAGAAGGAATGTGGCAACTGAAGGTGACGTAAAAAGAAAAAGAAAAAGAAAAGAAAAGGAAGAACAAAAGTAAAAATGACGTCAAAGAAAAAAATCGTAAGAGAAAGACTCCGAGAGAAACTAAACACGAGAGACAAGAGTGTGTGTAAGCGCGCGCAGGAGCGAGCAAAAGTAAAGACGTTGGACGGTGCCGCCGCCCCATCTCTTCCTTCATCCGGAGAGGTGACCTCCGATGCTTACGGAGAGATTGGTGTTGCCGCTTGCGCACCCACATTGGACGTTAGCGGCACCCCTCCTTCGACTTCCGTTTTACATGACGTTGAGGCCACTTGCACTCCGTTGCTTACTGCGATACAAGACCCCTCTAATACTTTGTCTGACGCTGTAACCACTACGCATCTCCACTGCGCCTTCGTCGGTGCTACTACACCTCACAGGAATCTAGTACAATGTATTCTTGAAGATTTAACCCTGACACACGATGAAAGAGCTGTTCTCTCCAGAGGTCTGAAGTTTGTTCCGAGACAGCCTACTATAAATAAATACGAACTTATCAGAGATCTGCAGATTTTCTATAGGTCTCTTTGATGGATGGCTGTCCTGGGCCATCGACCAAGAACTCAGAAAGTTGGTGACATCTTCGTTGATCGTTTTGCCACGCCTGTCCGCAGAGAACCACCTCATGGCAAACTTCCTGAACTAGAATGCTACATTAAGAAAACCATGTCTGACATTGGAAAACTCAAGTTCAATTCCATTTCTCACTCCAATCTCACAAAAGCTGAACTCGACGCTCTCACAAATCTTCGTAACAGAAGCGACATCGTCATCAAACTAGCCGATAAAGGTGGCGCCGTCGTTGTATGGGACAGAGATCTGTACATCAAAGAGGCCTACAGACAGTTAGAGAACCCAGAACACTACCAACACCTTGACGAAAGTTCCCTCCAAGCTGATCAAAAGCGCATCTCCAAGACAGTCAAAGAGATGATTCTTCAAGGAGAGCTTCCTTCAACAGCTAATCTCATCATAAAAAAGCGGCCTAAGCAACCTAACTTTTACCTTCTCCCCAAAATTCACAAACTCAACAATCCCGGCCGCCCCATCGTGTCAGCTTGCAGCTGTCCCACAGAACACATCTCCGAATACCTGGACATCATCTTCCAACCCTTTGTCCAGTCTCTATCTACCTACATTAAAGACACCAACCATGCTCTAGAGATCATAGACCAAGTCAACCAGAAACAACTTTTCAAACCTGAACTGTTGTTTACACTTGATGTCACTTCACTATATACTGTCATACCGCACAATGACGGCCTCAATGCACTTTCATACTTCCTCAACCAAAGAAGTCATAAACAACCTCCTACTCATACTCTTATACGTCTGGCTGAATTGGTTCTCTCTCTCTCAACAGTTTCACCTTTGATGGCGTCACCTTCGCTCAGTGCAGTGGCGTAGCGATGGGCTCTAAATTAATGGGACCCAGCTATGCCTGCCTCTTCATGGGTTTCCTTGAGAACCAAATACTTCAGAAATACACCGGGCCTGTCCCTGAGATGTATAAACGCTACATCGATGATGGCATCGGAGCTACACACATGACCCACGCTGCACTTTTAGAATTCATTCACTTCGTGCAGGACTTCCACTCATCCATCAAGTTCACATACAATATATCAGCTACTTCAGTCGACTTTCTGGACATGAGGACTGCGGAATGTTGAAAACTTCAATACATTACAAGCCTACCGATTCACATTCATACCTCGACTACCGCTCTTCGCACAACCCCAGATGTAAGAACAGCATCCCATATTCTCAGTTTCTTAGGCGTAAAAGAATCTGTTCCGAAAAATCAGATTTTGATGTTCAATCCAAAGAAATGAATGGATTTTTCATCGACAGACATTACCCACATACTGTTGTTCAAGGTTCTCTCCAAACAGTACAAAAACTTAGTCGCGCGAGTATACTGCAGACTAAACCTACCGCGGCTGAGAGTGACAGGCCCATCGTAACCATGATTTACCATCCGCACACCAATCCGGTTCGTAAAATACTTCTTTCTAACTGGGGTCTTTTGTCATCCAGTAAAGAGTCCGCTGCTATCATTTCTGAACCTCCGTTGGTGGCTTTCAAGAGGGATATTAATTTACGAGACATGCTTGTTCGCTCTACTCTTAAGCCTCGTTCTACCACCAGACCCTCCGGCTCCACACCGTGCAATGTTCCAAATTGCAAGATATGTCCTTTTATTTGCCCTTCTACAGTGGTGAATGGTCCTCGTTACAAATTCAACATAGACAGATACTTCACATGTCAAACCACCAACGTGATTTATGTCATCTCCTGTGTGAAATGCGGCCAACTCTATGTTGGAGAGACGGAAAGAACCACCAAGGACCGTTTTAAAGAACATCTTCAGTCGGTCAAGTACCATTACAATAGACCGGTCGGGCGACATTTCAACCAGGCCGACCACTCCGTCTCGGACATTCGTGTTAAAGGCCTCTGGCTTATGCAAGCCAGTAATGTCTGGGCCAGGAAAGACCGAGATAAATTTTTGATTAATAAACTGGGCACTGTGGCGCCACTCGGGATGAATATGAAAGATTAACTTTTTTGACCTTGCCTGTGTCTTTTTTATCTGCTAACTGTCATTTACCTTACTAAGTCGCTTCTGTATTACTACTTACTAACCAGATAGGTGAGGCTGGCGCTGATTGATATGTACTTTGTGACTCCCATGGGGACTTTTTCAGCGCTGGCCGTACGTTACGTTGGATCCCTTGCCCTTCCCTGTCGGGCGCCTGGTCGCCGGTCCTTGGATTTATGCGCGGGTGTGGGGGGGGGGGGGCGATCGTGTGCATTCCCTTGGGGATGTATGTGGTCGTCTTGTTCGCATGCCTGTGCGTTCGTCCGTGGGCTGGTGGGTGCCGGTGGCTCTGGTTGTTTGCCTTCCCCCTCCCCCCCCCCCCCCGCCCTTTTTTTTCCCCCTCCCTCTCTCTCTCTCTCTCTCTCTCTCTCTCTCTCTCTCTCTCTCTCTCTCTCTCTCTCTCTCTCTCTCTCTTTATTTTGTGGTGGTGGACTTAAAATAGGTCACCTGAATATCTATTATCTTGTCAATAAGGTGCCAGATCTCTGTGTGTTTTTGAACCAGCCCGAACACTTCCACATTTTTGGTGTTTCTGAATCAAGACTTAAGAACAAAATCACAAATGCTTCCATCTCTATTCCTAACTATAAAATATTTCGTAAAGATGCCGCTTTGCCTCAACACACAGGGCTAGCGATTTACATGCATACGTCTGTATCTAGCTACGCCAAGCGGCGTCTAGACCTCGAATTTACCAAAGTGGAGTGTATGTGGCTCGAGGTAAAAACACGACAGTCATCACCTATACTAATCGGCTTTGTCTATAGAAATCCGGCAGCCGGCTGGGATTGGTTTGATGAGTTTACAGCTTTGATGGACAAGGCAAGTCAGAGCAAGTGTGACATATTTCTCCTAGGTGATTTCAATATAGACCTATCTAGACCTAAGGGATCAAATGCAGCATGGATCACGACCACATCGCTATTTGGTTTGACACAAATAATTAAAGCACAAACTAGAATCACATCTACATCATCCACGCTCATTGATCATATTTATGTTACCAACAAGGACAGAATAACTAGTGCGAATGTCCCGACTTTAGCCATTAGTGATCATAACCCGGTATGTTGTACAATTGCTCTGAAGCTTGATAGGCCAAAGAAAAACAAACACACAACTATAATGTATCGTTCTTATAAAAAATTTGATAGGGATAAATTCATGCACGATTTGCACAATACACCCTTTGATGATGTATACTGCCACACTTGCCCTGACAATGCCTTGTCTTGCTGGATGAGTCTGTTCCTCGGAGTCCTTAACAAGCACGCGCCCCTCAGGGTAAAACGCGTTAAACATGCTAGGCTACCATGCCGCCCTGGTTAACATTGGACATTAAAAATGCTATGTCACTCAGAGACAAACTTAGAAAAGAAAAACGCTTTGATGACTACAAAAAACAACGTAATCAAGTAAAATATTTGGTAAGGGCTGCAAAAAAAGCATTCTTCAATCAAATGATCTCAGAAAACCGTGACACAGCATCCATTTGGAGAGCACTAAATGCTATTACTAAAGGAAAAACAGTCCCAGAAATACCATCTCATTTAACTTCAGACAAATTTAACAAGTATTTCCTATCAGCCGCTGAAAATCTAGCCCAATCGGCATCAAATATCAGTACGCAATATAGTATCTCAAGTCTTCTGAGATCTTTCAGCAAAGCAACAAATATAACACAAAAATTCGTAATTCCTAATATTTCAATAGCAGAAATCGGTAAGTATATTTCTGACATGCCGAATAAGAAAAGTAGAGGGATTGATGATATTGATAACCAATCGCTAAAATTGTCATTGCCTTATACAATACAATCCCTTACATACATTTTTAATCTGTGTATAAATAAAAGTTATTTTCCTACAGTCATGAAGGAAGCAAAGGTAGTTCCGATCCCCAAAACTGAAAACCTTGAAGATATTCATAATTACCGACCGATCTCTTTGCTCTCAGCCTTGTCAAAGCCATTAGAGCGGCACATTCACAAGCATCTTCTTAATTTCCTTGATACGGATAATTTACTAAACATTCATCAGTCCGGTTTTCGCCCGACCCATTCATGCCAGTCAGCACTCACACATATCGTAGATTGCTGGCTAGAGTCAATTAATAAAAATTTAATGTCGGGAGCAGTTTTCCTAGATCTTAAAAAAGCTTTTGATCTTGTGGACCATGAGATTCTCTTACATAAGCTTACAATATACCACATAGACGAAACTACAATAACTTTTCTCAGATCCTATTTGGAAGACCAAAAGCAAAAAATATACGTCCATGGTCAGTACTCTATGCAAGGCCATGTTAAATTTGGAGTTCCTCAAGGATCAATTCTAGGACCCCTCCTATTTTTACTTTTTATAAATGACCTTCCTTTACATATTTCCGACCCTAACGTTAATTGTAATCTCTTTGCGGACGACACAAGCCTTCACGTTCCTGGTAAAAACAGCCATGATATTAGTCGTCGTTTACAATCCAGTCTTGATGAAGTTTCTGATTGGTGCTGTAAAAACCACATGGTACTACATCCTGATAAGACGAAGAGTATGTTAATCATCTCACGACAAAAACATCAACTTCACCCCCCCTTCACTAACGCTCAGTCTTAATTGCCAACCTATTGAACAAGTTCATGAACGCAACTTCCTTGGAATATGTATAGATGAGCAGCTAAGTTGGGAGAAACATGTGACTAATATATGTAAGAAGATATCAAAAAATATATTTCTTGTATCACAATTGAGAAGTGTGAGTGACATAAATACGCGAAAAATGTTTTTTCATGCGCACATTAAATCTCATGTTGATTACATCTCCACTGTTTGGGATGGAAGTGGTGATGTGCATATCAAAAAACTAAATTCACTATACAAAAGAGCCATTACAAATGTAGACATAAGACCCATTCCTACCGCTGTAAAACTGCAAAATCTCAAACTTCTTGGCCTTCGTCAACAACTCGTTTACAACAAGTGCGTACTTATGTTTAAAATTCTTCACAAGAAAGCTCCACAGTATCTAACAGCTAAATTTACTCCACAACGACAGTGTGAAAGGTCCTCGAGGAACAGTACTCTTCGATTACCACTACCTCGCATTGACTTATTCAAATCAAGCCTAGCCTTTTCGGGACCACTTTTATGGAATTCACTTCCTCAACATTTAAAAACACTAACCCACCTTTCCTCCTTTAAAACAAAACTACACATATACCTGATGGAAACTGCTTAGATATATTATTTTTATCCTGTCATTCTGGTGAAAGGTTATGTAAATGTATATTATGTTAGTGCGTGCATTTATACGGCTGTAAAGGTGTGTGTATGTATGTTTGTTTCTTGGTACTTTGTGCTTGTTTTTGCTGTACTATGATTTTTTTTCCTATGTAATTTGCGCTGAGGAGTGTTACTTTCTTTTTTCGTATTTGTTTATTGCTACCTTAGTAGTATCATTTTCTGTACTGTGTGTGTCTGTACTTATTTAGTTATGATTTTTGTTTGCGTTAAATTTTTTTTTTGTTTTTTTGTTTCTTGTTTTTTTTTTTTTGTTTTCATTATATTTCATGTTGTAGTACTTTAGAAACGGCAAGTTTGAAAAATGACGTATTTGTATCTGTCAAAACTTCTACCGTTATGTAATAAAGTTTCATCATCATCTCTCTCTCTCTCTCTCTCTCTCTCTCTCTCTCTCGATAAACAGGGCGGCCTTTTCGAGCTCTCTCAATTCAGTTTTGATTTGGGGGCTTCAGCCAAAGCGACAATGCCTGTTGAAGGACTACCATCAGCAGTTGATGTCATCCTGAATGCCCTGCTAAAAGAACACACCCTGTCATCCTACAAAATCGACGGTAAGGGCGATGCAACCATAGTTGTGCTTCGGCTGACCGGCGGCCCTCCACCCGAGAAGATGTCAACATACCGGAGAAAACCACCCTCCCAGATACTGCGTGACCAGACCAGAGCAGAGACACGGAAGCAAGAGAAAGACAGTAAGGAAAACGAACTTTTCCCGTCTTACAACCCGTTGTTTATTCCAACACCACCAGAGAAGCAAATAAACAATGACACAATTACTTTATGCGTTGACCTACAAACCGACAACACACCGTGTGGTATTGGTCGCCCCCCACGTGAAACTCGCAAGGAAAACAACGATCCTTGCATCACAAGGGCGAATAGACAGAACAACACAGAAAGCGTGACAACACAGCTGACAGATGACCTACATGCTATTGAAACGGAAGAGCTGGATGCTGGATCGACAGAAATAGACTTGGAAAAGACAGGTTATGACTTGGAACAAATAAAACAATACATCGGGGCAGTGGACAGAAGACTGCAGAGGCGTTTGAGGGACAGACAGAGAAATGTGGAATTTAAGAAAATTGTACTTGACACTCGTTTCGAGAAAGAAATGTTCGTGTGTGAGAGTGACGATGTGGTTTTGTTGTTTGACAACAAAAACGAACATGTTGATCATTGGTTTTTCAAACGACTGTCAGGTGAACTCAATGAAGATGAGAATAAAGCCATCAGCGATCTCCGACGCTGGGCGCCAATCAACCGTGTTCGCTATAAGGAGGTGTGTGAACGTGCTGAAATGGAATTGAAAATCATTCGAGCCTTTCTTCGACATTACATGGATTAGGTGGACGCCGATTGTGCTGAAGTTTTCAGAGACTGTGGCCATCGCCAAAACCGTTTGTGAGTTATTTATTTCATTGATACTGACATTTCAAGTAAACAGTTTGTATTTTTCAAATATAAACAAAACATGGACTACCATGTTTGGAAAATATGTTTACAAGCATTGTCCATTGTTTGTGAAGCTTTGTATAATCCCTTCCCCCACCCTCCCCTTGTGAATGGACCAGAAGGTCTGCCACAATAAACTTTTTCAGTCTCAGTCAGTCTCTCTCTCTCTCTCTCTCTCTCTCTCTCTCTCTCTCTCTCTCTCTCTCTCTCTCTCTCTCTCTCTCTCTCTCTCTCTCTCTCTCTCTCTCTCTCTCTCTCTCTCTTCCCTTTTCTCTTCCCCTTCCCCCGCCCCTTTTGTCTTTCTCTCCCCCCCACACCCGTTTTTTGGGTTTTTATTGTTTTTTTTTTTTAGTTTCCCTTGAAGATGGTTTCACAACTACCTACTCTCCTCTTATACCATTATTCTCTTAATGATTTTGATTATTTGCTTTGTTTCATTGATATTCCTTGTTGTGTACCATGCTAAATGCTGTTGTTGTTTTTTCCCGGGGTTCTCCCGTTTTTCCCCCGAGGTAGTCCTCAACTTGATGGTGATATAAAGTTTGCCTTCGGGTTGGCGTTTAGCAGGCTTTGTGTATTAGACACTCAGCCTACTTCGTGCCCAAGGGTACTCCCCGTTCGTTCTCTCTCTCTCTCTCTCTCTCTCTCTCTCTCTCTCTCTCTCTCTCTCTCTCTCTCTCTCTCTCTCTCTCTCTCTCTCTCTCTCTCTCTCTCTCTCTCTCTCTCTCTCTCTCTCTCCCCGGCCTCACACACGCGCTTTTACTTTTGCTCGCTCCTGCGCGCGCTTACACACACTCTTGTCTCTCGTGTTTAGTTTCTCTCGGAGTCTTTCTCTTACGATTTTTTTCTTTGACGTCATTTTTACGTTTGTTCTTCCTTTTCTTTTCTTTTTCTTTTTATTTTTACGTCACCTTCAGTTGCCACATTTCTTCTGCATAATGTATGAAGGTAAGTAGCGGCTAATGTCTCTGTTTGTTTGTCTATTTTGACAAAGGGTATTTACCCGAAATATTAATAAATTGTGTTGTACCGTTTTTTTTTCTAAGCGTGTTTCTTTCTCCGTTGGGTACTTCTTTGCATTTCACACGCTTGGCAGTTACCTTTTTGGTCTGGATTGAAGTACATGTGTGTCATGCAATAAAACAAACCTCGCTTTTCACTAAAAATGGTCTTACTGTTGCTTTTAACCATTTGGCTGTCGGTAGCGCTTATGGTCGCGGTGATTTCTGCAGGAGACTGCCAGTTAAAAGCGCGGGAGAGAAACGTTAACTCTTTCTCCGCCAGTGGTCGTAGTTGTGTTGCTGATATCTTAGTCAATTCCAAGCCGAAGAGCCCCAGTTGTTCAGGGAACATGAATACAAAACGGTGTCAGCAAAAGGCATAGATCCACATGGGGTCCATATCTCTTGCGTGTGGTTCACCTTTTTTTGGCAGTGAACGGGTTCATTTGCCAGTTTGAAAAACCGGACATCTCGCGATTGTAAAACCAACAGACGGCTAACGGAAAAGTCGAACAATGAAATAGGATAGGATAGGATAGGACAGGATATGATAGGACAGGATAGGATAGGATAGGATAGGATAGGATAGGATAGGATAGGATAGGATAGGATAGGATAGGATAGGACAGGATAAGGTTTATTAGTTATTGGTAGCAGGGGTTTGCTACATGGACCCTTGTAGGCCTGTGGGATGTCAAAGGAACCATTGTACCCCGACCTCCCCAAGGCCTACAGGGGTCTGTGCAGCAAGCCCCTGCTACTAATAACTTATTTGTTTTCATTCTTTTATTATTTTCATAAACAAACTCAATAATAAATCTTCCAACCTGGATCACGCCAGACGTGACTTGACGTCAAAGGAATATACATTTATACATAATAAACGTATGACGTAATTTAAAATCTTCCATGGCGTTACCGTCTCCAGAAGTGTGCTTGTTGTTTCAAACAACACTAAATAATTTGGACTTTGGAACGTTTTGGTGATCTTTTATACAACAAAACTGGCATCCATGACGTGTCAAAAACAGGACTACAAAAAGTCCGCCATTAGTCGCTACAAGGGGTTTTGTAGCGAGGTCGCATGATACGGTGTGCGCTAAAGTTATTGGTCGTATGACGTGGGGATGAAAACAAAGAACCAGTCTCTTTAGTGCAAACCGTACCATGTGACCGTGATCTAAAACCCTTGTAGCGACAAATGGAGGACTTCTTGTAGTTCTCTTTGTGACCCATCTTGGATGCGAGTTTAGTTCTATAAAAGATCACCAAAACGTTCTAAAGTAAAAAGTTACTTAATGTTGTTGGAAACAACAAGCACACTCAGTACTGGAGACAGCAACGTCATGAAATATTGTATATTACGTCATAAGTCTATTATGTATAAATGCATATTACTTTGACGTCAGTCAGGTCTGGCGTGATCCAGGTTGGAAGATGTCTTCTTGATATCTTTTACGAAAATAGTGAAGGAATAAAATCAAATACGTTATTGGTAGCAGAGGCTTGCTGCGCGGACCCTTGTAGGCCTGAGGGAGGTCAAAGGAACCATTGTACCCCAAAGGCCGAAGGCCTGAGGGGTACAATGGTTCCTTTGACCTCCCTCAGGCCTACAAGGGGCCGTGTAGCAAACCCCTGTTACCAATAACTTATATTATTGCCATTTGTATAAAGACATTTATAAGTAAAACGGTGGAAGAAATACATTATATACTGTCATGTGATCACTTGCCCTCATCTCCCAGTGTACAGCGTCCTTTTTCCACACCTCATAAACCTTGACCTACAGACGCTGGGGCACATCACAATAGATTGGTCACGTAAACCCATTCAGCCCTGACGCACTACAGCAGGAGATGGGTCGACCATGATAATTCAAGGGTAGTGCCAGATTAGCTTGGCGCCTGTCGGCGCCAAGCTAACCTGGCGCAGCCATTGAATTATTATGGTCGATCTATCTCCTGCAACAGGTGCATAGTCGTTAGATGACCCCTGCAAATTGGGGAAATACGTGCGTTGGGATGTATTAGATAACGCCGAACGAATCTCAACAACGAACGCGGACGAAATCACTGCGCATAACCTGCTTGTGCCGCAGTAGCATAAGTAACGCTCCAAAACATCTCCAAGAGACATAGATCCTCATGAGCCCAGGGGACTTATGATAATCAATACCTCTTCAAAATGGTTGGAGTGTTGTCTGTGTATATGGTAGTAATTGTTTATAAGACGTGATTTTGCTCTCGTTAGTTGTTGGGAGTCACTCAGTGTAAAGGTGACCTCACCAATCTTTTTCTGTCACGAATTTGTGTGGCTAGCATGCTGTTTAACTCCTTTGCGCAATCACTCACGCGATCAGATAAGCAGGCAATGAATGGAGACATAGATGGATGGATAAAAAAAATTTTTTTAATCAATTAAAAAAAAAAAAGCAATCAGTTTGGAACTCGCTGCCTGTCAGTCCTTCGAAATCTCTCTACTCTCCTTCAGTTTAAGGCTCAGTTGAAAACTCACTTCTTCCAGCTTGCTTTTCCTCAGTCGTAGATCCGTGGTCCTGTTGTATTTATTTGTAATGTTTCATATCGTCTATGTCATGTTTGACTGCGTATGTTAGCGCAATGAGTTTTTGCCACAAAAAGATTTTGCGCTATACAAGAACCATTCATTATTATTATTATTATTATTATTATTATTATTATTATTATTATTATTATTATTATTATTATTATTATTATTATTATTATTATTATTATTATAAAAACAATACCATGTAATAATAATAATAATAATAATAAAATCCAGCAAATGAATCAATGAATCGATCGGAGCCACATAACTATATTGTCAAGCACTACACTTGAACGATCATGATCGATCAAATTCCTGCTGTAGTGAGCCATGGCCAAAGTGGGTACAGAAACATACTTAGTTCTTGACGTTATAAGATAAGATGAATAGATAAATGTTGTCACTGATCGCCCAGTCGGCCGCGGTGAGCCCGCGCACGAATGTGCGCTGACTCCACTATGGCTAACGTCGGGTGCTTTGCGCACTAGGCAGTAACACAAAAAACAAACCGCTCAGTCTGCGTGCCAAAGTCCGCAGGGGCGGATCTGGAAGGGGGGGGGGAGGGTTTACAGGGATCACCCCGACACCCCCCTCCCCTCCCCCTACCCTTGCTTTTCAAATTTTCGGCCCATGGAAGCAAGGTCTAGCGTTTGGGAAGCCTTTTATGTCAGGTTGAAGGATGAAAAAGAAATGGATTTTCCCAAACTTTTTTTCTAAAGACCATAATTATTACAAAATCAAACTGCACGCAGATTAATTACTGCTTTTATTTAAATAAAAATATCGCTTTAAGCTCCTGTTCCAAACTTACAGGCGATTTTATGGTATGAACAGTCCCTCTACGAGCTGAGATTTTCCCCCATATATATATCTATATAATTAAATTAAAATAAAATAAACTTTCGAGAAACGTTTGTGAGAATAAATGCACGATCACTCTCTCGTAGAAAACTTGAAGGTGGTTCTCAAAGTAAAGCGCAGTAAGAATGCAAGACCAAGAATGTGTAGACAGTACGGAGCACTGATGTCAGTGAATAGCTTTTGTCCTTAATAACCCCTTCTCTGCCGAGAAAAAGTGAACACGATCTAACTGCAAGAGACATAGATCCTCATGAGCCCCCGCGACTGCGGGGGTTCATGAGGATCTATGCCTCTTGCTGAGACCAATTTGTATCAATGTTTCTTGGACGGTTGGGGCTTTTGGTCGGTGAATGAACCAAAATTTCAGAAACAAAAATGTACGTACGGTGTACTTCTAGATGCAGGGAAGGGATTAATGTAAGCAGTTTGTTGTCTTCCAAGCGCAGAAAAGTCTTGAATCTTTGTTTAAAATTGTAAAGTTGTATAAACTACTCCAAATGTTAAGTACAGTGTGTTTGCACGTTTAATCGTAGCTGTGTCCAAAGTTCTCATGTTCACTGATTTTTTTTTTACTAGTGTGTACCGTTTTACAAAGATTGTTGATGTGATTTTGTATCAGCGAATATGAATCGAACGTGTAGCTGATAGTACTCCTCCATACCCCGATAGAGGACAAAGGATAGAACATCTTTCAATCTGGATCTTTCAGTTATGTTTAGTATATAAGCATCATACCCGTGGCATAGGTTTAGCAGCAACTCGCATGAAAATGTGTGGGCTATGACACGCTGACGCAATGAAAAAGTCACCAATGGGCCGGTATTCACATGGGGTGGACGAGATTTGATGTTAGCCCATGTACTACCCACAGGCATGGGATTGTCGTTCCGTATTAGGACACCAGATAACTCATTCAGTCCCGACACACCACAGCTAGATATGGTTCGACCATGATAGTTCAAGAGTCGTGCCAGAATAGCTTGGCGCCTATAGGCGCCAAAGCTATTCTGGCACCACCCTTCAACTATCATGGTCGATATGTCTCCTAAATCGTGATGCAGTCCTCAGAGAACAACTCCAAAATGAAAGTATTTCGTACCTGAGACACAATGAGTTAACACAGGTAGTAGTCAAATTTACGCTACATGTGCACCCTCTTCAATGCCG
>BTPG01000003.1:32917031-32949531 GCA_036245525.1 Semisulcospira habei
GTGTGTGTGTGTGTGTGTGTGCGTGTGCGTGTGCGTGTGTGTGTGTGTGTGTGTGTGTGTGTGTGTGTGTGGTAATAATGTAGTGACAACTTTACTGACGATTTCTTTTTTACTTGATACGCGACAAGCCCGACAAGGAAAAATCAATTCTCTTCCGCCTTCCCGACAGAATCCCCGGTCCACAGCGAGAGGCAAAGATTCACATAAGCTCCTGCATCCACTGGAGCTCGTGAGGATCTATGCCTCTTGCTGGCAGTAAATAGCTAATCATTTACATCTGACTGGTTCAAATATCTAAACGGAAGTTTACTACTCTCACAAAATCTACTCAGGTTCCTAATGCATGAAAGGACTATAACGTCGACTTGGTCTAAATAAGAAGTGATCGCCTACTGTTAATAACAGTGCTATGCTAGCACTTTTATTTAAGGCCGATGATATCAGCATTTATAATAGTGGGCTGAAACGTCTTATTTAGACTGCAGTAGGCAACTATTTCTTATCTAAGCCGACAATTTTAATCCACGTGTTTCATGCATTGGAAACCAGATCTCGATAACTGGACTGAACGATCAGGAGCGGATCAGTTACCTCCAGGAGGGGGCGGGGGTGAGGGGTCCAACTTTTTGTTTGGGACCTTCAATGTGACACAAAAGGCTTCCCCGACGCTAGACCTTCTTCCAGTGGCCAAAAAAATCAAACATCTGGGGGGGGGGGGGGAGGAGGGGGGGGTAGAGATGGAAGAACGCGTGTGTGGAAACTTGCCCAAAAAATCAAATAGGTAGAGGGGGGGGGGCGGTGGTGGGGGGTCTAAATACCCCCAAAAGGGACTTTGTTATAGCATTTTAAACATTTTTTTTTTCGGGGGGGAGGGGGTAGGGGCGGGGACCGGAACCCCTAAGACACCCCCTTCCCTCCCCCCTCCCCACCACCACCCCGCCCCTGACGAGGACAAATTTCCAAGCATAAATTGCAGACTAAAAGAGAATTCACAAATGAATTGTGTGCCGTTTGGCAAGGCATGTGGCTGCAAGTGTCTAGGAGAGAGAGAGAGAGTGTGTTTGTGTGTGTGTGTGTGTGTGTGTGTGTGTGAGAGAGAGAGAGAGAGTGAGTGTGTGTGTGTGTGTGCGTGTCGTGTGTGTGTGTGTGTGTGTGTGTGTGTGTGTGTGTGTGTCTGTGTGAGAGTGCGTGCGTGTGTGTGTACGCGCGCGTTTGTGTGCGCATGTGTGTGTTTATTTTGCTTAATATTGTACTGATAACCTTCGCTTTACACGTGTTTGCTTTATCTGCTGCGTATTAAGCGAGCAAAGACTTGCCACTCCATAAGTTACGCTGGAATGCCCAGCCCACTGCGCGAGGCATAGATTCTCATAAGCTCCTGCATCCGCAGGAGCTCATGAGAATATATTCCTCTCGCTGGCAAGAAATAGCTAAACATTAACTTAAATCACCTGACTGGTTCAGACATCCAGGCGGAAGCTTAGGACATAATATAATCAACTAGCTATCACAAAAGGTTATTAGGTTTCCGATGCATGAAATAATCTGTTACGTGGTAGTCGTAGTCGTATACGATACAATCACTGTGACACCAGACGCACTCACGTATAGTTCTTGTAAAGAAACTTCACTCAGCTGTAACTCGTCACACGTGGCACACACTGGAGTAACAGTTCCAACAATACTTTATTCTCATAATGCAATCTCAGCACAAAGCAATCACAAATGCATCCACAGTTGGTACACTGTCTCTCTACAATGCATCCACAGTTCTAATACACTGCATCCCCCATACAATGTACCAACTCTGATACACTGTCTCCTCTACAATGTATCCGAAGTTTCGATGCACTGTGTCTCTCATACAGTGCACACACATATTTATTTCATAACGCACTCTTTTATACCATTACAGATTTCAAGAATAATCTCGCAAACTACACAATTCAAGCAATTAGAAAAGAAAACGTATCCAAAAACTCATTAATATTCATGAAAATGAACACCCTAGATCCGTCTACAAACTTCCACTAATATCTAGAGGCATTCCGTAAAATCCGTGCACTCCGTGAATATAGCGAAGTGTAGCCAACTTGTTTACTGCAAAACTTTGACGAAATATTTGAGGTCACTAGAAAGGTCGCGACCCTGCCCGAACCTTCAAGTCTAATGTAGGTCAATCTTTACAACAATGTAGCGAAAATCTGCGTCATTCCAGCAACACAACAAAAATCGATAGCAACTCTCCATGCAAAAGAAAAGGAATCATACTAAAAAGGTACGCAATTCTTATCCCAAATAACTCAACTGAACAACGGATCTTTCCGAACACAACCACAAACGTAACAGATACTATAAACGCTGACTTAATAATAACAAGTGATCGCCTACTGTTCCTAACAGTAGAATAGAATATCTTATTTAAAAAGATATTCTAGTCTAAATTTTAGACTAGAGCAGGTTAAGAAATTAGACTAGAGCAGTCTAGCACTTCTTAAATAGACAAAGCCTAAGGTTTATATAATAATAATTATAAATAGTTCTTATAACGCGCTGTTTTCCAGAAAATCACTGGACTCATTGCACATGCACAATGCACTCTCTCTCTCTCTCTCTCTCTCTCTCTCTCTCTCTCTCTCTCTCTCTCTCTCTCTCTCTCTCTCTCTCTCTCTCTCTCTCTATCTCTCTCTCTCTCTCACCTCTCTCTCAGACACACGTACAATCATACAATACTTTTAACCACCCCATTCCTTCCCAACACCTTGCATCCATTTTCTGTCTAAAATCTCAAAGAAAAATGTCACTTGATAGCTTGGTAGGGAAAACAATGTCCTACGTGCTAAAGGCCTGAAAAAAAAAAAAAAAAAAGATCGCCAAGTGAACTTTGAACTGGGACAGTGCGGGGCAGATTCCGCAGTTTGATTGGCAGCGAGTTCCTGAACCTTGGGACTAAAAATGTGTAACGCCTTAGTCCGACTTTCATGCATTGGACCCCAAAGCTCTATAATAGGCTTACCCTCACTGCACGCGACAATATCTCTTATCTTAAAATGCATGCGCTGTGTCAGTGTGACCCTTACCAAGGACAATCTGCAAGCACACTCTTCACACTTGTAGCAAACAGAAACACGCACCACTACGGACAGACATCGGGATGGATTACACCAGGTACGTTCTACGTCTACCGACGAGCAAAAGAAATGCGACATTTTGGGAGTCATCGAAACACGTTAGTGTTTCCGTTGATTCCAAAAAATGTCGTATTTTTGTTGCTTGTCAGTATGTATCGTTTAACAAACCAACCAACCGATAAACAAACGAGCAAGTCCGACCGAGACCAATGTAGACGTTTAACCCATTCAGTCTAAGGCGCATGGATTCAAAGTGGTGTACGCAAGAGGTAAAGATCTTTCTGAGCCCCCGCACTGCGGGGGCTCATAAGGATCTATACCTCTTGCAGCTGGGTGGTGTTCTCGGCACTGAACGGGTTAAAAATTCATCCTTTTGTCTGTTACTGAGTATTATCTGTACAGGGACCGCACAATGTTCCCTTACCATGTTGCATAGTCTGTTTGAACAAAGCTTGCCTTGAGTGTTGTTGTTGTTGTTGTTGTTGTTGTATTTGTTTTTAATTAACTTTTGAACAAGGCGTATTTCAGGACAACGCTAAAAACAAAAGGCGATCACCAAACTTGAACCTAATTTATTTTAAAATTTGCTTGGCTTTAAACTCTACCGTTTAACCACTAATAATAATAATAATAATAATAATAATAATAATAATAATAATAAGCGCATTAAATAGGCGCTTTATCCCAATTGAAAATCGGCTCAAAGCGCCGCCGCGAACTGAACCCAACAAGCACGCTCACGTGAATCACGCGCATTCACTCACACACTGTACATAAACACAGAACATTCACGTGGTGCTAAGGGCAAGCTCAAGCGAGCTACTGTAGTTTTTTGGAAATTCAAAATCGTTTGTATTTGAAATTTGATTAAGTGGGCTGAAACTGATACCAAAGTGGAGGGGGAGGAAGAGCCGGAGTACCCGGAGAAAGAACCCCCAACGGTCCGCCCGAATTAACGGTGACACTTACTAGAGGAGAAAAATCCGACTCCGGAACCCGTAGTCGAACCACGCACCTTTAGCATTGGTGGCAGGCGCCTTAACCACTACACCACGGACCGCCCCATAACCACTAGCCTCGGGAGATCGGAGATGACCTACCTAAAAGTAAAATGATATACCCTGTTTAGGCCTCAGTGACCACTCACCAACATCATGGACATCTGAAGCTGGGACAAGTTATGCACGGATATCAGACGTCTTGCGAGACCAATTTATCGAACATTAAACACGAGGAGCGTGAAGTTTACCAGAATATATACGTGTCAATGTTGTTGACTGGGGCTCGATCAGGATATATTTTAGTACGTTTAAATCAGTTGCTAGTGTTCAACATTTCCTGAGGGCAGCGGCTAAAGCAGCGTTCTTAAAAGTGAAAGAAAATTAAAATAAGTTAGGTTCAAGTTTGGTGATCATCTTGTCTTCTTAAGCTACGTTTTCATAAGCACGAATCTGATACGAATACGATCCGAACCCGATGCGATGATGCAACTTTCCTTCAAAAAATGCGTCATTTTCGTTAGAAGCAGCGGGATGCGAATTCGTTTATAGCATCGGACATATGGAAACACACAAACATGAAAAGGACTTGCACGATCTTTTCAGGTTCGGACCCGCTTTGGATTCGTATCGGTTTCGTGTCGGATTCGTGTTTATGGGATTCGCCTTTAGAAATGTCTTGAAATTATCAGCGTTCAAAAGTGGTGCAGAAAATTGTCTGATTTTCACACCTAGGGCATACAGGTCACAATTGACCTAATCGTACAAGACGCCGAGACAAACTGAAGGCTTATGTAAATACCCTATATGAAAAATCATGCGTTTATTAATGAGAAGATTTTTTTTTCGCAAAAAAGATTCAATTGTTTTAAGATTAATCCCAAATAATTCGCGAACTTAATCCAAAAAACGTGAAAATATTTATTTTTTAAATATTTAATTATCACTCAAAAAGCTCTAGGGGTACAATGCTGATTAACGAACTCATTTAATATCTTTTTTTATCTAGCTATATGCAAAATATCTAGTAAAAATTTAAAAAAACAAAAACAAAAACAAAAAAAAAAAAACAATACGGTCTCAAGTGTGGATCAACCGGTTTTTTTTTTTTTTTTTTGTTTTAAACGGACATTTTCTCGTCAATGAGTATCTTAATCCCAAAATTAAAAAAAAATAAAATCACGTCTCGAGATTATTATTTTAGCGACAATATCATACAATTTCAAGTTTGGTCGTCCTCAAACGCGGGCTCTAGTCGCTGTCACACACACACACACACACACACACACACACACACACACACACACACACACACACACACACACACACACACACACACACACACACACACACACACACACGGCGCTTTGGCGTCAAAAAGACGCTCTCTAGCAAGGTTTGCTTAGCTAGACGTGACGTCATTTTTATCTTGTTACATTTTGCCATTATTTTAGCCCCGCACGCCAAAACGTCGTGTGCATGCTCCGGAAAGCGCTCCCACCAGCCCCATTTGAAATATATCGTATTTTCAATACACTAGACAAAACGTGATCACCAAATTTGGTCCTAATTTATTTTATTTTTTTAATTATTTATTTTATTTTATTTATTTATTTATTTATTTTATTTTATTTTATTTTATTTTATTTTATTTTATTTTTTATTTTATGTTTATTTATTTATTTAATTTTTTTTTAAATTTATTTATTTATTTTTTTTTTTTTTTTGGGGGGTAGGGGGTTAAACCCAACGGTTTAACCACTACCCTTGGGAGATCATTGAGATGACCTACTTATAGTTTAAATATATACCCTATTCAAGCTTTAGCGACCACTGACCTACATCACGGACGCTGAAGCTGGGAAAAGTTATGAACGGATATCAGACGTCTTGCGAGACCAATCTGTCGAACATTCAACATGAGGAGAGTGAAGTTTATCAGAATAAATATGTGTCAATGTTACTGAGTGGGGCGCAATCAGGATATATTTTAGCAGGTTTAAATATGTCATGTTCAAAATTTCACCGGGCAGTGGCTAAAGCATCGTCCTCACGACTAAAATAAAATTAAAATAAGTTAGGTCCAAAGTTGGTGATCATCTTTTTTTCTTAGAGTTGTCTTGAAATTATCGGCGTTCAAAAGTTATTTGCAACAAAACACCAACAACAACAACAACAAAAATGCAGTGCAAGCTTTGCTCAAACGGACTACAGGACACAATTAAAGAAGAAGAAAAAACAAGATGAGGATTTTATCCCAAAGTCTACCGTATTGTTTGTAGCTCAGATACGTTTATCTTTTAGGAACATTCAGAGTTGTTCATATTTTTAGGCGTATTGTGCTGATCCATTTTCCTCCTCTCTAAGCCAACCTCTGATGAACACACACGTCGGCGCACACAAATAAAGACGGACACATGGCGATTCCCGACATTAGTACGCTCTGTGGGCTCGTGTATCGACAGGAATCCATCTCCTTCTACTCTAACCCACCCTCTGATCCACACACAATGGCACACATAAAAAAGACGGACGCACGGCGATTCCCACCATTCGCAAGCAAGCTCTGTGGTCTGGCGTAGCATAGCTATTCTGAAGGAGAATAATAGCACGAGCATCGAAATGACGTCACTTCAAGCTTCACGTCATGGCATCATTAGTCCCACGGCGCCGTTTTCATAGTGACGACTCGATGTTATACGTCTCTCATCGCAGTACTAACATTTGACAAATCAGAGGTTCAACTTGGCAATTTTCTTGCTGGTTTTCATGCCTAGAGCTTACAGGTCACAATTTGACCTAATCCTATCCGCTGGACGGGACAAATAGCCATTTCGTGCAAACACTGTTTATGAAAAATCAAAAAAAATTTCGTAAAAGAAAATTAAAGTTATGTTAGCAGTTTTACAAATGACTCCGAAAAAGTGGTGCAGATAATTATCTGATTTTCACACCTAGCTAGGGCATACAATTGCCCTAATCGTACCCGACAGCCGAGACAAACTGTAGGCTTATATAAATACCGTATATGAAAAATCATGCGATTATTAATGAGAAAATGGCTTTTTACTTTAAAAAAATCAATTGTTTTAAGATTAACCCATATAATTCGTAAAATTAATCCCCCAAAAAAGTGAAAATATATTTTTTGGAAAACATATTTAATTATCACTCCAAAAGGTCTAGAACTGAGCACAATAAAGAACTCATTCAATTTTCCTTTTATCTAGCTATTTGCAAAATATTTAGTAAAAATAAGAAAAAAAATACGGACTCAAATGTGCATCAACCGGTTTTTTTTTTTTTTTTTTTTTTTTTTTTTTTTTTTTTTTTTTTTGTTTTTGTTTTTTTGTTTTTTGTTTTTGTGGAACGGCCATTTTCTCGTCAATGAGCATCTTAATAAAAAATCGAAAAAAAAAGGTCTCGAGATTATTCATTTAGGGACAATATACAATTTCAAGCTTGTCCGTCCGTCCTTAAACGCGGGTTCTAGTCGCTGTCAAATACACCGCCCCGCACACGCACACACACACACACACACACACACACACACACACACACACACACACACACACACACACACACGCACACTCACGCACGCACACAATCACACACACACACACACACGCACACGCACGCACGCACGCACGCACACACACACACACACACAAACACACACACACACGCACGCGCTTTCGCGCCAAAAAGACGTTCTCTAGCAAGGTTTTGCGTAGCTGATGTGACGTCAATTTTATCGTGTTACTTCTTTGCCAGAATTTCTGCCCCACACGCCAAAAGCGTCATGAGCATGCTCCGGAATGCGCTCCGACCAGCCCGATTTCAAAGTCTACCGTATTTTAAATACGGTAGACAAAAACGATGGCGTGGGCCGTATTGGACCATGCGTTCGTACGTGCTCCTGCGCAGAAAAGCGCCGTCCAAATAAATAAAAAAAATAGAAGTCGTGTTTTCTTTTTCCCCGTGCACATGCGCGTGCGAAAAATGCCTTTTTGCGCTCTCTGTCTCACCAAATTTAACCCATATCATACTGAGGCTAAAAGCTTCAAATTTGTACTCTGCCATATGCAAGCTACATTATAGTACTTACAGATAAGGATATAGACCAAAGGTTTTAGTTCAAGGGTCGTGCCAGAATAGCTTGAGGCCTAGTGAGGCGCCAAGCTATTCTGGCACTACCCTTGAACTATTTTAGTAAATCTTATTTCACACACTGGTGTATTCCGAATGATAAGGGTAAATGTGTATGATAACGTGTCAGAATAGCGAGGTAACGTTTCAAGTACACGGAGCGACTCCCAACAACGAACGAGAGCCAAGTCACGGCGGATACGCAGTGTGTACCAGAAGAAAAGACAACACTCCGAACATCTCCAAGAGGCATAGATCCTCATGAGCCCGGAGGGCTCATGAGGATCTATGCCTCTTGGAGATCATCGGAGTGCTGTGTGTGCTTCTGGTAGAAACGTGCTATGCGCCGTGACTTGGCTCGCGTTTGTTGTTGGGAGTCGTTCGGCGTAAACGTAACCTCACCAGTAGCCGACATGATACCCTAGGTCAACCCGAAGTCACGTTGGCGCGGCATCCCCCAATAAGGAAATGTCCTCGGGCCCACGGCCGACGCTCAGGCCGGCCCAGTGCGGCCCTCTCGTGGGCCACGGAAGACGTTTTGTTACTAGGGTCTGGACTGAAACGGTCTAGCTATCAGCCATCGCGTATTTATCGGCACGTCGGCTACAGCGCGGAGTCAGCACCGGCAGCAAGCAGCAACTCGTGCAGCACGCTTAAAAAGAAACCCGTTACTCGCATGCACGAGAAAACTGAAATGACGGGCTACCATGTAAGACAAGTCTCGCTTGACAACATGCAACAACGAAAACGGCGGAATTTTAGACACAGTGAACACATACACCTCCCGTGAATTTAACACGATCATGAAATACATTTAATCGGGAGTTTTATAGATTCTCCTGACTTCTGTAAAGTTTACTCAGCTTTGAAGTCTACTCCACTTTTATGTCTGCCATTTTTGTAATGTATGACCTAAAACAAACAGAGATCTCCACTCTGATTGGCTGAAGTTCCGCGCGACAAGCGGACCTTTAAGCAGCATATAGAACCTGCACTATTTCTTGCGTCGTTTGATTCTGACGCCTTGCACTCCTGCCGACGCCTCGTCGCTAGTGGCAGTACTCGCACACAAGGCGGAGCGGCAAAATTTTGTATCACCGCCGATGCTCCCCTCGAGAACTTCTGACGCTAATCAGGAAGCGGTATAAGCTAATCAGCAAGCGGTATAAGAAACTAGTTGTACATTGTCATGCTTAGGAGGCTTTTCCTTCTACGTTTCTTTCCTTCTCACCAAACCTACCACGCCAAAGTGACCCCGGATCGAGCTGGCATACGAGAAAATGACCATTAGTTCAAAGGCAGTAATGTGTATAACGTGTGCGTCTGTGTGTGTGTGTATGTGTGTGTATGTGTGTGTGTGTGTGTGTGTGTGTGTGTGTGTGTGTGTGTGTGCAGAACGTGGACTATCAAGCCCTGTTTACTAGTCTGCATCGTTCTGGTCTTTTCATCATTGCTGCTGGGATACGTAATCGCTTCTGGTTGGATGGCTACACTCAAGGGGAGACAAACCACGTTTCCACGCGCTGCAGCCGATGCAGACTTACGGACTAAATCACGGGGAAACACTATAAATGAAATTATTGCAGTTAACCCTTCTGGGCACGGAGTCGCCATGCTGAATATTGTAAACAGTACTGTTGGCAGCATGCATCATGTGGTTAACAAAGAAAATCAGTCCGCGTTTCTCGATTTTACGTTTAAAAATGTCCCTCACTCTCATCAAACAAAAAGTAGGAAAAGCGAAATTAGCAGTCTTACTGATGTTAAAATTTACGAGGATGTCAAAGAAGGTCACAATTTCTCATTTTCCTCCATCTTTCTTCCTCAAGACAACTGGCGAGGAAAACCACTGAAAACAAAGTTAATTTTTTCGTACAACCTCCCATCTTGGTTTCCAAGTAGGGAACCCGTATTTGGTGGATGTGATGTGGACGCATGCGTAGTCACGAAAGACCAAGCTAGACGTGACAGCGCTGACGCGGTTATGTTTTACGTGTGTCGACTTCCCAAACAACCGCCGACCTATCAGCGGCCCTGGAGCCAAGTCTGGGTGGCTTACTGCGGGGAGTCTCCGCGTCATTACAAAAGTGAGTACAAACTGGGCCCGTGGCGAGGGGTTTTCAACTGGACAATGCTGTACAGAACAGACGCGGACATTTTCGACCCTTATGCCTTTCTGACTCGCCGTGTGAACATTACAAACTTAGATTACACAGCCATTGCGAGCAGCAAGACCAAAATGGCAGCCTGGTTTGTAAGCAATTGTCATTCTTCCAGCAAGCGAGAGAAATATGTGGCCGAACTAAAAAAATATATAGACGTGGACATCTTTGGAATGTGCGGCACCAAAAAATGTCCTCACAGCACGGAAGGTTTGTGTATGTCCCTGCTGAACACGACGTACCGCTTCTATCTGTCGTTCGAAAACTCGCTGTGCCGGGATTACGTCACTGAGAAGTTCTTCAAGGTGTTTGCCGATGTGCACGTGATCCCTGTGGTGCGGGGCGGGGCTCACTACAATAAATACTTTCCCCCGGGCACTTTCATCAACACGGCCGACTTCAAGACCCCTCGCCATTTGGCGGACTACCTCAAACAACTGGCCTTAGACACGGAGTCGTACGCTGCCATACTGCGAGAGAAGGACTGTTACACGCTGGAAGACAGTAAGAGATCACTTTGTGACTTGTGTCGGAAGCTTCACTTTGACAACACCCCTAAGACGTATCCAGATTTTCCTGAGTGGTTTGAAAAGGAAGCTTGCAGGGATGCCAAAGACATATAACTCACTCAGCCCGACGGCCATATTTCACAAATTTTGGAAGTGTCATCTAATGACTATGCACCGCACCATGCAGCAGATGGATCGACCATGATAATGCAATGGCAGTGTCAGATTAGCTAGGCGCCAAGCTAATCCGGCACTACTCTTGAATTATCATGGTCGACCTATCTCCTGCTGTAGCGCGTCAGGGCTGAATAGGATAAGCGTTATTAACTTGTGGCCAAGGACTAGTTAATGCCCACTAAAAACGTACGCTTAATAGGCGGCTCTTTTATGTCGGGCACAGGCAGCTGCGGTCACACTCCATCGACAAACACAGCCGGACGCGGGCCAACGGTGTCCGACGTCAGCCTGATGGCATTTTGCGCATTGGGGTGTGACGTCGAAATAAATTGTCGTCAGACGCATTTTGTTTCACAGCGTATGACATGTTCAACTTTGCTCTGTGAATACTGTAAGTCTTTCTTTTTTTGCGTGTGTGTGTGAAAAGCAAAATTGTCTTTGTATTGCCTTGAAATATCTGGCATTTCACACAAGAAAAATGGATTGTGACTGCCCGTTGCCTTTGCAGGGCCAAGCTACGTCTGTGACCGCCAGTTAAGAGGGCGAGAGGTGAATTTTGACTCTTTCACTGCCAGTGGTCGCACACTGAGTGTTTGAGATCTTTGTTAATTGAACGCCGAAGAGCCACAGTCGTCCTGGTTTTATGTTCAAACACAAAGTGGCGTCAGCAAGAAACGAAGATTCTCATAAGCCCTCACCGGATCGCGTTCAATTTATCTTTAGCAGCTCGAAACCCAGTGCGCAAAGGCCATCGGGCCGATGTCGGCCGGATGGCCTTTTGCGCATTAGGGAAGGGGTTAATTTTGTCATGCGACTGTACACTCATGTAATCGCAGTCGAACAATCTAATACATTCGTATTATGTTATATTGAGCAGTATTTTGCTTGATCTAGTGCGATAACAGGCATTTGTGATTACAAGACCCGAATCAAAATGTCCTGACGAGGACATTATATTCGGGTCAAGTAATCACATCTGTCCGTTTTCCGCACTATATCAAGCAAAATGCTGCTCAATATAATTTATGTACCTAGTCCAAAACAAAACTTTCTTGTCCTCCACTCTGTGCCACCATGTTAGGTTTGCATACCGAGACCACGGATCATGCACACCGAAACACGACATATGCATATTCACAAAATGATTTTAAATTCAGTTTAATTCATAAGTAAAGTTTGGCAATGCTGAGTAAATTTTACTTGTAACTAGATTACAGATAATTGCGGAAAATGCCAGCAGGTTTGTTTATTTTGTTCTTTTCTCAGGTTGTCGATCGCCAGCTGACATCTCGTCAATTTCACTTGTCAGTCCAGCCCGACTCGCACGTTTCCTGTCGTCTTTTCTCCGTTCGTGTGTGTGTGTGTGTGTGTGTGTGTGTGTGTGTGTGTGTGTGTGTGTGTGTGTGTGTGTGTGTGTGTGTGTGTGTGTGTGTGTGTGTGTGTGTGTGTGTGTGTGTGTTTGTGTGTGTGTGTGTGTGTGTGTGTAGGACATACATTTCGAGCATTCATACACATTAAGAAGTATGTCATTACTACTATACATAATGAGCGCGTTAATGTTGCATGTAACGCACGCAGACTTGTCCCAAGTCGTACGCCCAGGCTCTCGCACAACAGACGCATACACCGCCACTGACTCAGACGGGCGCATTCATGCGGTAAAACACAACTCACGGGCTTCTTTTCTAACGGAACTTTTATTCACAATAAATAGAGCAAACGCTTAAAAAGATTATCAACTATTCACACTACACCTTCCCCACTACATCCAAACATCACATACACATACACAATATAACTGCCAGGCTAGGTATTGGTCTCTCACTATCCAACCTGTTTGATGTTCTCGCCTGGTTACTGTCAGTCCTTTCACGTCTAGGCGTGCAAGTCCTTTCTCGTACGCTCCTTGAGTCGTCCTGTCTCTCGTATCGTGGACGTCCTCGTTTCTCACTTCGCTGTGACCCGAGTGTCTTGGCACCGGCCGGCCCGAGTGAAGAGCTGGAGAGATGACGTCGCATTAGGTCCTGGTGACTGGCGTCTCGGCCTCTCTCTCTCTCTCTCTCTCTCTCTCTCTCTCTCTCTCTCTCTCTCTCTCTCTCTCTCTCTCTCTCTCTCTCTCTCTCTCTCTCGCTCGCTCGCTCGCGCTCTCTCTCTCTAAAACACCGGTTAACTCAAAGAATTCCAAACATACATAACTGAACCAATCCAGGCAACATTATACAACTGAATTAACTCATGCTAATGCATACTGTCTGTAACTAAGCAACTATCAATAATACATATATAGAAATATACCTGAATTCTAGGTTTCAGAGTCTTGGAATACGGGCTAGGTATCTCACACACATCTGTCCAAACTGACAGTCAAGCCCCGTACTAATGTATTCAAGTACTGCTCTGCCAGACCGAACTCAGACCTACAACTCACTAAAGCTCCCCGTGTTAAACGTTCCTTAGAAATTCCACGTCGACAACGGGCCTCACGGACTATCGGCTCAAAACAAACCGTTGACAACTACTGTACCGTACTAACCCTACTGTGTGAACACTATGCATGAGTTTCATCACATTGCAGTGTGAGCATATTAAAATTTCGAGTTTCCGTTTTGAAAAACCAAGTATCATCAAGATCGAGTCTTCTTAGTACTCAAACCAAGGGGAATCACAGCGCTGGACAGACAACAGTTATCACCTATCTGGTTTGTGAGTATCGAGTCTTCTTAGTGCGCAAGAAATGTTGGGAAGGAAATTATAGCTAGCAAGCTCATGAATATTAATTTGCTTATATATGTACCCACTCCATAAAGTTTTCTCTTCTTTGACACATGTATTGATATATTGTATAACAAACAAATTAATATTCATCAGATTGCTAGCTATACTTTCCTTCCCAAAATTCCTTGCCCACCAAGAAGATTCGATCTTGATGATACTTGGATTTTCAAAAGGGAAACGGGAAATATGCTCACACTGCAACTTTAACGCGTTCCTTATGTGTAGAAGTAATGACATACTTCTTAGTGTGTATGAATGCTCGAAATTTATATCCTATACACACACACGAACGGAGAAATGACGCCAGGAAACGTGCGAGTCGCTGGACTGCCAAGTGAAGTTGACGAGATGTCAGCTTGCGATATCGACAGTCTGAGAAAAGAACTTCCGCAATTATGCGTTATCTAGTTACAAGTAGAATTTACTCAGCAACACGTACGGTTATATAATGCACAGATGTCTTCCTAGTCAATCGAAATCTACGCGCTGAGTCGACAAAGATGTCTGCCATTTGTGTGTTTTGTCTGAACACCCCAATCAGCCGCAAAATGAATGAGGCGAGGCATAGTTTTGTTTTCGACTCGGACATTTTGATTCGAGTCTCGTAATCACATCTGCCTGTTATCGGCACTATATCAAGCAAAATGCTACTCAATATAATATAATATAATATCAGTCAAACTGGGGTAAAATAAATGATATAACCACCTGCCCTCATCTCTCGGCGTGCTAGAGGCACATATTTTAATGCACTGCTACCAACGAAAACTATCTCTGAACTCATTCAAACGTGCTTTATCCGGCTGCGCTGTGACGGGGAAGTGGCGCAGTGGTTAAGGCGTCTGCCTCCAATGCCAAAGGTGCGAGGTTCGATACCGGGTTTCGGCGTTGGATTTTTCTCCTCTGGTGTCACCGTCTGGGCAGTGGGCAGATGTTCACATCTGCACGGGACATAGACGACCCCGGCCCCCACGAGTCCCCTGCTGCCTTGCAGGCCTGGCCGCTTGGCTGCGGAAAGGCTAAGGGAGGAAACCCCTGACATCAAAGCCCCCGTGTCTCCGGGGAAGGCTTTTGAGCCAGAGACTAAGACAAGGACAGTCTGATATAAAACCTACGACCCGAGGACCTCGATGCCACCGTCCCAGCTTGCTAGGCCATGGCAAACGAACCAAGGGTTTAAAGGGTGGGGCCAGTACTGCGCACACTGCACTCCACCAAAAAGCTCCACCGCGCAGGCTTTAGGAAACGCCCTGTCCCGGATTGGCCTCCGCAGCCACGAAAATGCCTGCAGACGACGTGGGCAAGCCCTATAGAATCTTCGTTCGTGAAGTCAAGCCAAGAATCCGGCTGCGCTACAGAACGTGCGCCTGTTACCCAATGAGCAAAGATCCTCGGACCGATATCGGCCACTGCGGCAGACGTCGGCCTGTTGGTCTTTTGCGTATTGTGTAGTTTGCTAGTCGCACGGCGTTCAACTCCTTCACACAGTCATTCTAGCCATCGAGGTAGGCAGGTAGCGAATGGATGGGTGGGTGGATGGATGGATAAAGTGGATTGATGGATGGGTTGATGGATGCCTGAATGAACGGACGGACGGTTGGATGATTGAAGGACGGACGGCGGATATATTCATGGAAGAGTAAATGAAAGAATCGATCGATCCATCGACCGACCGATCGATCGATCAATCTTCCAAACTGTATTAAAATTTGCTGTTCAGTTGTTGTTGTTTTTTTCGGGGTTGTTGTTGTTGTTGTGTTTTTTTACTGTTATTATAGTATTTAGTTCCGTCGCATGGAAGAATAAATGAAAGAATCAATCAATCAACGCGTTGAATGAATCAATGAGTTGAATGAATACATTAAACAAGCAAGCAATCAATCAATGAGTTGAATAAATCAATCATTTGAATGAATCCATTAAACAAGCAATCGATCTTCCAAACTGTATTAAAAGTTGTTGTTCATGGTTGTGTTTTGTTTTGTTTTTCTTAAATTGTCAATTATAGTTTTTAGATCAGTCGTAACGTGCGGTAGGCTTTGGTGGCGTCTTTCGAAATTGTGTAAGTATGGTTCCACAGTGCGGCAAATTGCTTCGGATTGGACACTGACAAGAGTATCGGGCACTCACTCCCCAGTCGTTCTCTACACTCCAGAGTTTTGTTTGCGTTCAGTCTGACGTACGACGAAAAACCGCGGCCTATATCATATAAAGTGATGTTTTCACCAACCATGGTCGGCAGTATTCCAAACAGATACAAATCGTCAATCCAGAAAGTCGGAGTAAAGTGCGCAGCTCGGAACAGCAAAGGAATTACGTCCCCTGACATGACAACCCCCAACCCGCTACAGTAGGGGTAAGGATAAAACTTCTGACCCCAAAAAGTCGAGTTCTCAACTTTCCACTTCCCGCTCCTCAAAATCCACATTGTTTTGTTGAAGATCACGTTGCAGAACATCGCTCTCTTCTTGCTGACGAAAATGGAGAAGAATCGTTCCGTAAGTTTGAACGCGTCCACAAATACGTCATCATCCAGTTTGAAAACGAGGCGCGCGTGCGGGCAAAAGTGGGTCACCCAATGAAAACCCATCACACCTTTCAGTGAGAGGTTGCGGTAAGTGTCAAGAAAATCGCCCTGGACTGTGTCTTTGAAGTTGGAGTGTTCTAACTCCAGGTTTTTCTGCACTCGGGTGGCGTTGTTTTTCTTCCAGGTAGATGTGGATCGGCCGAGGAGGAACAAGGTTCGAACCTTTTCAGAAAAGAAAGAGCATAAGTTGTTGGGGTTTTGAGTTTTTTTTTTATATAGTAACTTTAAGCAGAAGTTTTTCAGAAAAACGCCCAAGACAAACAGATGTAGACTGACCGACTATGATAGTTTAAGGATATTGCCTGGTTAGCTTGGAGCATTCCTAGGCGCCCAAGCTAATCAGGCTCTACTCTTCACATGTTACGGCCAATCGAATCTCCTGCAGCTGAAGCACGAAGGACGGTTAACATTTTTGGAATATATGTCTCAATTGAACTCAAGGCTGATGCATTGAGAAGAAGTAGTGTTAGTGAGTGGCAAGCTGCCTGCCATGGCTGCCCAGTGCGCAAAGGCCATCGGGCCGACGTCAGCCGCAGCTGCCGGCCCGCCCACGTCCGTGCGCGGGCCAACGTCGGCTGGCGTCGGCCCGATGGCATTTACGGTTTGGTTGGCTGGTTAGCTGGCCGGGTGCATGTCTGGCTGGCTAGCTGGCCCGCTAGATAGATGGACGGATGGATGGATGCAATACCTATCCTGAGCCTGTTTCGACCCTCCTCCAGTGTTCAACAAGCTAATCAGGCACTACCTTCATACTACTCAGCCAATATTTTTCCTCCTACTGCTATTTTTTGGACAACCACGGCCATATGTTTGATCATTGTCGTTGTTTATGTCTCAATCAAAACATTTTTTTTAATATATAGATAAATGAATAAATAATGAAAGTAATCATTATCATCATCATCATCATCATCAACCATTATCTTCATAATACTCAATGTATCAACAAACAAGCAAACAAAGAAAAAATTAATTAATTAATTAAACAAACAAATAAATAAACAACAACCCACTTTTAAAGGCTTGTAGAATGTACTGTTTGTTGAGAGTCGCCTCAGGCGATCACGTTTCTCAAAGTTTGCCGTGGCTGAATGCACCACAAACAAAATGTCCACCACTCCTGAACACAGCGCGGCGTTGTTGAAAATGTACTTCGTCTGAATGGTGATGGGTAGCCGCGACTTCATTTCCTCTGACGTCAGATTGAGATTGTCGGAGAGAGACCGCAGCTTGAGACGTTGTGAAGGACTCGGTGTGTATTCGGGTGATTTATGGACGAGTTTGAAACTAGACCTGAAATAAATGGGAAACAAGAAAGGCAAAGCCCTTATGGCTCACGTGTATGACCGATCTACATGTGCGACCTTTGTGACAATAAGTAAAGGGATGGCTTCTGAACCAGCAAGATCCATGTTTTCTCAAAATTTAATCAATTCAGTTTCACACATCTGTCAAACCCCCATGACCCTTGACTTTGCGATGAGTCGACTAAATTAGTATACATAGGAAGGTTTTATCATCCAATTGGATTGAAAGCTTTGTAAAACTGTTGATAATAACTACAATTCTATCAAAAATTGGCATTTTACACACATTTGCCGACCTCTTGTGACCATTGACCTTTTCGAGGGCTCATCCAAATTAGTATGCATAGACAGGTCTCACCATCAGGTATCTCTGTACCACGTTTGGGTTTGAAGTCGTGAATAGTATTTGATTACAAAAATATCTTTTGTGAAAATGAGGCTATTAGGCCCTATTCATCTATTTCCTGAGCTCTTGTGACCCTTGACCTTTCCGTTGGATTAACCAAATTAGTAGGTATAGAAAGGGCTTACCATCAAGTATCTCTGTCCTAAGTTTGGGTTTATAATCTTGAATATTATTTGAGAAAAAAATAAATCATGTCGAAATATAGCTATTTTGTACCTATTTCCTGATCCCTGGTGACCTTGACCTATGTGAGAGGTCAATAAAATTGATATGTTTAGAAAGGTCTTGCCAGAAAGTATCCTTGGGCCAAGTTTGAAGACTGTGGCTAGAATAGTCTCCGATAAAATACCAACGTTAAAGTTTACCACGGATGACGGACGCCGGACTGAAGACGACGAACGACGGCGAACGGACTACAGAGGGACGACCACTGGCCCAGAACATAGACTCACTTTTGCTTCGAACGTGAGCCAAAACAAATTTGTTGAAAAAGTTCATTTGATTTACAATTCAAACAATAAATCGACCAACCGGCCATTCAAATCAATCAAAAGACCGTCACACCGATAACGATTGTGTCGATCGATCGATCTGTCAAACAATAGTTACTTCTAAAACGGCACACGCCGATGGCTGGATCTACCTGTAACGACAGCTTGAATACTGACAAGTCATAATGTCTTTGCTGCGCATAACATATCTGGGGCACATTTATCCAAATTAGTATGGGTCATTGTTCGAGTTTCGTAACTCATTCAGCCCGACGCAAGTATTTCCCAAATTTTGGAGGCGTCATCTAACGACTATGCACCCGTTGCAGGCGATGGATCGACCATGATAATTCAAGCGCCAAGCTAATCTGGCACTACCCTTGAATTATCATGGTCGACCCCATCTCCTGCTGTAGTGCACCAAGGCTGAATGGGTTAACAGTAAATGGTATCAGGTGAACTGGTCCTGACTGATATTATGCTCTAAGATTGGTAAAGAAAAGTGGTTCTTGGCGAAGATATTTGCGAAAACGCTGTGCGCTCTGATGTCAAACGACCTATATGTCTATTTATAATGCAGCACAAAGCTAACTTCAGTTCAGTTCTGAAAATCGAATATCGTAAATGAATGACTTTTCTGCTCTTCTTCTCCGTTGATGCGCAGGAGAGTTCCCTGATGGTCTAAAAGGCAGTAACGACACTCTGTTACGTGTGCCTGCTCACATGGTTGTGGAAAAACAAGATGAGGATTTCATCCAAAAGTCTACCGTATTGTTTGGTGCTCACGTGTGCTTTTCTTTTAGAAACATTCAGAGTTGTTCATATTTTTAAGCTTATCCTTCTGATCCATTTCCCTCCTCTCCAAGCCATCATCTGATCAACACACACGCCGGCGCACACAAATAAAGACGGTCACACAGCGCTTCTCGCCATTAGTACGCTCTATGGGCTGGAGTAGCCACAGGAATTATAAAGAAGAAGAATAGCACGAGCAGCAAAACGACGTCACTATAAGCTTCACGTCATGGCATCGCTGGTCTCACGCCGCCGTGTACACTGTGACGGATTCTCTTCTGAATGAGCTTGCATGGAAACTTCCACCTTTTCCACAATATGTTCGCAAATATCATACACAAATAAACGAAGGAAAACATCCCACCAGCTCATACACATATAACACTGACGTGCTGGTGATTTGCGTCATCTCGGAAAATGGTATAAAATACTGACGCGTTTGGTGCTTTTACGTCACTGTCTGATTCTTCTGATCTTTTTCTACTCGAACGCCGTCACACTTGGAGTTTGCGTCTAAAAATGAAATCTGTGGTCTTCTGTAGCGCCTCCACAGGCCCGTACAGTTTTTCTTGTAGAGTGGCGGGCTTCGGCCGTATCTCCTACCTCAGCAGCTGGTGGTTCCCACAGTCCTGGAGGATGTGCTCTGTGGTCTGCTCTGCTTCTCCACAAGGGCACAGGGGAGATGGCACGAGGTGGAAGCGACTGTGCAGGTGGAAATTGAGTCGGTTGCGCCCAGTCCTCAGACGGAAGATGGTCACCTGCTATTGTCTGGACAGCTAATGGTAACTGTCTAGGGGCCGTTGTGGTGGTCTGTACACAGACTTAATGACGGTCTTCATCTTTGTGAAGCTGACTCCATTTTCGTCTTGTTCTTTGTCTGCGCCCACTTTTGCCATTCCATCAGCTTCTTCATTGCCGTAGATACCACAGTGTGAAGGGATCCACTGCAGCACCAGTATGGCGCATTTGATGTTTTGCAGTGCCTCTTGCTGTTGTCGCCTCAAGGACAGACATGGCTTCAGTCAGGAAGACAATCTGGGCATCAGGGTCTGCAGTGCCACAAAGGGTGTTTACAGCGCGGCCCGGGGCTTCTACCTCAGCTCTATAATTTGTGCAGTGAAGGCCTGTTGGCACTGCCTCTGCCTGCCATTTTTCGTTTGGGTAGTGAATTTACACCCCAGCCCCTCCATTCTGAGCTGCATCTGTGGCTGATCCATAATAATAATAATAATAATAATAACGGTATTTATAATGCGCTTATCTTATAATAATTATAACTCTAAGCGCACACTCACAACTCGCGCACGCATGCGCACGCTTTAGACAATGACTCACGTACCACAAACAGTGAAATACATTACGACGGTCAGCTTGGGGTGGGGAGTGTGGTGATATAGTGCTAAAACTGTTGAAAGAGGTGAGTTTTGAGGGCGGACTGGAAGGAGGAGAGAGAGTGTTTCTGACGGAGAGAGAGTGGGAGAGTGTTGCAGGTGGATGGACCGTAGACGGAGAAGGAGCGGGGGCCGAAAGTGTTAAGTTTGGTGCGAGGGATGTGGAGGCGGAGAGGGCCGGAGGCAGAGCGGAGAGAGCGGGAAGGTGTGTAGGGGTGAAGTAAGTTAGAGAGATAGGCAGGAGCGCAGTTGTTCAGGGATTTGTAGCAGAGAGACAGAACTTTGTATTGGATGCGTTGGGGGATTGGGAGCCAGTGGCGGAGTTTGAGCAGGGGTGTGATGTGGTCGGATTTTTTCTTTCTGAGGACGAGGCGGGCAGCATTGTTCTGGACGCGCTGGAGAGTGAAGATGGTGGAGTGAGGGAGACCGGAAAGGAGAGAGTTGCAATAGTCGATGCGAGATAAGATGAGAGAGACAGCAAGTTTGGTGGCAGCTTCGGTAGTGAGGTATTTTCTGATCTGACTGATGCGGCGGAGGTGGAAATAGCATGCCTGGGTTGTGGCGGAGACGAAGCTGGTCATGGACAGAGAGGAATCGAGGATGACGCCGAGGTTCTTGGCCGAGTCAGAGAGGGAGATGGGGGTGCTATCGAGTTGAAGGTGGAGAGAGGGAGGGAGCTGGGAGAGTTTCTGGCGAGTGCCTACCAGCATGGCTTCCGTTTTGTCGTCGTTCAGTTTCAGTTTGTTTGCTGTCATCCATCGGTGTATGCCCGTATCCATGCTTCCTGGGGATACTTTTCTTCGAGCATGGTCAGTGTCAGGGCCTTCTGATGAAATCAAGGAGTCCTACTTCTGACATTTTTTCCAGCATTGAACTTTTATTTTCGAAAAAGGTGAAGAGGTACAAATCTGGCTAACGAACTCATCCAATGTCTTTCTACAAACTAGCAATATCAACATTTTCAAGGGCATATAATCAAAATTACGGACTCTAATCTGGGTCAACCGACATTGAATAAACGGTCTTTTATGTCTTCAATGAGATATTCAATTTCACTAAGCACAGAGGCTCTCTTAGCCACCCACTTAATAAAATATTTTGCCAAGTTTCAAGTTTGTGCTTACAGTAATATCGGAGATTCTCGTATCTACACACACACACACACACACACACACACACACACACACACACACACACACACACACACACACACACACACATACACATACATACATACATACATGCATACGCATATACGGCGCTTCGCGCTAAAACGACGTTCTACAGCAAGGTTAGAGTGGCTAGATGTGACGTCATTTTCTTCTTGTTACTTCTTTGCCAGACCATGAGCCCCGCCCGCCTGTTATGTTTTTTGCATTCTACGGAACGCGCGTCGACCATCCCCATCCTAAAGTCCATTGTATTTTCAATACGGTAAACAAAAAGGGTTAAATGTCTTAGGAATCATTGAGATTACGTGTTATTGGGCAAATCTTAGCACTCAAAGCAATTTTAACCCGTTCAGTGTCAGCTGACGCAAACTGTGTTACTGCGATCGTCGTGAATTCCACACCAAAAACCCCGGATGTACCAGGAACATGGATTCAAAGTGGCGTCAGCAAGAGGCATAGATCCTCATGAGCACACGCAACTGCGGGGGCTCATGAGGATCTTACTTTTTGCGGTTGTGTGATGTTCATTTTTTACTCGGTACTGAACGGGTTAAAATTCCTAGAAAATAACAGAAAACACGTTTTATTGGCGATTTTTGGGCACTCAAAGTCCGCCCAGCTGAAGGCAATGTTCAAGCCGTCTTGCGATGAAAAATGTTTACACGTGTGTGCTGGTCTGTGATTTTGGACCTTACGGCCGTAGGCCGTAAGGTCCAAAACCACAGACTAGCACACATATCTGCTGCCAGAAAAAAAAAAGAGACCAAAGACTGGTGATAAAAAACAGAACACGATTATTGAGCGGACAGAAAACCCACGACAAGCGCTCGATTGAACTAGACAGAATGTTTTAGCTCAGTGAAGTAGGCCTTTTGACATTGGAGCGCACAATATTTCTTTTTTGTTTCAACTATTTCCGCAAAGAAACACTTTTCTGTACCGCTTTAAGAACAAATATCATTTCGTACCAATTGACCTAATGTGGGATATTTTTACTTAACACATATGATTTGTTGATTTTGTTGTACAGTCGAAATGGTGAAAAGACAAAAGCAAGCCATTTCCAACACCCTGATAGAGCCCTGGCCAGATTTTAATATCCAGGTCAAGCATACCGATTTCAGTTGTGCCTGCGCTGTTCCAATTCGAAAATTTAGTCAGCTTGCACATTCACGTGAAAGTAGAATGGGTGGGGGTATATCTGGGTCACATTAAAGGATGTAAAATACGTAATTTCGTGAAAAAAATACGACTGTACAGCAAAACTGGCACAATTTTTCGAGTTTCTCGAAAGTACATTGTATTAGGTCAACTGGCACTGCATGATATTCGTCCTGAGATTGGAACAGACAGTGTTTCTTTGCGGAGATATTTGCGAAAAGCGTTGTGCGCTCCCATGTCAACCGACCTACACACCACGCACTAAAACGCACCTTTTCGTTGAGGACCTGTTTGCAATCCTGAACTAACCACTCCAAGGGTCACCCAATAAGGCTAGAGGATTGTATGTGTGGCTGCTTTTCAGTACACCACCAAGTAGGCAGCCGAAGTCCGATTGCAGAGGATTTTGTCTCTGTTACGCACTTGACAATGAAAACTGTTATGCTGGTGGGTTTACCGTGGATGACGATAATATCCTCGCTTTAACCGCTTGCTGTAGTCTCCATGCTGTGGCTGAAGTCAGCTAATGACGGCAGCATCATAAACCTCATCATCATAATCCCCAAATGACATAGCATTAATCCACACAAGACAATAATCCTCACATACATGTACAATAATCCCTCCAGAGCTAAACTGTATCTAAAAGCTTAGCCTTAATTTAGCTGGCTCAGGTCAGCACATGACACCAGCCTTTGCCTGAGGCAAAAACGGTGTACATCTGTCATCCTCCTCCCCCCCCACCCCCCCCCACCCCACCCCCCCCCCCCACACCCCACCCCCACACCCACCCCGACCTCCCTTTTCCGTTTGCTTCAACATCAAATTAATGCATTCATCCGTTAAACACGTACACATAAAGTATGCACATCAAGAGGCGAAGAACCTTTGCTTCTTGCAGTTGAATGGTATTTTTGCTCTTTTTTTCCATCAGCAATGGGGTTAAAACCTCACCTGATGTTCAAGGACCGTGTGCTGATGGCGGGGAAGGTAGAAAAAGGTGCTGGCAGGATTGTCTTCCTTGGCGCCACTGCTGCGATGAGAAAGTAGAGGGCGCTGCAGGCAAGTACGCAGAAACCAAACACACACGTGACACGACGACGACGCAATAACATGATGACTCCGGTGAACTGGTCAAAGGTGCTGCGTCACAGGCTCAGTACAAGTTTATATAATATAATAACGGTATTATTTATTATTATTATTAAGTTTTAGGGTGAGGTTCCGTCCTTGGAAAATACAGGGGTTTTTTTTGTTTGTTTTTTTTTAATTATTATTATTGAGAAAGCTATTCAGTCCATGAACCGAAGCGCCCACTAGTACCAATCGAAGGAGTAGACGCCGGGCTCCTATGGATGTTTGTGTCGAGTTCAGAAATGTACGCTAGGCTTTTGCAGCCTTAGCTATATCGTCAGTTGGAATAAAGTGTTTCATCATTTGTCCAGGAGCCGAGGGATACAACGGTACCATTCAGAGAGGCAAAAGCTCGTGTGGATGCGTGTCAGTCACTACAGAGTTCACAAATTCTCTATCAGTCCTAGGCTGTCACAGCTTCAAGTTGCGTCAGCTGAAAAATAAATCTTTCTTTCGTAGTCCAGGACCAAATGGAGCGGCCACCGGTAGCATCAAGGCGGGCAAAGGCTTGCGTGAATGTCCCCAGAGTCCAGAAATGCTGGATATGACAAAGAAAGAGGCTCAACAGAGATTCGTATATGTTAACCCCCTTGTGCATACAGCCACCGGTACTGTTCACTGTGCCGATGGCTGCATGCATAAGGGGGTTATCGAAACTGAGGAGGTTTATTGTTATGAGATTTGTGTCTGACAGCACAGGTGCCATAAATAGAATATTCCTACCTTTACACCGCGTCATGGTATTGCAACCTGTCAGTCGATGACAAATGAAGGTTATCAAATGAAGTAAATATTCATCACGCAATAAAGTTAAGGTACCAAGCAGCTGCATTCTGTGTGCAGAACAACAGTAGTCATTTACAGTAACCGTGACCACACACTGTACTCTAACTTCAATCTTCTGCCATCTGGGCACTTACAAAATTACACTGACACGCAATGATTCAGCTTCTGTCAACATCTCGAAGGTTAAAATGTGCGGATACAGTTTGTAAATGTCTTTTTAATTCAAGTCTTAATTTATCCTGGAGTTTAGTCTTAACTCGTTCTACCCCAACACCGAAATCCCAACAAATTTCGCCGTCGTCCTCTGAAGACTGCAGTGCTGTGCTGTGCAGGACACAGATCGACCATGATAGTTCAAGAGTGATGCCAGAATAGCTTGGCGCCCATAGGCGCCAAGCTATTCTGGCATCACCCTTGAACTATCATGGTCGATCATTATCTTGCTGTGGTGTGTCTGGGGGAGAATGAGTGACCCCGTTCAGTGCCAGCTGACGCAGACTGTGCTGTGCAATCTTTGTGAATTCAACACCAGAAAACCCATGGATGTTCCAGGAACACGGATTCAAAGTAGTGTCAGCAAGAGGCATAGATCCTCATGAGCCCCCGCAAGTAAGTATCTATACCTCTTGCAGTTGGCTACTGTCAGTTCAAATTTTCTCGGCACTGAGCATGCTATTAATCGTGACAGAGCGGTAGGGGAAGAGGTGTGCGAAAGACCTTACAGTTACATGTGTCTTGTAAGATGAAGCTTAATTCATTCGCGGCCAGCCGCATCCGGATGCGCGGCGGCTTATGCCGCGGATCCGGTAGCGGTTGGCCGCGAATGAGTTAAGCCTAAGACAAAGTTTCGTTTCACGTAACATTAACCCCTTTCCTGTTACCGACGACACCGTTCGGCGGAAAAGGTCTCATAACTATGCGTCTTTTCCGTCAAGCGGTTTCGCCAGACGCTGTTAAAGGTTACAGTGCAATACAGATTTTCGAGTCAATTTCAATTTTCCGTTGACCAGTTTCAATTTCGATTTGAGCGACATTTTCCTAAATCTCTTCGACTCCCCCCAACCCCCCCCCCTCCCCCCGCCCCCTCCCGTCAAAGTGCACTCTTCTTTTATGACTGAACTTTCTGTCCTCAAAAATCTACTTATCAGATCAGCCTGCACATTCCGCCGGCGCGACTTTCTTCCGCATTCATGCTGCATGCCCAGTGAGTGAAGGATCACCGGTCCGACATCGGTTGTAGTTGACTCGCGCACAGCTGTGCGCGGGTCAACAACGGGCGACGTCGGCCTGATGCTGTTTCGCTTACCGGGACTACAGCAAGTGTTGGCACTCGAGCGTCCAATTCTGATCGAAACGTGTTTGAAAAGAAACTGATGTTGTTCCGTAAAGTTTTCCTCAGTCCTGTGTAAGTCGATTGAAAAGTCAGGCCTACAGAGTCACACACATTGAGGCCGAGTTAGAGAGGAGTGAGTTTTCAGTATGTGTTTCAATGCACAGTCTGTACTAAAGCGACCTATTTCAGTCAGTAGAGGTTTAAACTAACTATGCGTGCGCGGTGACCGCACAATCCCTTGTTACAATGATTGCCGGGCGCAACGGCATGTTTCACTCAGGGGCAGATTAATTAAGACACCTGACAAATGCCGTTATAATTATCAGATCGCCAGCTACTTTCTGTTTTGCTCGAGGACCTGGTGAGTTTGGAGCTATAAATAGCTACCAGTATTACTTCGGCTCTGACGCTTAGTGGATTTGAGCGGCTCTTACGCTTCAGCGATAAAACGAACACAAAATGATATAATCCTGCAGTTATGAACGAAATAACAACTACAGCAACTCGTGTTGAGACATTATAACACATTTTATACATATCACGTGTTGATATTTGTCAAACATGTTTATGCAGTGTTGAGAAAACTCCGGGAGTGCTTAGGGCCTTTAACCCGCTCAGTCCTGACGCCCTACGGCAGGAGATGGGTCGACCATGATAATTCACGGGTAGTGCCAGATTAGTTTGGCGCCTATCGGCGCTAAGCTTATGTGGCACTGCTCTTGAATTATCATGGTCGATCCATCTCCTGCAACTGGTGTATAGTCATTAATTGACGCCTGCAAATTTTGGGAAATACGGCCGTCGGGCTGAATACGTTAACAGATCTCATTACCTCTTTATAAGGGTTCCTAGTATGTCTTACAATAGTGGTGGACAAAAGGGCTAACTTCAATTATGAAGTCTATATTTCTAATAATGAAAGACTTTTATGCTCTTCTTAACTCATTCTACCCCAACACCGAAATCCTTAAATTTTGCCGTTGTCCTCTGAAAACTGCATTGCAGTGCAGGTCACAGATCGACCATGATAGTTCAAGGGTGATGACAGAATAGCTTGGCGCCCATAGGCGCCAAGCTATTATGGCATCACCCTTGCACTATCATGGTCGAACCTTATCTTCCTCTGGTGCGTCTGGGGTAGAATGAGTTTTAAGTGAAGTTTGTGCGCAGGAGAGATCCTTCAGTTTCGCTCAAAAGGCAGTGGAAAACGTCTGGCGCATGCTCTTACTCGCATGGACTGTGAAAAGAAGGACGGAGAAGTATAAGTTGAGGCAAGACAACATTGGTAACCCTTTGTATCGGCGACTGAATTTTAGCAATCAAAGCACGCCATGAAGCAGAACGCTTTAATTGTTCACCATCCTAATTTACTCTAAATCTCCCAGAACTAAACAATTTCCATCCTATTGAATAGAAGTCATTTAGTTCTGGGAGTTTGAGTTAAAATTTAACTCATTCTGCCCGACGCACATATTTCCCAAATTTTGGAGGCGTCATCTAACGACTATGCACTAGTTGCAGGAGTTGGATCGACCATGATAATTCAATGGTGGTGCCAGATTAGCTTGGCGCCGATTGGCGCGTAGCTAATCTGGCACTACCCTTGAATTATCATGGTCGACCCATCTCCTGCTGTAGTGCGTCAGGGTTGAAAAGACGAAGAACAAACGTGCGTAAAAAAAAGAAAAGTAACATAAAAAATGACGTCCAGCAAAACAAATCAATGAAGCGTGTTGTATCTGTCTTTTAGCGTTTAGCACGCTTGGCAGTTACCTTTTTGGTGTGGATCGCAACTTTGTCTTTTTGATGTTCCGAAGTGTCAGTTGCTATCGGCGTCCCGCTGATAAACTCTCCACACGGTCATAGTCCCAAACACGGCACAGAACCAATGCGTCAAAAAGCCACAGGATTTTCTCAGCATTAAAATAATGTCAGGTTTAAAAGCAACTAAAACCTGATTCGAGAAACGGTAAAAGGCATATAGATTCCTTTCATCAGAAAGTATCATAGATTCTCATGAGTCCCTGCAGTTGAAGGTACACATGAGACTCTATGTTACGTGCTGATAAAAGGGGATGGTCGATGGACTTAATTCTTTTCAGTGTCCTGCTTGTGTTCACATGGTCAAATTCGCCAGTTGCGTCAGAAATTCACACTCAAATATCAACGCACAGCTCCCACCCACCCACTACCCCCTACCCCACCTCACGCCCTGCTTTGTTTTAAATCATCACATTTGATAATCGGCTGTGCTATTCTTGTCGTTATTTTTTGTTCTTATTATTTACACCACGCCTACAGAAAAAAAAGTCACACTCACTGCGTTCGTATACAGGTTCAGCTAGTAAAACTACTTTTATTTAGGGGGGGGGGGTAGGTGTGGGGAGGGGGAGAGGTGATGGAATGGGGTGCTAATCAGCCCCTTAGTTATTTCTTCTGCTTGAGACACAGATGTGTGTGTGCGTGCTTGCGTTGGAGCAAGGGGTATGTAATTGATGTGACCAAACAAACTTTATCATTTCAGCTCAGCTCATTTTGTTATCGTGTCAAAAACTCTCATTTGTCTGAGTAAAAAAAAGTAGGCTGTCAGATCAGAAAAAGGATCGTGCAGATGTCCGCTAAAATTATCTTCAATTTGGCCTCCTATTTAGACAATTTCGAGAAGCCCATCCAATTTATAAGGACAAGATAAAATAAATTATTAATAATTAAAAAAATTAATAAAATGGAAACGGTCAAATTATAAATTAGTACCGAGTTCACTTCACTTCAGTCTGGCCGAGATGGAATCTTTGCGCTCGAAAAGGCCCATTCGCTACACCCAACCCATCTTAAGTGCCTTTCAGTGGAAAGGGTAATAGAGCGTTCAACTGTCGTCTGAAAGGTCGCGAGTTCGAATTCAAGTAGGCTTCACATTTGTTTACACCATATTCGGTGCCCTATGTTTAAAATCATCTTGGTCAGTGGTGGGCAAAAGACGATAACCCCTCAACTAAACGTTGTTTTGGTTTTGGTTTTTTTCAGAGAGCCTTCCACTGACATGTCAAGATAAGGTCCGAGTTTGTGCGCTTTACGTCGATTTAATTCAGATTAACTCATTCTACCCCAGACACACCACAGCAAGATATGGATCGACCATGATAGTTCAAGGGAGATGCCAGAATAGCTTGGCGCCTATGGGCGCCAAGCTATTCCGGCATCACCCTTGAACTATCATGGTCGATCTGTGTCCTGCACTAGAGTGCAGTCTTCAGAGGACAACGGCAAAATTTGGCGATTTCGGTGATGGGGTAGAATGAGTTTTAACCCGTTAACTGCCGAAGCAAGGCGAACACTACTCAGCTGCAAGAGACATAAATCCACATGAGCCGGCGTCGGACATTTCTCCTTCAGCAAGTGTCACTGTTCATTCGGGCCGGGCGGACCGTCGGGGTTCTTTCTCTGGGTACTCCGGCTCTTCCTCCCATCCAATTTGGTACCGATTTTAGGCCACTTAAAAAATGTCAAATACAAGTGATCAAAATTTCCGAAACGTCAATTGCTCAGCTGACCCTTCACACTACGTGAATGTCCTGTGGTTGTATTGTTCTACGTGTTTTTCTCCAGAGTCAGGGGCGGATCTGGCGGAGGGGGGGGGATCCTAAGGGTTCCGCCCCCTCCCCAAAATTGTTTTAAATGCTGAAACAAAGTCCTTTTTGGGATGTTTGACCCCCCCCCCCCCCCTCCCTGTTTGATTTTTTGCGAGTTTCCATACACACACACACACACACACACACACACACACACACACACACACACACACACACACGCTACCCCGGCCCCCACCACCCCACCCCCTTCCATTGTTTGATTTTTCGGCCAGTAGAACACGGTCTAGCGTCGGGGAGGCCTTTGGAGACAGGTTAAAATGCTATAACAAGCCCCTTTTGGGGGGTGTTTGGAAACACCGAATTCCCCCCACCCCACCCCACCCCCCATCCCTCGTACTTATTTGATTTTTTTGCGAGTTTCCACACACATGCACACGCTACCCTCCCCCTCCCCCCACCCCCACCAACCCCCTCCCCTCCTTCCGTTGTTTGATTTTCCGGCCACTGGATGTAAGTCTAGCGTCGGGTAGGCCTTTTGTGTCAGGTTAAAGGTCCCTTCCAAACATAACGTTGGACCCCCCCCCCCCCCCCCCCACACACACACACACACACACACACACACACACACTCAGTCCGTGGCGCAGTGGTTAAGGCGCCTGCCACCAATGCCAAAGGTGCGAGGTTCGATACCGGGTTCCGGCGTCGGACTTTTCTCCTCTGGTAAGTGTCACCGTTAATTCGTTCGGATCGTCGGGGGCTCTTTCTCCGGGTACTCCGGTTCTTCCACCCCCCCACCCCCCCCCCCCCCCCACCACACCCCCACCCCCCACACTTTGGTACCGGTTTCAGGTCACTTTATAAATTTCAAATACAAGCGATCAAAAATCTCTGTAACTTCAGTAGCTGAACTGGCCCATCGTCTGTCTTGTACTGTGTTTGTCTTAAATGACGTAAATCCGTGTCTGTTACGTGAGTATGCGTGTAATGAAACTATATGCTCATGCATCTCTCTTGGCTTGACATCGCGAACGAAGATTTTATAGGAGTTGCCCACGACGTCTGCAGGCTTGTTCGTGGCTGCGGAGGCCAATCCGGGACAGGCAGGTTCGACCGCAGTGGCTGCAGGGGAAGGTATGGCCAGGGTTCTGAGTTGCGGCATCTCTGTTTTTTCTCCTGAGCCGCTTGTCCTTAAGGCTAGCTCTGCGAGAGTCCTCAAAGGAGACAGCTGCCTTGTAAATGGTGGAGCGCCAGGTGTCACGGTCCACAGCAAGCGAGGACCACTGGTGGTGGTCGATTTGGCAGGCACTAAGTGACTTCTTGAGACAGTCTTTGTATCTCTTCTTTGGTGCCCCTCTGTCACGGTGTCCAGTAGCAAGCTCGACGAACAGGGTGATCTTTGGTAGGCGATGATCCTCCATCCTGGAGACATGCCCCGCCCAGCGGAGCTGTGTCCGCAGCAGCAAGGCCTCGATGCTCACAGTTTCAGCCTGTTCAAGGACCTCGACGTTGGTGACATAGTCACTCCAGTGAATGCCCAGGATGGTACGCAGGCAGCGCTGGTGGAAACGTTCGAGGAGTCGTAGTTGGCTGCGGTAGAGGGCCCAGAACTGGGAACCATACAGCAGGGTGGTGAGGACCACAGCTCTGTACACGCTGATCTTGGTGCCTGTTTTCAGCTGTTGATTGTGCCACACCCGCTTGAAAAGTCGCCCGAAAGCGCTGTTCGCTTTTGCCAGCCTGCTGTCAAGCTCCCTGTCCAGCTTGGCGTCCGACGTGATAATGCAGCCAAGGTAAGTAAACTGGTGCACTGACTTTAGTTCAGACTCGCCAATGGTGATGTGAGGAGGGCGATACACTGTCTTGGGTGCCGGCTGATGGAGGACCTCTGTCTTTTTCAGACTGACCTCGAGTCCAAAGAGCTGGGCAGCGTCTGCGAAGCAGGACGTGATGTGTTGCAGGGCTCTCTGTGTGTGTGCAACGAGGGAAGCGTCATCAGCAAAAAGCAGCTCACGAATCAGTTGGTCTAGGGTTTTCGTGTGGGCCTGCAGTCGTCTGAGGTTGAACAGGCTGCCATCGAGACGATACCTGATGTACACTGCATCGTCATCATCGAGGTCTACTGTGGCCTGCTTCAACATCATGCTAAAAAAGATGGTGAAGAGGGTCGGTGCCAGCACGCAGCCCTGCTTTACGCCTTTGAGAATAGGGAATGGTTCTGAGAGAACATTGTTGAGTCTGACCTGGCCTTGCTGGTCCTCGTGTAGCTGGACAATCATGCTGAGGAACTTTGGGGGACAGCCAAGTCGCTCCAGGATCTGCCACATGCCTTGCCTGCTCACAGTGTCGAACGCTTTTGCTCATGCATAGTGTTCACACATTAGGTTTAATACGGTACGGTTTTTGTTAACGGTTTGTTTTGTGCCGATAGTCCGTATAGCACGAGATC
>BTPG01000003.1:32954531-32965116 GCA_036245525.1 Semisulcospira habei
AGACTAGAGCAGTCTAGCACTTCTTACATAGACACAGCCTAAGGTTTATATAATAATAATTATAAATAGTTCTTATAACGCGCTGTTTTCCAGAAACTGCACATTTCACTGCACATGCACAATGCACTCTTTCTCTCTCTCTCTCTCTCTCTCTCTCTCTCTCTCTCTCTCTCTCTCTCTCTCTCTCTCTCTCTCTCTCTCTCTCTCTCTCTCTCTCTCTCTCTCTCTCTCTCTCTCTCTCACCTCTCTCTCAGACACACGCACAATCATACAATACTTTTAACCAACCCATTCCTTCCCAACACCTTGCATCCATTTTTCTGTCTAAAATCTCAAAGAAAAATGTCACTTGATAGCTTGGTAGGGAAAACAATGTCCTACGTGCTAAAGGCCTGACAAAAAAAAAAAAAGATCATCAAGTGAACTTTGAACTGGGACAGTGCGGGGCAGATTCCGCAGTTTGATTGGCAGCGAGTTCCTGAACCTTGGGACTAAAAATGTGTAACGCTTTAAGTCCGACTTTCATGCATTGGACCCCAAAGCTCTATAATAGGCTTACGAAGCTGGTTGTCCTTTCTGCACGCGACAATATCTCTTATCTTAAAATGCATGCGCTGTGTCAGTGTGACCCTTACCAAGGACAATCTGCAAGCACACTCTTCACACTTGTAGCAAACAGAAACACGCACCACTACGGACAGACATCGGGATGGATTACACCAGGTACGTTCTACGTCTACCGACGAGCAAAAGAAATGCGACATTTTGGGAGTCATCGAAACACGTTAGTGTTTCCGTTGATTCCAAAAAAATGTCGTATTTTTGTTGCTTGTCAGTATGTATCGTTTAACAAACCAACCAACCGATAAACAAACGAGCAAGTCCGACCGAGACCAATGCAGGCGTTTAACCCATTCAGTCTAAGGCGCATGGATTCAAAGTGGTGTACGCAAGAGGTAAAGATCTTTCTGAGCCCCCGCACTGCGGGGGCTCATGAGGATCTATACCTCTTGCAGCTGGGTGGTGTTCTCGGCACTGAACGGGTTAAAAATTCATCCTTTTGTCTGTTACTGAGTATTATCTGTACAGGGACCGCACCATGTTCCCTTACCATGTTGCATAGTCCGTTTGAACAAAGCTTGCCTTGAGTGGTGTTGTTGTTGTTGTATTTGTTTTTAATTAACTTTTGAACAAGGCGTATTTCAGGACAACGCTAAAAACAAAAGGTGATCACCAAACTTGAACCAAATTTATTTTAAAATTTGCTTGGCTTTAAACTCTACGGTTTAACCACTACCCTCGGGAGATCGGAGATGACCTACCTAAAAGTAAAATGATTTACCCTGTTTAGGCCTCAGTGACCACTCACCAACATCATGGACGCTGAAGCTGGGACAAGTTATGCACGGATATCAGAAAACAATCTATCGAACATTCAACACGAGGAGCGTGAAGTTTACCAGAATATATACGTGTCAATGTTGTTGACTGGGGCTCGATCAGGATATATTTTAGTACGTTTAAATCAGTTGCTAGTGTTCAACATTTCCGGAGGGCAGCGGCTAAAGCAGGGTTCTTAAAAGTGAAAGAAAATTAAAATAAGTTAGGTTCAAGTTTGGTGATCATCTTGTCTTCTTAACCTACGTTTTCATAAGCACGAATCTGATACGAATACGATCCGAACCCGATGCGATGATGCAACTTTCCTTCAAAAAATGCGTCATTTTCGTTAGAAGCAGCGGGATGCGAATTCGTTTATAGCATCGGACATATGGAAACACACAAACATGAAAAGGACTTGCACGATCTTTTCAGGTTCGGACCCGCTTTGGATTCGTATCGGTTTCGTATCGGATTCGTGTTTATGGGATTCGCCTTTAGAAATGTCTTGAAATTATCAGCGTTCAAAAGTGGTGCAGAAAATTGTCTGATTTTCACACCTAGGGCATACAGGTCACAATTGACCTAATCGTACAAGACGCCGAGACAAACTGAAGGCTTATGTAAATACCCTATATGAAAAATCATGCGTTTATTAATGAGAATTTTTTTTTTCGCAAAAAAGATTCAATTGTTTTAAGATTAATCCCAAATAATTCGCGAACTTAATCCAAAAAACGTGAAAATATTTATTTTTTAAATACTTAATTATCACTCAAAAAGCTCTAGGGGTACAATGCTGATTAACGAACTCATTTAATATCTTTTATTTTATCTAGCTATATGCAAAATATCTAGTAAAAATAAAAAAAACAAAAAAAACAATACGGACTCAAGTGTGGATCAACCGGTTTTTTTTTTTGTAAACGGACATTTTCTCGTCAATGAGTATCTTAATCCAAAAATTAAAAAAAAAATTAAAATCACTTCTCGAGATTATTATTTTAGCGACAATATCATACAATTTCAAGTTTGGTCGTCCTCAAACGCGGGCTCTAGTCGCTGTCACACACACACACACACACACACACACACACACACACACACACACACACACACACACACACACACACACACACACACACAGGAGCACAAAAGCCTCACAATGGGTTACCTACCATTTCATGTGAAAATGGGTTCCCATATTTCTATTTATTCTAGGGCATTGGAATTGATGCGAATGTTTAGAACTCACCTTATAACTAAGCTCTATAACTTAAAATAAAATAGACATTTTCTAGAAACAGAGCCACTAGATGCCGAAAAAATGGGTTTCTACCAATAAAGTGGGTGGGTGTCTCTCTCACACAAAAAAACTGGCATTACAGTCAAAATGGGTGTTTCACAACATTAGGCGTCTGTAATAAGGTCAAGTGCATGTAATACTTTTTTTTTTCACTTTCATTTTTTTTTTCTTTCAACTTAATGTGTATGTATGCATTAACATTCTTAACATTGTATGGTGCAAAATTGAATGAACACTGGCCTGTAACCTTTCGATTATGATTTTTACAGAGGAAATCTTTTAAACATTGCTACGTTTTGTCATTCTGAAGCAAAACAGTTTATGCATGGCATTTATGTGAGAATTCTGGAAATTAAACGACTTTAAAAAAAAAATGTACTCTGCAGTTCGAGACAAACAGCAACAGAGCATTTTGAATATTAACCCTTATTATTCGGAATACACCAGTGTGTGCAACAAGTGTGACTAAAATAGTCCAAAGGGTAGTGGCAGAATAGCTTGGCGCCTCTAGGCGCCAAGCTATTGTGGCACCACCCTTGAACTAATAATGCCATTGGTCTATGTCCTCATCTGTAAGTTCTGTAATGTAGCTTGCATATATTATTATGGCAGTGTACAAATTTGAAGCTTTTAGCCTCAGTATGATGCAGGTTAAAATGTGTGGAAAAAATATGAAAGATAGAAAAAGACCCAGACGAAGAAACTAACACTTAACTTATTCTACCCCAGACACACCAGAGCAAAATAAAGATCGACCATGATAGTTCAAGGCTGATGCCAGAATAGAGTGGCGCCTATGGCCGCCAAGCTATTCTGGCATCACCCTTGAACTATCGTGGTCGATCTGTGTCCTGCCCTGCAACGCAGTTTTAAGAAGACGACTTCAACATTTGGGGATTCCGGCCTTGAGGTAGAATGAGTTAAAATGACAAAACAGAACACTGACATTAATTAATGAACTGACAACATAGGAAATCAATCACTTGAAACTTCAGCCTTTATTAATCACATCAAAGGTGCATGCATATAAAAACACAATAATTGTTTGTAAACACTTCAAATCAAACAATCAAGAGCAGTCAAACCCTTTTCTGCCAACTTTGTGATGAGGAAAACTAGTTCTTGCCCAAGTTCGGGCATGTAAAGGGTTACCGCGACTTATGTGCCTCTATTCATAAAATGGAGAGAGAAATATAATACCGAGTTCTAGCAAGTGCGACAATAAAGCTTAGCCGAGCTGGTATACCTCGTCCAGTGCCTAGGTTAAATGCACCAGTGGTGCCAATGTTGCTATATTGGCACCAGACCGGTCGTTCGGACTGGTCTGGTGCATCCGATCGGTTTAGAGCGTGTGCTTTCTGCACCTGTAATGGGCAACCTCGGAGAAAGAATCACGTGAGCTTCGTTTGACTGCTGCAAAATAACATGAATAAAGAATAAACCCTTTCCCATATATGCAATCCAGCAATTATGCATCCATCCTTATGCTAGCACCATGAAACATTACGCGATTTGGCAGATTTTAAAAATAGCTTTTTTAAATCCTCAATGGAGGTGATTTTTGCGACATCTGCGTCGTTTGTGGCAGAAAGCACCGTCAAAGTTGAAGTTCGAGAAATGAGCGCACTACATGTACAATAGACTTGATTCAGTGGTGTTGGGCATGACTCAAGCCTCCGCCATCTCTACACAAAACTGGCGTGTTCGGGGAGATAAAAGGCTACAAGTTAAAACCGCAAACGAACCTTTTTTTTTTCCCGACTGCGATCACAATCTTCTGCGTGAACGAACGAGACCACACTACTAGTGCACAAGCCAACCTGCGCGCGCAGTTCTGGTGCACATGACCGGTCCGGTGCGAAAATAGCAACAGTGGCACTGCTGGTGCGTTTAACCTAGGTAGAGGGCGAGGTATACCAACTCAGCTAAGGTTTATGCTTCCTGTGACTTTAGAAACAATGCACAGTATGCAAAGTGTACTTTATAGTAACCAAAAAAAAAAGTTACAGACATTTCCAAAATGATCCAGGCGTACATCAGATAAAAACAAGCTATACACACTGAAAAAATAACTCTTGTAATAAATGTTTATCATGTTGACAATGGTTTTCTTATCTTATTATTGTCTTTCGTTCCGATTGGTTGTACATTGCTGAACGTCCGGACGTACCAACACTGATAATGAAGGGGAAAAAAATAAAATAAAATAATGAACAGAATATTGAATGCATGTCGCCAGCCAGTCTAATACGCTAAGTAAACCTAAGATCATTTAGCAACACACATCCAAAATCAAGAGAGATACACCACCACCACCCTCCCTCCCCCCCCCAAAAAAAAAAACAAAAAACAAAAACAACAAACAAACAAACAAACAAACAAACAAAACAACAACAACAAACAAACAAAAAAAATATTCAGACCCAAAAGGTGACTGCCAATCATGTAAAATGCAAAGAAGTGCCCAACGGAGAAAGAAACACGCTTAGAAAAGACGGTTACAACACAATTTAGTAAGATTTTGGGTAAATCCGCCTTGTCAAAACAGACAAACAAACAGAGAGATCAGTCGCTACTTATCTTTGTTCACAGAAGGAATGTGCCCCATTCCTTCTGCGAATGAAGATAAGTAGCGACTGATCTCTCTGTTTGTTTGTCCGTTTTGACAAAGCGGATTTAGCCGAAATCTTAATAAATTGTGTTGTAACCGTCTTTTTTAAGAGTGTTTCTTTCTCCGTTGGGTACTTCTTTTCAAGAGATACAGGCAGCGCAGACAGCAGGGAGAGCTTAAAAAAGGAAAATACAAGTTAATTGACCAAGGGTAGACAGAAACACATGCCCCAGAATTGAGAGGAAAACCCACCCTTTGGGGCTGACCAGGGTGACCCTCGGAACTAAAAAGTAGTTGACACCACCCAAGTCCCTCAGGGCAGACCTGGGTGGGGGCCACTGTTTAGTTGCAAAGTAAGGTTAATGAATGTTACACAATCCAGACCAAAAAGGTGACTGCCAAGCGTGTAATAAGCAAAGAAGTACCCAACGGAGAAAGAAACACGCTTAGAAAAGACGGGTACAACACAATGTATTAATATTTCGGGTAAATACCCTTTGTCAAAATAGACAAACAAACAGAGAGATTAGCCGCTACTTATCTTCATTGGCAGAAGGAATGTGCTGCACATTCCTTCTGCCAATGAAGATAAGTAGCGGCTAATCTCTCTGTTTGTTTGTCTATTTTGACAACGGGTATTTACCCGAAATATTAATAAATTGTGTTGTACCCGTCTTTTCTAAGCGTGTTTCTTTCTCCGTTGGGTACTTCTTTAATGTTACACAGCATACAAAATGATCCAGGTGTACATCAGATAAAAACAGAGCTATACACGCTGGAAACAACCGAATAATAACGTCCTTGTAATAAGTCTTTATGTTGACAATGTTTGTTTCTTTTTGTCTTATTAATGTCTTTCGTCCCCAACCGCCGTTTCATCAGCAGTTCCATTTTCAAAGTTTTACATGTTATATACAGTATACAAAAATGATGCAGGCGCACCAACCCCATAGTAGCACCCTTGTAATAAATCTTTATGTCGACAATGGTTTTCTTACTCCTTATTATTGTCTCTCGTCCCCAACCCCCGTTCCATCAGCAGTTCCATTTTCAAAGTTTTACATGTTATATACAGTATACAAAAGGATGCAGGCGCATCAACCCCATAGTAGAGCACTCTTGTAATAAATCTTTATGATGACAATGGTTTTCTTATTCCTTATTATTGTCTCCCCCCCCCCCCCCCCCGTTCCATCAGCAGTTCCATTTTCAAAGTTTTCCATGCCCCTTATTATTGTCTCTCGTCCCCAAGCGTCGTTCCATTTGCAGTTCCAATGACAAAAACAAGCTAGACATGCTGAAACCAACCCAATAATAATGAACACTCTTATAATAAATCTGTATGAAAAGGAAAATGACGCGAGTGTCGGAGAATCTCAATTCATTTCTTTTGTAACTTTTTCAGTCTGTTGCTGATGTAATCCTTAATGTTTGTCCAGCGCCTATGTCTATGTGCGGGGTCTTCTGCAATGGCCTGCTGTATCTCGGCCTTTCCAGGAAGTTTGTTCACGACGAGGTGTGTCTTGAAACGAGTTTCAACAGCTTTCTCTTCAGCTTTCCCCCATGGTTTCCTTGTAAATCTAGCTTTCTTTCGAGCAGGAACCGACGCAGAACTGTCATCATCAAAACTATCTAGTTTGTCATCAGGCTCTGGACGTCTTTTCTCGGTCATGCTCAATGATTCCTGTGTTGTTGACTTGCTATTTGCTTCATTCACAGGTGCTGTTTCCCCAGCGACCTCTCTGCGAGTTTCTGATGTGTTTTCATTGTCAAAGTCAATCTCTTCATCATCGCCCAGCTCAGCTCTAATGCAACTCTCAAAATCTGTCATCCCATTGTTAACTGACAGAAGAATCTTTGCCACTTTTGCCTTCTGAAGGACGTCTTGAGGTTGGCGGTAGATATGGCGATGTATCCGAATATCATGACCAAGGAAGTCTGCCAGCTGATCCTGGTCTAACTCCGAGATGGCCATGGCCTGAGCCAAAGTTGCAACCTGCTTCCGTAACTGAGTAAATGTGAACATGGCTGGGTTTGACACTTGCGCTTGCAGTGCATGTTCCTTCAGAACATCATGGCCTCTGTAAGGCCTCTGACCAGAAGGTGTGGCAAAGATGTACTGGGAACCGGCGAGAGCTGGAACTGATTGCCTCATTTGAAGGATTCTGTCCACAGTTGTCATCATCTTCTTCGTCAGCAAAATGGGAACACTCCTATTAAACTTGCCCCTGATTTCCACTCGCTGAAAATGATTCACCATTTTCTTCTCAACCTCTGTGAGACCTTTCAAGATATCTTGATTGGTGATCGATCCAATCTTAGCATTCTGGAAGTCTGATTCCTTCATTCTCTGAACTTCTCCCCCTCGTTTTCGGTTGAAAAGTGATACAGCGCAAAGAGTTGCTTTAACCACTGTCGGATAATCTTCCGAAACCACCCTTGTCTCAAGGAGCTGTTGGACCTTCCTCACATCTTTACATGATGGGATCAGCTTGGGTTTGTTCATGGTCATTTTCCGACCGACTGGGCTGCTGTAGCTGACACAATCGTACCAGTCCCCGGTGAAGACAGAGTCAAAGCGCTGCGCCTCAGAGAGCTCCTGTCGCCACCTGTCATCTGAACCACTCCCAAGCTGTTTGGATGCCAGCGACTGTTTGATCTGTGAACATTTTTTCAAAGCATGGCCTATGCGCATTGCAAGATTGCCTTTTTTGAACTGATGTGTGTCCTCATCAAATTCTGCTAGCTCTTTTACAGCCAGTACAACATGATCAAAGCTAGCTGCATTGACCACAGCATTTAAACTTGCGATTTTCATTTCTGACCTCACTCTAAGAATCTTTAATAGTCTCCCTAACTCCCGCATCCTGGAGCTGATTTGCCCAGCCGTGTGTTCTTCAATGTCCCTGCGGTCAAATAATCTCTTTCCATACTCCAAAAGCAAGGGGTCAGTTCTGATGAGACGGCTTATCTCATCCTGTCTCTGTCTGGCTAAAACCTTATGATAGAAGGAAAAGTCAACGTCTAAAGGTATTGGAAGCATTAGCCGCCCACGTTGAGCAGCCTCACCTCTCTTAGTGAACTGAAACCATCCTTGTTTCTGACAGCAACGTTTTGAGTGTACAGAGATCAGCTTTTTCTGATAGAGCCCTTTGCAATGGCAACAGGCAAAAAGGTCGTCTACCTTACTAGTTTTGGTGCGATACTTAGGAATCAAACATCCTGATTTCTTTTCAAGAACTGCAACATTATGCATGTAATCCCCCTCATCTTGTATTCTGATCCATGCTTGACGTCTCTGCTTAGTCCCTTTTTTATCATCAAAATTTTAGCAACGTCTGCCTCATCTGCGTGGACATCGTGTAAGTGCGTGCTCATTTTCAAAATAAGCTTGCCACAAAATTTGCATGCATGTTTCTTGTCCCATTTGTACTTTCCTTTCCCTCTCTGCGACACGTGCACACCCGTTTCTTTGGTAAGCGCTCTTTCCCCACCCCCAACATCATGTTCCTTCTGCCTATCCACATTGTCATTGCCACCCCCTAATTCATCCCCTAACGCACACTGCACCTTGCTGGTACTTGCTTCACTGACACCTGCCCACCCTGAAACAGCCACCTTGAAATCTAACATATTCAATACAAAACTGTCTGTGTCAGAGACCCCAGAGATTGATGGCGACGCACCGTCTCAATCCTGTGAGCTCGAGCCAGGAACAAACTCCTCGTCATCACTGTCCTTGTATTGCGATGCGCTTGCACTCTCGGCAGTCTCAGGCCCATCCCAGGCTCCACTTGCCAACTGGAAAAGGAAAGAAAAAAAGAAAGCTGCATTAGTACAAAAGCAGCCCAATTTTGGTTTAAGGGGCCTTGCACAAGAAAGCAAAATCCATGTTTTCTGAAAATGTAAGCAGTTTTCACACATCTGTCAACCCCGCGTGATCCTTTGAGAGAGGTCACTCAAATTGGTATGTTTACAAAGATCTTGCCACAAAGTATCCTTGGGCCAAGCTTGAAGAATGTGGCTTGAAAAGTCTCCGAGAAAATGCCACTGTTAACGTTTACCATGGACGCGGACGGCCCAGAACATAAACTCACTTTTTGCTTCGCACGCGAGCCAATAAAATAAAGATGATCATAGAATCACTTACCAGTTTGTAATTGGGGGCATTCCGCTGCCGTCTATGCACCCTCCTACCAGACGCACCCTCTGCGACAGACGACGCTGGGCCATCATGCTGCTGCTGACTAATTTTGCCATGGGCCTTGGTCATGTGCCAGGAAGGGGCGTGCTTGTCCACTTCCATAGATCCCGATGGGTTTGGACATCCTGCTGCCATCCGGCGCTGGGTGTGTGCAGAAAGTGCTGAGTGTGACCAAAACGGTGTTGCTGCAATCATGTCAAATACAACCATGTAAACCATTGACATTTTGAATCAGATATATATACATAATTACAGCAGTACCCCCTGCCCCCTACGAACAATAACTGGTAATACAGTAAAATGCGACACTTCAGTTGCAAAATCCGAAAAAAAAAAAAACTATTCGTGGAAGTCTGTTCTTCGAATCGCGAGATAGTTTTGCGTACGAGGATTCAAATCTGGCGCCATCTTGTTTCAACAGTGCATGCATACAAACATGCCAAATTACATTTCGTTCACAATCACACATGTCAAAAGAAAAAAAAAGCAACCCAACCCAATCGCGTGACAGATTGACCTTGTAATGTGTTATTGAACAAATTCCTTTCGTTGAAGAAGAAAGCTTTTGTTAAATTCGTGGGGTTCTATTATCTGTTACTACAAGACTGACGGGCGCTGAGCAGAAGGCGGAGACGCGGGTCGTAGCAGACTCAGTTTTCTCGCCCAAACGGGTCCATATAGGCTACTGTGCAATTGTATCTGATTGGGAGCATCTCAGTTAAATTACTGCGCTGAAGAAGTACACTTGGGCGTGCTTTTAACTAAGAAATATTGCATAAAAACAATCTTACCTGATGGAACGGCGACGGTTGGCGGGACGAGAGACAATAGAAGGGGAAACCACTCAGTTCACTCTGCGCAGCCGAACGATGCTTGCTTCCGTGGTGACACACTGGCCCAGTGCGTTTAAAACACACAAGATTAGGTAAACCTGCAAAAATGGGACATCCAATTTTTTTTTCCTGACTTTTGAATTAAAAATAATGCAGAAACAACCCTCAGAAAAAATGGGTGTCTGACTTGGCCGCCCAGAATTTTACACACAGCCCACATTCCAGAAGGATGGTAAAGAAAGTCACCCTAT
>BTPG01000003.1:32967830-33007830 GCA_036245525.1 Semisulcospira habei
AAGACGTTCTCTAGCAAGGTTTGCGTAGCTGATGTGACGTCAATTTTATCGTGTTACTTCTTTGCCAGAATTCTGCCCCACACGCCAAAAGCGTCATGAGCATGCTCCGGAATGCGCTCCGACCAGCCCGATTTCAAAGTCTACCGTATTTTAAATACGGTTGACAAAAACGATGGCGTGGGCCGTATTGGACCATGTGTGCGTACGTGCGCCTGCACAGAAAAGCGCCCTCTAAATTAAAAAAAAAAAAAAAAAAAAAATAGAAGTCCTTTTTTTTTTTTACCCCGTGCACATGCGATTGCGAAAAATGCCCTTTTGCGCTCTCTGTCTGCATCATTCTCTCGCCAAATGTGTACGATAACGTGTCAGAATAGCGAGGTAACGTTTCAAGTACACCGAGCGACTCCCAACAACGAACGACAGCCCAGTCACGGCGGATAATGACGCAGTGTGTACCAGAAGAAAAGACAACATTCCGAACATCTCCAAGAGATCTTTTGGAGATGATCGGAGTGCTGTGTGTGCTTCTGGTAGAAACGTGCTATGCGCCGTGACTTGGCTCTCGTTTGTTGTTAGGAGTCGTTCGGGGTTAACGTAACCTCAGAAGTAGCCGACATGATACCCTAGGTCAACCCGAAGTCACATTGGCGCGGCATCCCGCAGTAAGGAAATGTCCTCGGGCCCGCGCCCGATGCAGTGGGTCCGCGTACGGCTGTGCTCGGGCCGGCCCAGTGCGGCCCTCTCGTGGGCCACGGAAGACGTTTTGTTACTAGGGTCTGGACTGTAACGGTCTCGCTAACAGCCATCGCATATTATCGGCACGTCGGCTACAGCGCGGAGTACCGGCAGCAAGCAGCAACTCGTGCAGCACACACGATTAAAAAGAACCCTGTTACTCGCAAACACGAGAAAACTGGAAATGACGGGCGCAGATACCATGCAAGACAAATCTCTGTTGACTGACAACATGCAACAACGAAAACGGCGGAATTTTAGACACAGTGTACACACACATAGCCCTTAATACATTCAATCGGGAGTTTCATAGATTCTCCTGACTTCTGTAAAGTTTATTCAGCCTCGAAGTCTACTCCTCTGTCATGTCAGCCATTTTTTAAATTACTGACCGGAAACAAACCGAGATCTCCACACTTATTGGCTGAAGTTCCGCGCGAAAAGCGGCGCGTTAAGCAGCATAAATAGAACCTGCTCTATTCCTTGCGTCGTAGAGTCCGAAATAGCTCAGGCGGTTAAACGTCGGAGCAGGAGAGCGAAGGGAATCGCCGGGTCGTGGGTTCGCATCCCGTCCCAGCCCCGGTAGCTGGACTCACAATCCAGGGGGGAAAACGGATTTGTTCAATAGCAGTGTCCGTTGAAAGGTCCTGGTAAATCAAAGTGGCACAGTTAGAGTGCGCCTGAGTTGATCAGTGTTCAGGTCGTACTCCATAGGCAATAGATTTCCCTGTCCCCTATAACCCGCCCGTCAGGGCCGTCCATGATCACCTCGGTGCTGTGGACGTTAAACCCGAACTAACCAACCAACCAATCCTTGCGTCGTTTGATTCTGACGCCTGGCACTCCTGCCGACGCCTCGTCACTAGCGGCAGAACTCGCACATAAGGCGGCGCGGCAAAATTTGTATTACAGCCGACGCTCCGCTCGAGAACTTCTGACGCTAATTTGTAAACGGTATAAGAAACTAGTTGTTGTACAATGTCATGCTTAGGAGGGTTTTCCTTCTACGTTTCTCTCTTTTTCATCAAACCTACCACGCCAAAGTGACCCCGGATCGAGCTGGCATACGAGAAAAGGACAATTGGTTCAAAGGCTGTAATATATAATTTTTAAAAAAAATTTGAGAATGCTGTGCTAATGCCATGGAAATCCAGGCTGGTAAGCTTGCATTGTGTCATCAGGACATCAGCTGTCCTTTTGTGACTGCATCGCTTATTAGATCTTTTGAGCCTTCCACTGAACACCTATTACATAAAGTAATAGGGACTACCCCCAGGCGCCCCGCAACCCGCTGGAGAATATCCATCCAGTCCTCCCCCCGAGAGGGGAGGCTAGTGCATGAATATTCCCAAACAGATCTTGGACCTGCTGGATAGATTTAAGATTTTGCCGCCTACGACCGGTTTCGACCCAAGGTGGGTCTCATCAGGTAGGCATACGGCCTAACCTGAAATTGCAAACACAACGCATATACTAGAAGCCGCCTCCAGAATTTGACTGGTAGCAACCACTAGTCCAGCGTGGATTGCATCCCTAAAGCTTTATGGGGTGTTGCAGTGGAAGAAGACTGACTAATTTTGAAAAGGCAACACTTAGGGATTTTTGTGGTACAATTATTCATTACTTATAACAAAGGCGTCGCCCAAGCCAAAAAATGCACTCAGAGTAGCTCCAAGGGACATAATTTTTCAATAAATTGTGAGAATGCTGTGCTAATGCCATGGAAATCCAGGCTGGTTAGCTTGCATTGTGCCATCAGGACATCAGCTGTCCTTTTGTGACTGCATCGCTTATTAGATCTTTTGAGCCTTCCACTGAACACCTATTACATAAAGTAATAGGGACTACCCCCAGGCGCCCCGCAACCCGCTGGAGAATATCCAGTCCTCCCCCCGAGAGGGGAGGCTAGTGCATGAATATTCCCAAACAGATCTTGGACCTGCTGGATAGATTTAAGATTTTGCCGCCTACGACCGGTTTCGACCCAAGGTGGGTCTCATCAGGTAGGCATACGGCGTAACCTGATGGGGGGGGGGGGGGGAGGACTGGATATATATATATGTTTGTGTTTGTGTGTGCAGAACGTGGACAGTCAAACCCAGTTTACTAGTCTGCATCGTTCTGGTCTTCGCATCATTGCTGCTGGGATACGTAATCACTTCTGGTTGGATGGCTACACTCAAGGGGAGACAACCCACGTTTCCACGCGCTGCAGCCGATGCAGACTTACGGACTAAATCACGGGGAAACGCCATAAATGGAATTATTGCAGTTAACCCTTCTGGGCACGTAGTCACCATGGTGAATATTGTGAACAGTACTGGTGGCAGCATGCACCATGGGGTTAACAGAGAAAATCAGTCCGCGTTTCTCGATTTTACGTTTAAAAATCACTCTCACTCTCATCAAACAAACAGTAGCAAAAGCGAAATTATTGGCAGTCTTACTGATGTTAAAAGTTACGAGGATGTCAAAGAAGGTCACAATTTCTCATTTTCCTCCATCTTTCTGCCTCAAGACAACTGGCGAGGAAAACCACTGAAAACAAAGTTAATTTTTTCGTACAACCTCCCATCTTGGTTTCCCAGTAGGGAACCCGTATTTGGTGGATGTGACGTGGACGCATGCGTAGTCACGAAAGACCAAGCTAGACGCGACAGCGCTGACGCGGTGATGTTTTATGTGTGTCAACTTCCCAAACAACCGCCGACCTATCAGCGGCCCTGGAGACAAGTCTGGGTTGCCTACTGTGGGGAGTCTCCGGTTCATTACAACAGTGTGTACAAACTGGGCCCGTGGCGAGGGGTTTTCAACTGGACAATGTTGTACAGAACAGACGCGGACATTGTCGACCCCTATGCCTTCCTTACTCGCCGTGTGAACATTACAAACTTAGATTACACAGCCATTGCGAGCAGCAAGACCAAAATGGCAGCCTGGTTTGTAAGCAATTGTCATTCTTCCAGCAAGCGAGAGAAATATGTGGCTGAACTCCAAAAATATATAGATGTGGACATCTTTGGAAAGTGCGGCACCAAAGAATGTCCTCACAGCACGCAAGGTTTGTGTATGTCCCTGCTGAACACGACGTACCGCTTCTATCTGTCGTTCGAAAACTCGCTGTGCCGGGATTACGTCACTGAGAAGTTCTTCAAGGTGTTTGCCGATGTGCACGTGATCCCTGTGGTGCGGGGCGGGGCTGACTACAATAAATACTTCCCCCCGGGCACTTTCATCAACACGGCCGACTTCCAGACCCCACGCCATCTGGCGGACTACCTCAAACAACTGGCCTTAGACACGGAGTCGTACGCTGCCATACTGCGAGAGAAGGACCATTACACGCTGGAAGACAGTAAGAGATCACTTTGTGACTTGTGTCGGAAGCTTCACTTTGACAACACCCCTAAGACGTATCCAGATTTTCCTGATTGGTTTGAAAATGAAGCTTGCAGGGATGCCAAAGACATATAACTCACTCAGCCCGACGGCCATATTTCACAAATTTTGGAGGTGTCATCTAATGACTATGCACCATGCAGGAGATGGATCGACCATGATAATGCACGGGCAGTGCCAGATTAGCTTGGCGCCGACCGGCGACAAGGTAATCTGGCACTACCCTTTAATTATCATGGTCGATCCATCTCCTGCTGTAGCGCGTCAGGGCTGAATAGGATAAGCGTTATTAACTTGTGGCCACGGACTAGTTAATGTCCACTAAATACGCACTCTTAATAGGCGGCTCTGTATGTCGGGCACAGGCAGCTGCGGTCACACTCCATCGACAAACACAGCCGGACGCGGGCCAACGGTGTCCGACATCAGCCTGATGGCATTTTGCGCATTGGGGTGTGAGGTCGAAATAAATTGTCGTCAGACGCATTTTGTTTCACAGCGTATGACGTGTTCAACTTTGCTCTGTGAATACTGTAAGTCTTTTTTTTTTGGCGTGTGTGTGTGTGAAAAGCAAAATTGTCTTTGTAGTGCCTTGAAATATCTGGCATTTCACAAAAAAATGAATTGTTACTGCCCGTTGCCTTTGCAGGGCCAAGCTGCGTCTGTGACCGCCAGTTAAGAGGGCGAGAGGTGAATTTTGACTCTTTCACTGCCAGTGGTCGCACACTGAGTGTTTGAGATCTTTGTTAATTGAACGCCGAAGAGCCACAGTCGTCCTGGTTTTATGTTCAAACACAAAGTGGCGTCAGCAAGAAACGAAGATTCTCATAAGCCCTCACCGGATCGGAAGGGGTTAATTTTGTCATGCGACTGTACACTCATGTAACCGTAGTCGAACAATCTAATACATTCGTATTATATTATGTTGAGCAGCATTTTGCTTGATATAGTGCGATAACAGACAAATGTGATTACAAGACCCGAATCAAAATGTCCTGCCGAGGACATTAGATTCGGGTCAAGTAATCACATCTGTGTATTTTCCGCACTATATCAAGCAAAATGCTGCTCAAAATAATTTATGTACCCAGTCCAAAACAAAACTTTGCCTTCGCTTCTTGTCCTCCACTCTGTGCGACCATGTTAGGTTTACATACCGAGACCACTGATCATGCACACCGAAACACGACATTATTATGCATATTCACAAAATGATTTCAAATTCAGTTTAATTCATAAGTAAAGTTTGGCAACTGATGCTGAGTAAACTTTACTTGTAACTAAATTACGCATAATTGCGGAAAATGCCAACAGGATTGTTTATTTTGTTCTTTTCTCAGGTTGTCGATCGCCAGCTGACATCTCGTCAATTTCACTTGTCAATCCAGCCCGACTCGCACGTTTCCTGGCGTCTTTTCTCCGTTCGCGCGCGCGCGCGCGCGTGTGTGTGTGTGTGTGTGTGCGTACACCAAATGACTAAAATGGGTTTTCTTTACCATCCTTATGCAATCTGGGTGTGTGTGAAATTCTAGGTGGCCAGATCAGACACCAATTTTTTTCTGAGGGTTGTTTCTGTATTATCTTTCATTCAAAAGTCAGAAAAAAATATCAAAATACGATGTCCCCATTTTAACAGATTTACTTCATCGTTGTGTTTCAGGGATGCCCTGGGCCTGTGTGTGGACACGGAAGCGGCCGGAGTGTTTTCAGATCAATTTGATTGGTCCAACACCGATGAACGGAGTTGTTTCCCTTGCTTAAACGTCTTTCGTCTCCAACGGACACACTGGCCATTCTTTCGCGTTTGCAGAGGTACTTTATGCAATATTTCTTAGTTAAGAGCACGCCCAAATGTACTTGTTCAGTGCAGTTATTTAACTGAGAGATGCCTCCAATCCCCGATACCCGTTTGGCCCAGAAAAATAAGGCGTCTGCTTCAAACGTGTCTTCGGCCTCTCGGCCGCTCTGACCGTTGAGTCTTGTAGTAAATGATAATAGAACCCAACGATTTTAACAAAAGCTTTCTTCTTCAATGAAAGGAATTCGTTCAATAACCCCATTACAAGGTCAATCTGCCACGCGATTTTGTTTCTTCTTTCTTTCTTTTTTTCTGACGTGTTAACTTGCCACATGCATGCACAGTATCAGTTGACTTTTTTTTTAAAAAACAAAAATGGCGCCAGATTTCAATCCTCGTTCGCAAAACTGCCTCGCGATTCGAAGAACGAACGTCCACAAACAGGTCTTTAGGAATGTGCAACTGAAGTGTCGCTTTTTACTGTATTGCCAGTTTTTAGTTCTCAGGGTCACCCTGGTCAGCCCCACAGGGTGGGTTTTTCTCTCTATTTTGGGGCATGCATGTGTTTCTGTCTACCCTTTGTCCATTCACCTGCATTTGCCTTTTTAAAACTCTCCCTACTGTCTGCACTGCCTGTAGCTCTTGATATTGGATGTGTGTTGCTAAATGGTCTTAGCTTTATGTCTTGGCCCCATGTGTTAGGTTTATTTAACTCATTCTACCCCAGACACACCACGGCAGGATAAGGATCCACCATGATAGTTCAAGGGTGATGCCAGAATAGCTTGGCGCCTACGGGCGCCAAGCTATTCTGGCATCTCCCTTGAACTATCATGGTCGATCTGTGCCCTGCACTGCAATGCAGTCTTGAGAGGACAGGAGCAAAATTTAAGGATTTTGGTGTTGGGGTAGAATGAGTTAACGTATTTGACCGGCAGGCGACATACAGGGCAATGTTCTGTTTAGTTTTTTTTTTTCACAAGCAGTGCAGGCACGTCCTGAGAAAGCCTAGTGGCTGTCGGGACGTTAAGCAATGTACAATCAATGTGATTCAAAATGTCAGTTGGTTTACATGGTTGTATTGGACATGTTCAACCGCCTCAAAACTTTCGCCGAGGAACTGCTGGCAGAAGAACAGGCTGGCTTCAGAGTTGGAAGAAGCACTGTAGAGCAGATTTTCAACTGCCGCGTCCTGATCGAGAAACATTTGCAGCATCAGCGCGAACTCTACCACAACTTCATTGATTTCAGGAAAGCATTTGATCGCGTCTGGCACGACGGACTCTGGCAAGTCATGAGATCGTTCAACATAGAGGAGGGACTGATCCAAATGATAGAAGCGCTTTACAAGAACGCCTGCAGCGCGGTTCTACTTAACAATCAGTCAGGCGAGTTCTTCAGGACGACGATCGGTGTCCGTCAAGGATGCCTGCTCTCTCCTGTCCTTTTCAACATATTCCTGGAGAAGATCATGCAGGAAACCCTCCACGACCACCATACTTCAATCTCTATTGGTGGCAGATCCCTGTGCAATCTTCGATTCGCAGACGACATTGACCTCATGGCAGGCAGCAATAGTGAGCTCCAAAACCTGACAGACAAACTTTCAAGTAGCGCAGGGTCTTATGGCATGGAGATCAGTACGGATAAAAGCAAAGTGATGATCAACACCACAAGCGACAGCAGCAGCAACATTCACATGAACGGCCAGAAGCTAGAAGAGGTCAATAGCTTCAAGTACTTGGGAGCCACCCTGTCCAAAGACGGTAGTTGCATAGCAGAGATCCGTATCAGGATAGGTACAGCAACATCCGCAATGGCCAGGCTGGACAGGATATGGCGAAGTAACTCCATCAGCTTCACCATCAAGTACAGGCTTTACAAGTCCCTCGTAGTGTCTATTTTATTCTACGGCTGTGAGACTTGGACACTGCTTGCAGACTCAGAAAAGAAAATCCAGGCCTTTGAGAACAAGTGCCTGAGGAAGTTGCTCCGCATCTCGTACCGCGAGCACAAGACCAACGAATATGTACGGAGCATCGTCACGTCCCTGGTGGGCCCACATGAACCCCTTCTGGCAACCGTGAAACGGCGCAAGCTTGCTTGGTTTGGCCACGTGACCCGACACAACACCTTGTCCAAGACTATCCTCCAAGGCACTCTCGAAGGAAGTCGTCGGCGAGGTCGTCAGAGAAAGAGTTGGGTCGCAAACATAAAAGAATGGACCGAACTCGAGATGCCAGACTTGCTTGCCACCGCCCAAAATAGAACTCAGTGGAGAGCACTGTCTGTTGCTGCTGCCTTTCAGTCCCCCCCAACGCCCAGTTCGGGCAAGGGACTGATGATGATGATGATGATTGGACATGTTCTCAGCAACACCGTTTTGGTCACACCGGCTCAGGACTTTCTGGCACACACCCAGCGCCGGATGGCAGCAGGATCGGGATCTATGCTGCAGAATCATGGCCCCCCAGCCTCTGCCACAGAGGGTGCGTCTGGTAGGAGGGTGCATGGACGGCAGCGGAATGCTCCCAATTACAAACTGGTAAGATTACAAACTGGTAAGTAAAGTGATTCTATGATCATCTTCATTTTATTGGCTGGCGTGCGTGCGAAGCAAAAGTGAGTTTATGTTCTGGGCCACTGGTCGTCCGTCCGTCGTCCATGGTAAACTTTAACTCATTCTACCCCAACACCAAAATCCTTAAATTTTGCCCCTGTACTCTCAAGACCGCATTGCAGCGCAGGACACAGATCGACCATGATAGTTCAAGGGTGATGCCAGAATAGCTTGGCGCCCGTAGGCGCCAAGCTGTTCTGGCATCATCTTTGAACTATCATGATCGATCCTTAGCCCAGGGGTGGGATTGTTTCCGCGGATTTACGCGGAAATTCTTTCACAATTCCGCTGAAGCATATTTATTTTCCGCGTCTAATAACAACGAAAAAGACGGGGGAAAAAAATCTTCTTAAATGGCAAAAAAATCTCAAATGGGTTGGATTTGTATGTAGTTTGGTTCACTATCGCCCGACACTTCCGGTAGCTTTAGGTCGCAGTGGAAAATGGCGGTGAAAAAGGATATTGTCCAAGACAGAGTGCCGTTTAGTGTGCATCTGAACATAAACTGGTACGCACATTCCATTTTTATACTGCAGATCAGGAGTGTCATAACAAAGTCCATTTTCGGGTGTGTTTGGTCTCGCTCCCCCTGTCGGTTTTTGGATACTTTGGCGAACGGTGGACACGCGCCTATCCCCCCTCCCCCCCCCCCCCCCCCCTGTCGTTTGATTTTTCGGCTGCTGAAAATGAAGGACATGAACACCCCCCCCCCCCCTCTGTCGTTTGATTTTCCGCGTTTTCTTTCTTACTAGAATCCCACCCCTGTTATCCTGCTGTGGTGTGTCTGGGGGTAGAATGAGTTAACGGTGGCATTTTCTCGGAGGCTATTCAAGCCACATTCTTCAAGCTTGGCCCAAGGATACTTTGTGGCAAGACCTTTTTAAACATGCCAATTTGAGTGACCTCTCTCAAAGGGTCACGCAGGGTTGACAAATGTGTAAAAACTGCTTGCATTTTCAGAAAACGTGGATTTTGACTGCTGCAGAAGCCAGCCCTCGTCACCGAGGTCACACATATGTAAATCGGTCATACACGGGATTACTCTTTTTATTCTTGTGCAAGGCCCCTTTAAACCAAAATTGGGCTGTTTCTGTTTCTAATGCAGCTTTGGTTTTAATCTTTCTTTCTTTCTTTCTCCAGTTGGCAAATGGCGCCTGGGATGGACCCGAGACTGAGAGCAGTGCCAGCGCATCGCAATACGAGGGCAGTGATGACGAGGAGTTTGTTCCTGGCTCGAGCTCACCGGATTCAGAGGGTGTGTTGGCATCAATTGCTGGGATCTCTGACATAGACAGTATTGTATCGACTATGTTAGATTTCATCAAAGTGGCAGGTTCGGGGTGACCAGGTGTTGGTGACGCTAGTACCAGCAAGGTGCAGTGTGCGTTAGGGGGTGGCAATGAGAATGTGGATAGGCAGGAGGAACATGATGCTGGAAACAGTAGGGAAAGAGCACTTACAGAAGAAACAGGTGTGCACGTGTCGCAGAGAGGGAAAGGAAAGTACAAATGGGACAAGAAACATGCATGCAAATTACAAGATGTCCATGCAGATGAGGCAGACGTTGCTAAAATTTTGTCGATGAAAAAAGGGACCAAGCAGAGACGTCGAGCATGGATCAGACTACAAGATGAGGGTGATTACATGCATAACGTTGCTGTTCTTGAAAACAAATCCGGATGTTTGATTCCTAAGTATCGCACCAAAACTAGTAAGGTAGACGACCTTCTCGCCTGTAGCCATTGCAAAGGGCTCTATCAAAAAAAGCTGATCTCTGTACACTCAAAACGTTGCTGTCAGAAGCCAGGAGGGTTTCAGATCACTCGGCGAGGAGACGCCGCGCGCCATGGTCGCCTAATGCTTCCAATACCCTTAGACGTTGAATTTTCATTCTACCACAAGGTCTTGGCTAGCCAGAGAGATGATGAGATAAGCCGTCTCATCAGAACTGACCCCTTGCTTCTTGAGTATGGAAAGAGATTATTTGACCGCAGGGACATTGAAGAACACACGGCTGGACAAATCAGCTCCAGGATGCGGGAGTTAGGGAGACTATTAAAGATTATCAGAGTGAGGTCAGAAATGAAAATCGCAAGTTTAAATGCTGTGATCAATTCAGCTAGCTTTGATCATGTTGTCCTGGCTGTAAAAGAGCTAGCAGATTTTGATGAGGACACACATCAGTTCAAAAAAGGCAATCTCGCAATGCGCATAGGTCATGCTTTGAAAAAGTGTTCACAGATCAAACAGTCACAGGCATCCAAACAGCTTGGGCAGGGTTCAGACGACAGGTGGCAAGAGGAGCTCTCTGAGGCGCAGCGGTTTGACTCTGTCTTCAACGGGGACTGGTATGATTGCGTGTCCGCTACAGCAGCCCAGTCGGTCGGGAAAATGACCATGAACAAACCCAAGCTGATCCCATCATGTGAAGATGTGAGGAAGGTCCAACAGCTTCTTGAGACAAGGATGGTTTCGGAAGATTATCCGACAGTGGTTAAAGCAACTCTTTGTGCTGTATCACTTTTCAACCGAAAACGAGGGGGAGAAGTTCAGAGAATGAAGGTGTCAGACTTCCAGAATGCTAAGATTGGATCGATCACCAATCAAGATATCTTGAAAGGTCTCACAGAGGTTGAGAAGAAAATGGTGAATCATTTTCAGCGAGTGGAAATCAGAGGCAAGTTTAATAGGAGTGTTCCCGTTTTGCTGACGAAGAAGATGATGACAACTGTGGACAGAATCCTTCAAATGAGGCAATCAGTGCCAGCTCTCGCTGATTCCCAGTACATCTTTGCCACACCTTCTGGTCAGAGGCCATACAGAGGCCATGATGTTCTGAAGGCCCATGCCCTAGAAGCAGGGGTGTCATACCCAGCCATGTTCACATTTACTCAGTTGCGGAAGCAGGTTGCAACTTTGGCTCAGTCAATGGCCATCTCGGAGTTAGACCAGGATCAGCTGGCAGATTTCCTTGGCTATGATATTCGGATACATCGCCATATATACCGCCAACCTCAAGACGTCCTTCAAAAAGGCAAAAGTGGCAAAGATTCTTTTGTCAGTTAACAATGGGATGACAGATTTTGAGAGTTGCATTAGAGCTGAGCTGGGCGATGATGAAGAGATTGACTTTGACAATGAAGACACATCAAAAACTGGCAGAGAGGTCTCGGGGGGAACAGCACCTGTGAATGAAGCAAGTAGCAAGTCAGCAACACAGGAATCGATGAGCATGACGGAGAAAAGACGTCCAGAGCCTGATGACAATCTAGATAGTTTTTATGATGACAGTACTGCGTCAGCTCCTGTTCGAAAGAAAGCTAGATTTACAAGGAAACCATGGGGGGAAGCTGAAGAGAAAGCTGTTCAAACTCGTTTCAAGACACACCTCGTCATGAACAAACTTCCTGGAAAGGCCGAGATACAGTATGCAATGGCAGAGGAACCTGCACTTAGACATAGGCGCTGGACAAACATTAAGGATTACGTCCGCAACAGACTGAAAAAGTTACAAAAGAAATGAATCGAGGTTCCCCGCCACTCGCGGCATTTTCGATTTTATACAGATTTATTACATGAGTGTTATTATTGGGGTGGTTTCAGCATGTATAGCCTGCTTTTTTTTTCTTTTTTTTTTTTTATCTGATGGAACCCTGGATCATTTGTGATCCTCTCTCACAAAATCAGTCTTAAGAACTCGCATTTTGGATGTTTTGACATATATACATTTATGAAAACTACAGTGTTTGCTGATTACTGTGATATATGACTGTATGCTGTAGTGCAAAAATTGTAAAAGCTGTTAAGTGTTTAAAGTTGTTAAAGCCTCCGGCGGCCATTTTGAGAAAACAGCCTGTGAAGTTTCTGTGTGCAGCATAATTGGGGCCAAGGGCAGACTTTTAAAATCATTTTTTACCTATTTAATGGCATTTTTCATGATAAAGATTTTAACCATACGATACTTTGGTGTATGTAGAATGCATTTCTCCCAAAAAGTGAAAATGCCCCAGATTGACCCCCACCACATATTATTGCGTGTAGTGCTGATTGGCTCGCTGCGAGTTAAGACTGGTTTCGTGAGAAAGGGTCACATTTTGTATACTGTATAACCTTTGGATTTGCAAAACGAAACAGCCGGCTGGGGACAAAAGACAATATAATAAGATAAGAAAACCATTGACAATGTAAAGATTGATTCATCATCATCATCATCAGTCCCTTGCCCGAACTGGGCGTTGGGGGGACTGAAAGGCAGCAGCAACAGACAGTGCTCTCCACTGAGTTCTATTTTGGGCGGTGGCAAGCAAGTCTGGCATCTCGAGTTCGGTCCATTCTTTTATGTTTGCGACCCAACTCTTTCTCTGACGACCTCGCCGACGACTTCCTTCGAGAGTGCCTTGGAGGATAGTCTTGGACAAGGTGTTGTGTCGGGTCACGTGGCCAAACCAAGCAAGCTTGCGCCGTTTCACGGTTGCCAGAAGGGGTTCATGTGGGCCCACCAGGGAAGTGACGATGCTCCGTACATATTCGTTGGTCTTGTGCTCGCGGTACGAGATGCGGAGCAACTTCCTCAGGCACTTGTTCTCAAAGGCCTGGATTTTCTTTTCTGAGTCTGCAAGCAGTGTCCAAGTCTCACAGCCGTAGAGTAGAATAGACACTACGAGGGACTTGTAAAGCCTGTACTTGATGGTGAAGCTGATGGAGTTACTTCGCCATATCCTGTCCAGCCTGGCCATTGATTACAAGAGTGTTATTGGGGGGGGGGGGGGCGGATCATTTTGTAATATACTGCATGCCATTTTAAAAACTCTGCAAATGAAAGAATGGGTGGTTGTACTGCATACCATTTTAAAAACAAATGAAAGAATGGTTGGTTGTTTGTTGGAGACGAAAGACGTTAAATAAAGGCTGAAGTTTCAAGTGATTTCTTATGTTGTCAGTTAATTAATTAATGTCAGTGTTCTGTTCTGTCATTTTAACTCATTCTACCCCAAGATCGGAATCCCCAAAAGTTGAAGTCGTCTTCAGAAGACTGCGTTGCAGTGCAGGACACAGATCCACCATGATGGTTCAAGGGTGATGCCAGAATAGCTTGGCGCCCATAGGCACCAAGCTATTCTGGCATCACCCTTGAACTATCATGGTGGATCTTTATTTTGCTGGGGTAGAATAAGTTAAGCCCAAATGTTGAAGTCGTCTTCAGAAGACTGCGTTGCAGTGCAGGACACAGATCCACCATGATGGTTCTAGGGTGATGCCAGAATAGCTTGGCGCCCATAGGCACCAAGCTATTCTGGCATCACCCTTGAACTATCATGGTGGATCTTTATTTTGCTGGGGTAGAATAAGTTAAGCCCAAATGTTGAAGTCGTCTTCAGAAGACTGCGTTGCAGTGCAGGACACAGATCCACCACGATAGTTCAAGGGTGATGACAGAATAGTTTGGCGCCCATAGGCGCCAAGCTATTCTGGCATCACCCTTGAACTATCGCGGTGGATCTTAAATTTTGCTGGGGTAGAATAAGTTAAGTGTTCGTTTCTTCGTCTGGGTCTTTTTCTATCTTTGATATTTTTCCACACTTTTTGACCCGCATCATAGTCATACTGAGGCTAATAGCTTCAAATTTGTTCACTGCCATAATTCTATGCAAGCTACATTACAGTACTTACAGATGAGGACATAGACCAATGGCTTTAGTTCAAGGGTGGTGCCACAATAGCTTGGCGCCTAGAGGCACCAAGCTATTCTGGCACTAACCCTTGGACTATTTCAGTTACACTAGTTGCACACACTGGTGTATTCCGAATGATAAGGGTTAATATTCAAAATGCTCTGTTGCTGTTTGTCTGAAACTCCAGAGTACCCAAAAACACACCAAAAAAGTCCTTTAATTTCCAGAATACATTATGTTGATTCTCACATCAATGCCATGATAAACCGTTTTGCTTCAGAAGGACAAAACGCAGCAATGTTTAAAAGATTTCATCTGTAAAAATCATAATCGAAAGGTTTCGGGCCAGTGTTTATTGAATTTTGCACCATACAATGTAAAGAATGTTAAAGCACACATACACATTTAAGTTGGGAAAAAAATTAATGTGAAAAAGAAGTATTCCATGAACTTGACCTTATTACAGACGCCTACTGTTGTGAATACACCCATTTGGACTGTAATGCCAGTCAGTTTTGTGTGAGAGAGACACCCACCCACTTTATTGGCAGAAACCGTGGCGCAGTGGTTAAGGCGCCTGCCACCAATGCTAAAGGTGCGTGGTTCGACTACGGGTTCCGGCGTCGGATTTTTCTCCTCTAGTAAGTGTCACCGTTAATTCGGGCGGACCGTCGGGGGTTCTTTCTCCGGGTACTCCGGCTCTTCCTCCCCCTCCACTTTGGTATCAGTTTCAGCCCACTTAATCAAATTTCAAATACAAACGATTTTGAATTTCCAAAAACTACAGTAGCTCGCTTGAGCTTGCCCTTAGCACCACGTGAATGTTCTGTGTTTATGTACAGTGTGTGAGTGAATGCGCGTGATTCACGTGAGCGTGCTTGTTGGGTTCAGTTCGCGGCGGCGCTTTGAGCCGATTTTCAATTGGGATAAAGCGCCTATTTAATGCGCTTATTATTATTATTATTATTATAAACCCATTTTTTCGGCATCTAGTGCCTCTGTTTCTAGAAAATGTCTATTTTATTTTAAGTTATAGAGCTTAGTTATAAGGTGAGTTCTAAACATTCGCATCAATTCCAGAGCCCTAGAATAAATAGAAATATGGGAACCCATTTTCACATGAAATGGTAGGTAACCCACTGTGAGGCTTATGTGCGCCTGTGTGTGTGTGTGTGTGTTGTGTGTGTGTGTGTGTGTGTGTGTGTGTGTGTGTGTGTGTGTGTGTGTGTGTGTGTGTGTGTGTGTGTGTGTGTGTGTGTGTGTGTGTGTGATATACATTTCGAGCATTCATACACATTAAGAAGTATGTCATTACTACTATACATAAGGAGCGCGTTAATGTTGCAGTGTGAGTATGTTTCGAGTTTCCGTTTTGAAGAACCAAGTATCAGCAAGATCGAGTCTTCTTAGTGCGCAAGAAATGTTGGGAAGGAAAGTATAGCTAGCAAGCTCATGAATATTAATTTGCTTATATATGTACCCACTCCATAAAGTTTTCCCTTCTTTGACACATGTATTGATATATTGTATAACAAGCAAATTAATATTCATGAGCTTGCTAGCTATACTTTCCTTCCCAAATTCCTTGCCCACCAAGAAGATTCGATCTTGATGATACTTGGATTTTCAAAAGGGAAACGCGAAATATGCTCACACTGCAACTTTAACGCGCTTTGTATGTGTAGTAGTAATGACATACTTCTTAGTGTGTATGAATGCTCGAAATTTATATCGTATACACACACACGAACGGAGAAATGACGCCAGGAAACGTGCGAGTCGCTGGACTGACAAGTGAAATTGACAAGATGTCAGCTGTCGATATCGACAATCTGAGAAAAGAACTAAATAAAGAAACCTGCTGGCATTTTCCGCAATTATGCGTGATCTAGTTACAAGTAGAATTTACTCAGCAACACGCACGGTTATATAATGCACGGCTGTCTTCCTAGTCAATCGAAATCTACGCGCTGAGTCGACAAAGATGTGCAGCCGTCTGCCATTTATGTGTTTTGTCTGAACACCCCAATCAGCCGCAAAATGAATGAGGCGAGGCATAGTTTTGTTTTCGACTCGGACATTTTGATTCGAGTCTCGTAATCACATCTGCCTGTTATCGGCACTATATCAAGCAAAATGCTGCTCAATATAATATAATATCAGTCAAACTGGGGTAAAATAAATGATATAACCACCTGCCCTCATCTCTCGGCGTGCTAGAGGCACACATTTTCATGCACTGCTACCAACGAAAACTATCTCTGAACTCATTCAAACGTGCTTCATCCGGCTGCGCTACAGAACGTGTGCCTGTTACCCAGTGAGCAAAGCTCCTAGGACCGATATCGGCCGCAGTGAACCCGCGCACGAGTGTGCGCGGGCCCACTGCGGCCGACGTCGGCCTGTTGGTCTTTTGCGTATTGTGTAGTTTGCTTGTCGCACGGCGTTCAACTCCTTCACCCAGTCATTCTAGCCATCGAGGTAGGCAGGTAACGAATGGATGGGAGGGTGGATGGATGGATAAAGTGGATTGATGGATGGGTTGATGGATGCCTGAATAAACGGACGGACGGTTGGATGATTGAAGGACGGACGGCGAATATATTCATGGAAGAGTAAATGAAAGAATCGATCGATCCATCGACCGACCGATCGATCCATCGATCTTCCAAACTGTATTAAAATTTGCCGTTCAGTTTGTTTTTTGGGTGTTTTTGTTGTTGTGGTGTTTTTTTTTTTACTGTTATTATAGTATTTAGTTCAGTCGCATGGAAGAGTAAATGAAAGAATCAACCAATCAACGCGTTGAATGAATCAATGAGTTGAATGAATCCATTAAACAAACAATCGATCTTCCAAACTGTATTCAAAGTTGCTGTTCATGGTTGCTGTTGTTTGTTTTTTTCTTAAATTGTCAATTATAGTTTTTAGATCAGTCGTAACGTGCGGTAGGCTTTGGTGGCGTCTTTCGAAATTGTGTAAGTATGGTTCCACAGTGCGGCAAATTGCTTCGGATTGGACACTGACAAGAGTATCGGGCACTCACTCCCCAGTCGTTCTCTACACTCCAGAGTTTTGTTTGCGTTCAGTCTGACGTACGACGAAAAACCGCGGCCTATATCATATAAAGTGATGTTTTCACCAACCATGGTCGGCAGTATTCCAAACAGATACAAATCGTCAATCCAGAAAGTCGGAGTAAAGTGCGCAGCTCGGAACAGCAAAGGAATTACGTCCCCTGACATAACAACCCCCAACCCGCTACAGTAGGGGTAAGGATAAAACTTCTGACCCCAAAAAGTCGAGTTCTCAACTTTCCACTTCCCCCTCCTCATAATCCGCATTGTTTTGTTGAAGATCACGTTGCAGAACATCGCTCTCTTCTTGCTGACGAAAATGGAGAAGAATCGTTCCGTAAGTTTGAACGCGTCCACAAATACGTCATCATCCAGTTTGAAAACGAGGCGCGCGTGCGGGCAAAAGTGGGTCACCCAATGAAAACCCATCACTCCTTTCAGTGAGAGGTTGCGGTAAGTGTCAAGAAAATCGCCCTGGACTGTGTCTTTGAAGTGGGAGTGTTCTAACTCCAGGTTTTTCTGCACTCGGGTGGCGTTGTTTTTCTTCCAGGTAGATGTGGATCGGCCGAGGAGGAACAAGGTTCGAACCTTTTCAGAAAAAAAAAGAGCATAAGTTGTTCGGGTTTTGAGGGGTTTTTCATATACTAACTTGCATCAGAAGTTCTTCAGCAAAACGCACAAGACAAACAGATGTAGACTGACCGACTATGATAGTTTAAGGATATTGCCTGGTTAGCTTGGAGCATTCCTAGGCGCCCAAGCTAATCAGGCTCTACTCTTCACATGTTACGGCCAATCGAATCTCCTGCAGCTGAAGCACGAAGGACGGTTAACATTTTTGGAATATATGTCTCAATTAAACTCAAGGCTGATGCATTGAGAAGAAGTAGTGTTAGTGAGTGGCAAGCTGCCTGCCATGGCTGCCCAGTGCGCAAAGGCCATCGGGCCGACGTCAGCCGCAGCTGCCGGCCCGCCCACGTCCGTGCGCGGGCCAACGTCGGCTGGCGTCGGCCCGATGGCCTTTACGGTTTGGTTGGCAGGTTAGCTGGCCGGGTGCATGTCTGGCTGGCTAGCTGGCCCGTTAGATAGATGGACGGATGGATGGAGGGATGGATGCAATACATATCCTGAGCCTGTTTCGACCTTCCTCCAGTGTTCAACAAACTAATCAGGCACTACCTTCATACTACTCAGCCAATATTTTTCCTCTCACTGCTTTTTTTGGACAGCCACGGCCATATGTTTGATCATTGTCGTTTATATCTCAATCAAAACACTTTTTTATATAAAAATTAAATGAATAAATAATGAAAGTAATCATCATCATCATCATCATCATCAACCATTATCTTCATAATACTCGATGTATCAACAAACAAGCAAACAAAGAAAAAAACAATTAATTAATTAAACAAACATAAATAAACAACAACCCACTTCTAAAGGCTTGTAGAATGTACTGTTTGCTGAGACTCGCCTCAGGCGATCACGTTTCTCAAAGTTTGCCGTGGCTGAATGCACCACAAACAAAATGTCCACCACTCCTGAACACAGCGCGGCGTTGTTGAAAATGTACTTCGTCTGAATGGTGATGGGCAGCCGCGACTTCATTTCCTCTGACGTCAGATTGAGATTGTCGGAGAGAGACCGCAGCTTGAGACGTTGTGAAGGACTCGGTGTGTATTCGGGTGATTTATGGAAGAGTTTGAAACTAGACCTGAAATAAATGTGAAACAAGAAAGGCAAAGGTCTTATTGCTCACGTGTATGACCGACCTACATGTGTGACCTTTGTGACAGTAAGTAAAGGGATGCCTTCTGCACCAGCAAGATCCATGTTTTCTCAAAATTTAATCAGTTTTCATACATCTGTCAAACCCCCATGACCCTTGACTTTGCGACGAGTCGTCTAAATTAATATACATAGGAAGGTTTTATCATCCCAATTGGATTGAAAGATTTGTACAAAATATTGATAATAACTACAATTCTATCAAAAAATTGGCATTTACACACATTTGTAGACCTCTTGTGACCCTTGACCTTTCCGAAGGCTCATCCAAATTAGTATGCAGAGACAGGTCTCACCATCAGGTATCTCTGTACCACGTTTGGGTTTGAAGTCGTGAATAGTATTTGATAAAAAGTATCTTTTGTCAAAATGGGGCTATTTTTCATATATTTCCTGAGCTCTTCTGACCCTTGACCTTTCCGAGGGGTCAAGCAAATTAGTAGGCATAGAAAGGTCTTACCATCAAGTATCTCGGTCCTAAGTTTGGGTTTATAGTCTTGAATATTATTTGAGAAAAAATAAATCATGTCGAAATATAGCTTTTTTTTTTTACCTATTTCCTGATCCCTTGTGACCTTGGCATGTGTGAGAGGTCAATAAAATTGATATGTTTAGAAAGGTCTTGCCAGAAAATATCCTTGGGCCAAGTTTGAAGACTGTGGCTAGAATAGTCTCCGATAAAATGCCAACGTTAAAGTTTACCTCGGATGACGGACGCCGGACTGCGGACGACGAACGACGGCGGACGGACTACGGAGGGACGACCACTGGCCCAGAACATAGACTCACTTTTGCTTCGCACGTGAGCCAAAAGAAATGTGTTGAAAAAGTTCATTTTATTTACAATTCAAACAATAAATCGACCAACCGGTCATTCAAATCAATCAAAAGACCGTCACACCGATAACGATTGTGTCGATCGATCGATCTGTCAAACAATAGTTACTTCTAAAACGGCACACGCCGATGGCTGGATCTACCTGTAACGACAGCTTGAATACTGACAAGTCATAAAGTCATTGCTGGGCATAACATATCTGAGGCACATTTAGGGATGTGAAATCAGTCATTGTTCGAGTTTCGTAACTTATTCAGCCCGACGCACTTATTTCCCAAATTTTGGAGGCGTCATGTAACGACTATGCACCTGTTGCAGGAGATGGATCGACCATGATAATTCAAGGGCAGTGCCAGATTAGCTTGGCGCCGACAGGCGCCATCTAATCTGGCACTACCCTTGAATTATCATGGTCGACCCCATCTCCTGCTGTAGTGCGTCAAGGCTGACTGGGGTAAAAGTAAATGGTATTAGGTCAACTGGTCCTGACTGATATCTGCTCTAAGATTGGTCAAGAAAAGTGGTTCTTGGCGAAGATATTTGCGAAAACGCTGTGCGCTCTGACGTCAAACGACCTATATGTCTATTTATAATGCAGCACAAAGCTAACTTCAGTTCAGTTCTGAAAATCGAATATCGTAAATGAATGACTTTTCTGCTCTTCTTCTCCGTTGATGCGCAGGAGACTTCCCTGATGGTCTAAAAGGCAGTAGCGACACTCTGTTACGTGTGCCTGCTCACATGGTTGTGGAAAAACAAGATGAGGATTTCATCCAAAAGTCTATCGTATTGTTTGGTGCTCACGTGTGCTTTTCTTTTAGAAACATTCAGAGTTGTTCATATTTTTAAGCTTATCCTTCTGATCTATTTCCCTCCTCTCCAAGCCATCCTCTGATCAACACACACGCCGGCGTACACAAATAAAGACGGCCACACAGCGCTTCTCGCCATTAGTACGCTCTGTGGGCTGGAGTATCGACAGGAATTATAAAGAAGAAGAATAGCACGAGCAGCAAAACGACCTCACTATAAGCTTCACGTCATGGCACCGCTGGTCTTACGCCGACGTGTACACTGTGACGAATTTGATGTTTCACGTCACTCATCCGAAAGGCACGCTCTTCCAGAGCTGACTGTTTTGTTGTGCACAGCACCTTCCAGGGCTGACTGTTTGATGGGAGTAAATAGTGGCTCCAAAACTTGCAAAAATAAATTAATTATTATTGAAAATTTTGAAGAGGTACAACGCTGGATTACGAACTCATTCAGTATCTCCCTTTTAATCCCCCCCCCCCCCTCCCACTTTCCCGCATGATCCGCACGGCCATGGCACACACAAACTCAAACGGCAAAATGGCACACACAGAAGCAGACGGTAGACACATGGCGCTTCCTGCCGGTCATACGTTCTGTGGACTGGCGTAGACACAGCCATTTTAAGAATAAGGTGGAATGGCCCATGCCCACAAAGTCTCTTCTGAATGAGCTTGCATGAAAAATTCCACCTTTTCCACAATATGTTCGCAAATATACACAAATAAACGAAAGAAAACATCCCACCAGCTCATACACATATAACACTGATAGTCTAGCAGCTGCCCTTCATAGACGATCAGCCGTTTACGAGATAGTGATTTTCTAGAGAGTAACAAAGGTTTGGGTATATCAAAATGAAGTCTAATTTGAATAAAAGCAGTGCGCACTCGTTTTAAACCGCCGGAGGATGGAGACATTTTTCTGTAGCACATTTTGTTTCTAGTTCGGCTGCAGACGAAACCAAGACTGTCGCAGCCATGTTCACAGGGGATCAGTAGTTTACGCGGGTCTCATTGTTCCTGTATTCAGTGATAGCATGCACTATATTTCACTTAAAAGGATTTCATTTGTTTTTTAAATAAAATTTTCACACTTAGGTATATTAAGAGAAGAAGCAATTACGCAAAGGCTTGCCTTGAACACAAATATCGTTACTCAACAATAAGGTATCCCAAATCACGTGATCAAAACATGATCACCATACACGCGGATTTGCCCCTGCGGTGAATTTCGGTGTGCCGGCGAGTTCTTTTTGATTTGTTCTACAGAAGCGTGTTTGTTTCCCAACAAGGTGAACATGCAACGTTGCTTTGTGCATTTTTACGTCTTGATAAAGGTTTGTCACGTTTATTTTCATTCACTTTACCATCGCTTTGCCCGTTTCATTTCGACACCACAGCACCAAAACAAAAACAAAAAACGCTCTCTTTGAAACCTATGTCCGAAGTGCAACATGCCGCATGCTGTAAAAGAGTGCCACACCACTTGGTTGCAACTGTCATGGCTGAACAAAGTTTCGGAACTTGATTAATTATTATTATACTGTAACACTTAATTCAATCAGTTGTACTGGCAAGCTATGTTGTGGTGTGCGATCAGTGCCATGCAGTCTCAGTGATCACTGATGGTACAATACACTTTACACATAAAAAATACACAGCACAATGTGAACACGCTTGGAAGTTCATGCAATGCTTTGTTTAAAATTAAACCCTATCTTGCTAGCAGTAGCCTATTGCACAAAAGAGGAACTATTTTGCTGCTGCATAATTTTCAGTTTGTCTGCATTATTGCAGTTTGCTGCAAGGATTCTTAGCAGCTGGCATTAGCACTGACACTCATATATTTTGGGATTAAAAAGAGAAAGAAAACGGAGACAGTTAACACAGAGTGATCAAATGAATGAGCTATACTTTATGATGAACAGCTAACAGCTAGTTAAAGCGGGGGGGGGGGGGGGGGGGGGGAGGGGGGCACATACTTTATAATGTACACATACTATTTCTTTCAGTGTTTCCATCACCCACTCGTAACATCATTGGCCTCGATGAATTCTCATGTTTTATTTGAGTGATTTACAAAATGCATGTACTTGCTGCTGTTATATTATTTTCTTATTGGCTTTGACATTTCGCTTTAAGATTTACAGTCCCATACTTTAAGCCTGTCCCGACTAACGCACATCGCGGTTGACTGTATAAATATGTGTGTGTAGGTATTGTCTTGTTTGAGGTGGCAGTTGTGGCCTCACCTTTAAGTTTGGTGCCCCTGTGCATGTGGCCACCAGTACTATTTACAGAACTGATGGCTGCATGTGCAGTGTGACTAACTGTACACATGAGATTTTTAGGTGGGCAGCTAAAATATAGGCAGTCAATACAAGCCACTTTCTTAACCTCAAATCTCTATATATAGGTTTTACCACTAATTAGTATACAATTGTGCATGTCTTTTGTGGGTGTTCTGCAGTTTTCCTTATCAATGTGAACTGGGCAGACTATTGTTTGAAGTGATCAGTGGTGGCATCATCCATAATGTATGTGTGCATTTGGCCACTGGTACACTTTACAAGTGTGCTGTTTACAGAACTAGTGGCTGAGTATGCATATTAGTTCTGTTATTGTTATCAGGTGTGGCCTTATCTCTAAATTTTGGTGCGCCTGTGCATGAGGCCAACAATACTTTTCACAGAACTGATGGCTGCATGTGCAGTGTGATTAACTGTACACATGAGATTTTTAGGTTAGGATACAGGCAGTCAATACAAGCCACTTTCTTAACCTCAAATCTCTATATACACATGTATATAGGTTTTACAGTCCACTAATGCCCATCAGTTTACAATTGTGCATGTCTTCTTTTGTGGGTGTTCTGCGTTTTTGTGTGTGTATGTGGGGTGGGGTTGAAAGCGGGGCAGTCCATATGGCACCTATTACTGTGTATGTGTATGTACAAAACCTACATTACAAAAACACATGAATAAATAATTTAAATAATAGTTCTTTGGGTTTAACGCCACGCAGGCGACTACGGCCACCCTCACGATGGTTAAATGAATAAGATAAAGTAAGTCAAAGAGACCTGGGACATATGAATGCTAAGTAAAGGATAGATTATGAACATGCACAGATATACATTCTTTTGGTGGGTGTTTGCGGTTTTGTGTGTGTAACTGGAGTGGGGTTGGGAGCGAACGGTATGGCACCTATTACCATGTACGTGTATAATACATAAGACATTTATTCACAAAGTAAAACTTTACAAGCACTTTTGTATGGCATGGCGACATTAAAATACATCCTCACTTGTAGGACATTCATCATGTCATACACTCAGTTGGCGATCATCCTGTATAGAGCACTAAACGATAGATAATAATAATAATAATAATGTAATAATTATATAGCGCTTAACTTCCAAATGAATGGTGCTCACAATATTAAAAACAAATCAGTCATATGTCACAAATCATGGAATCACGTTGTTCCATGGATGGTGCTGTACCGAGGACAGCTTCTGGAAAGAAACTGCACATGAATCGAGAGGTTCTGGCTTTCAAAGCACGGAACCGCCGGCCAGAGAGCAAAAGCTCGTAGAGATGATTGGCTGGGTGCGACAAATCTGACAGAATAGTACTGGTGACCACATGCACAGAGACATCATGGTGTATGTTCTTAGCCTGTATGCTGATGTGTATGTACAAAACCTACGTTACAAACAAAATAAATAAATAAATAAATAATTTAAATAAATAAGATAAAGTAAGTTGTCTAAGGTATCTGGGACATATGCATGCCAGGTAAATGATAGATTATGAACATACACAGATGGGCATGTCTTTTGGTAGGTGCTCTACGGTTTTGTGTGTGTATCTGGGTAGGGGTTGGGAGCGGGCGGTATGCCACCTATTACTATCTAAAATTCTATATATGTGTATATTTTCTTCTTGTATGCTGATGTGTATGTACAAAACCTGCATTACAAACAAACAAAAGTAAATAAATAAATAATTTAGATAAATAGTTACTGATTTGGGTTTAATGCCGAGCAGGCGACTAATGTCATCTCGTGACTGTTACATAAATAAGATAAAGTAAGTCAAAATACCTGGGCCATATGATTGCTGAGTAAAGGATACACTATGAACATGCACAGATGTACTTGTCTTTTAGTGGGTGTTCTGTGGTTGTGGAGTGGGGTTGGGAGTGGGCAGTATTACCATGTATGTTTATGAGAACATCAGCATATGTACAAAACCTACTTTACAAACAAATAAAAATAAATAATAAATTTTAATAAATAAAATAAGGTAAATCAAAGATACCTGGGAATATGAATACCAAGTAAAGGATATATTATGAACATGTACAGACTTGCATGTCTTTTAATGGGCGTTCTGTGGTTTTGTATGTGGGGTGGGGAGCGGGTGTTATGCACCTATTACCATATATGTGTACATGTATGTTCTCATCTTGTATGCTGATGTGTATGTGCAAAATAAATAAATTAAATTAAATAATAAATTAATAAATAAAATAAGTCGGGGATACCTGGGACCTATGAATATGCATGCAAGTAAAGGATAGATTGTGAACATGCACAGATGTATGCATATTGAAAAATAATTTCCTCTCCTTGGTGGCCACCGCCATACCACTAGCAATCATGTGCATCAAGGAATTCCTTCCATCCATAATTAAAAGGATAAATAATAAATAAATATGTAAGTGAATATATAAATGAATCAATAATAATAAATAAATAAAACGTAATACAATGGAGAGGGCTACTATCTGTATTGTGTCTCATGCAGTCCGGATAACGCTTGATCATAAGAGTTTTTGTGAGTACTTGAATGTGGATTGGTTGAATGGGTTGCAAAAACTAAAATTTTATATTTAGGTGTTTAGATGAACATGGTGATTTAAATGGAAACGGTTCGAAGATGAATTTCACTCTGCCTGGCTTGTGCTTAAGGCCAGTCGGATAAGAGTTGCTTGACCAGTTACAAATCCCATCTCCACTAATAACAAAAGAGCAGACCTACACTTAGAGCCGTTAGGCTGGAAAACAGACGAACAACATGCATGTTGTATCCGGACATAAAGTCTGCAGAATGTTGAAGATGGTCGGCAGACACAATGCACAACATGCACGAAGGGAGTTTACTTTCGATATGCATTCCTCCCACAAATGAGACCGAGTTCTATGGGAAAGGCTGTTTTTAAGACCAGGAAAAATAACGTATTTGACGTTTATAAGATGTACTTCAAAGCTCAAATCCAAAATAATCTCTGTTTCACTTCAGGAGCAAAGTAAAGCTGATTAACCGTGCGCGTCTGATTGACTTCTTTCGAAGGCATCTCGCTGACCGCCATTTTGAAACTAGCGACGCGAGTATGCTTACGGCATTAAAAATATTACTGTTTATTGTAAATATTTATGCATGTTTACTTGCTCATGATTTTAATTTACTCACTGGAATAAACGTGTAACTTGTATGCTCAAAATTTTCAATGTTATGCACGTACTTTATCCGGGCCGTGTACGAGGACTGGTTCCCTCACATCGAAAAATAGCTTTCGAAAAACACTTATACAAAAATGTCTCCATTCTGAGGTCAAATATTGTTGCTATCCATAAACCATATGGTATTAGTACTTTCGTTTCGTACCTGCAAACCATTGTTACTCTTTTGACGAACTACTTATGTCTGCAGAAATTGCGTAAGCTGCTAGTTCTTGGCGAAGATATTTGCGAAAACGATGTGCGCTCTGATGTCAAACGACCTATATGTCTATTTATAATGCAGCACAAAGCTAACTTCAGTTCAGTTCTGAAAATCGAATATCGTAAATGAATGACTTTTTTGCTCTTCTTCTCCGTTGATGCGCAGGAGAGTTCCCTGATGGTCTAAAAGGCAGTAACGACACTCTGTTACGTGTGCCTGCTCACATGGTTGTGGAAAAACAAGATGAGGATTTCATCCAAAAGTCTACCGTATTGTTTGGTGCTCACGTGTGCTTTTCTTTTAGAAACATTCAGAGTTGTTCATATTTTTAAGCTTATCCTTCTGATCCATTTCCCTCCTCTCCAAGCCATCATCTGATCAACACACACGCCGGGGCACACAAATAAAGACGGTCACACAGCGCTTCTCGCCATTAGTACGCTCTATGGGCTGGAGTAGCCACAGGAATTATAAAGAAGAAGAATAGCACGAGCAGCAAAACGACGTCACTATAGCTTCACGTCATGGCATCGCTGGTCTCACGCCGCCGTGTACACTGTGACGAATTCTCTTCTGAATGAGCTTGCATGGAAACTTCCACCTTTTCCACAATATGTTCGCAAATATCATACACAAATAAACGAAGGAAAACATCCCACCAGCTCATACACATATAACACTGACGTGCTGGTGATTTGCGTCAATTCGGAAAATTGTATAAAATACTGACGCGTTTGGTGCTTTTACGTCACTGTCTGATTCTTCTGATCTTCTTTTTCTTCTCGAACGCCATCACACTTGGAGTTTGGCTCTAAAAATGAAATCTGTGGTCTTCTGTAGTGCCTCCACAGGCCCGTACAGTTTCTCTTGTAGAGTGGCGGGCTTTGGCCGTATCTCCTCCCTCAGCAGCTGGTGGTTCCCACAGTCCTGGAGGATGTGCTCTGTGGTCTGCTCTGCTTCTCCACAAGGGCACAGGGGAGATGGCACGCGGTGGAGGCGTCTGTGCAGGTGAAAATTGAGTCGGTTGCGCCAAGTAGTCAGACGGAAGATGGTCACCTGCTATTGTCTGGACAGCAGATGGTAACTGCTTAGGGGCCGTTGTGGTGGTCTGTACACAGACTTAATGACGGTCTTCATCTCTGTGAAGCTGACTCCATTTTCGTCTTGTTCTTTGTCTGCGCCCACTTTTGCCATTCTGTCAGCTTCTTCATTGCCGTAGATGCCAGAGTGTGAAGGGACCCACTGCAGCACGAGTATGGCGCACTTGATGTTTTGCAGTGCCTCTTGTAGACTTGGCAGTCTGCTTGCTGTTGCCGCCTGAAGGAAGACATGGCTTCAGTCAGGAAGACAATCTGGGCATCAGGGTCTACAGTGCCACTAAGGGTGTTTGCAGCGCGGACCGGGGCTTCCACCTCAGCTCTATAATTTGTGCAGTGAAGGCCGGTTGGTACTGCCTCTGCCTGCCATTTTCCGTTTGGGTAGTGAATTTGCACCTCATGCAGCCCCTCCATTCTGAACTGCATCTGTGGCTGATCCATCGGTGTATGCCCGTATCCATGCTTCCTGGGGATACTTTTCTTCGAGCATGGTTAGTGTCAGGGCCTTCTGATGGAATCAAGGAGTCTTACTTCTGACCTTTTTTCCTGCATTGAACTTTTATTTTCGAAAAAGGTGAAGAGGTACAAATCTGGCTAACGAACTCATCCAATGTCTTTCTACAAACTAGCAATATCCAAATTTTCAAGGGCATATAATCAAAATTGCGGACTCTAATCTGGGTCAACCGACTTTTAATAATGTCTTCAATGAAATATTCAATTTCAATATGCTCAGAGGCTCTCTTAGCCACCCACTTAATAAAGTATTTTGCCAAGTTTCAAGTTTGTGCTTACGGTAATATCGGAGATTCTCGTATCTACACACACACACGCACACACGCGCACGCACACGCACACACACGCACACACGCACACGCACGCACACACGCACACACACGCACGCACACGCACGCACACGCACACGCACGCGCAGGCACACGCGCACGCGCACGCGCACACGCACACGCACACACACACACACACACACACACACACACACACACACACACACACGCATACATACATGCGCACATACGGCGCTTCGCACTAAAACGACGGACGTTCAACAGCGATGTTAGAGTGGCTAGATGTAAAGTCATTTTCTTCTCGTTACTTCTTTGCCAGACCATGAGCCCCGCCCGTCTGTTATGTCCTTTGCATTCTACGGAACGCGCGTCGACCAGCCCCATCCTAAAGTCCACCGTATTTTTAATGCGGTAAACAAAAAGGGTTAAATGTCTTAGGAATCATTGAGATTACGTGTTATTGGGCAAATCTTAGCACTCAAAGCAATTTTAACCCGTTCAGTGTCAGCTGACGCAAACTGTGTTACTGCGATCGTCGTGAATTCCACACCAAAAACCCCGGATGTCCCAGGAACATGGATTCAAAGTGGTGTCAGCAAGAGGCATAGATCCTCATGAGCCCTCGCAACTGCGGGGGCTCATGACGATCTGCACCTTTCGCGGTTGTGTAATGTTTATTTTTTACTCGGCACTAAAAGGGTTAAAATTCGTAGAAAATACAGAAAACACGTTTTATTGGCGATTTTTGGGCACTCAAAGTCCGCCCAGCTGAAGGCAATGTTCAAGCCGTCTTGCGATGAAAAATATTTACACGTGTGTGCTGGTCTGTGATTTTGGACCTTACGGCCGTAGGCCGTAAGGTCCAAAACCACAGACTAGCACACATATCTGCTGCCCAAAAAAAAAGAGAATAAAGACTGGTGATAAAAAAACACAACACGATTATTGAGCGGACAGAAAACCCACGACAAGCGCTCGATTGCACTAGACAGAATGTTTTAGCTCAGTGAAGTAGGCCCTTTGACATTGGAGCGCACAATATATTTGTTTCAACTATTTCCGCAAAGAAACACTTTTCTGTACCACTTTAAGAACAAATGTCATTTCGTACCTATTGACCTAATGTGGGATATTTTTACTTAACACATATGATTTGTTGATTTTGCTGTACAGTCGAAATGGTGAAAAGACAAAAGCAAGCCATTTCCAACACCCTGATAGAGCCCTGGCCAGATTTTAATATCGAGGTCAAGCATGCCGATTTTATGTATGCCTGCGCTGTTCCAATTTGAAAATTTAGTCAGCTTGCACATTCACATGAAAGTAGAATGGGTGAGGTATATCTGGGTCACATTAAAGGATGTCAAATACGTCATTTCATGAAAAATTTACGACTGTACAGCAAAACTGGCACAATTTTTTGAGTTTCTCGAAAGTACATTGTATTATGTCAACTGTCACTGCATGATATTCGTCCTGAGATTGGAACAGACAGTGGTTCTTTGCGGAGATATTTGCGACAGCGTTGTGCGCTCCGATGTCAACCGACCTACACACCACGCACTAAAACGCACCTTTTCGTTGAGGTCCTGTTTGCAATCCTGAACTAACCACTCCAAGGGTCACCCAATAAGGATAGAGGATTGTATGTGTGGCTGCTTTTCAGTACACCACCAAGTAGGCAGCCGAAGTCCGATTGCAGAGGATTTTGTCTCTGTTACGTACTTGACAATGAAAACTGTTACGCTGGTGGGTTTACCGTGGATGACGATAATATCCTCGCTTTAACCACAGCTTGCTGTAGTCTCCATGTTGTGGCTGAAGTCAGCTAATGACAGCAGCATCATTACCTCATCATCATAATCCCCAATGGCATAGCATTAATCCACACAAGACAATAATCGTCACATACATGTACAATAATCCCTTCAGAGCTAAATTGTATCTAAAGACGTAGCCTCAATTTAGCTGGCTCAGGTCAACACATGACACCAGCCTTTGCCTGAGGCAAAAAAGGTGTACATCTGTCATCCCCCCTAACTCCCCTCCCCCCCCCCCTCCTTTTTCTGTTTGCGTCAACACCAAATTAACGCATTCATCCGTGAAACACGTACATAAAGTGTGCACAGCAAGAGGCAAAGAACCTCATGAGCCCCCGCACATGCAGGGGCTCATGAGGTCCTTTGCTTCTTGCAGTTGAATGGTATTTTTGCTCTTTTTTCCCGTCAGCAAAGGGATTAAAACCTCACCTGATGTTCAAGCACCTTGTGCTGATGGCGGGGTAGGTAGAAAAAGGCGCTGGCAGGATTGTCTTCCTTGGCGCCACTGCTGCGATGAGAAAGTAGAGGGCGCTGCAGGCAAGTGCGCAGAAAACAAATACACACGTGACACGACGACGACGCAATAGCATGATGACTCCAGTGAACTGGTCAAAGGTGCTGCCTCACAGACTCAGTACAAGTTTTATTGTGAGGTTCCGTCCTTGGAAATACAGTTTTTTTTTTGTTTTTATTGACAAAGCTATTCAGTCCATGAGCCGAAGCGCACACTGGTACCAATCGAAGGAGCAGACGCCGGGCTCCTATGAATGTTTGTGTCGAGTTCAGAAATGTACGCTAGGCTTTCGCAGCCTTAGCTATATCGTCAGTTGGAATAAAGTGTTTCATCATTTGTCCAGGAGTCAAGGGATTCAACGGTACCATTCAGAGAAGCAATAGCTCGTGTGGATGCGTGTCAGTCACTACAAAGTTCAGAAATACTCTACTAGTCCTGGGCTGTCACAGCTTCAAGTTGCGTCAGCTGAAAAATAAATCTTTTTCTCGTAGTCCAGGACCAAATGGAGCGGCCACCGGTAACATCAAGGCGGGCAAAGGCTTCGTGAATGTCCCCAGAGTCCAGAAATGCTGGATATGACAAAGAAAGAGGCTCAACATTAACCCCCATTGTACACAGAGCCACCGATACTGTTCACTGTACCCGGATGGCTGCATGCATAAGGGGGTTATAGAAACTGAGGAGGTTTAAGTTGTTATGAGATTTGTGTCTGAGTGCACATGTGCCATATAGAGAATATTCCCACCTTTACATCGTGTCATGGTATTGCAACCTGTCAGTCAAGGACAAATGAAGGTTATCAAATGAAGTAAATAATCACGCAATAAAGTTAAGGTACCAAGCAGCTGCGGTCTGTGTGCGGAGCATCAGTAGTCATTGACAGTAACCGTGACCACACACTGTACTTTAAACTTCTGCCATCTGGGCGGAGGTATGCACTTACAAAATTCCACTGACACATACAATGATTCCACTGACACGCAATGATTCAGCTGCTGTCAACATCTCGAAGGTTGAAAAATGGGCGGATGTCTTTTTAATTCAGAGTCTTAATTCATCCTGCAGTTTAGTTTTAACCCGTTCTACCCCAACACCGAAATCCCACAAATTTCGCGACGTCCTATGAAGACAGCAGTGCTGTGCAGGACACAGATCGACCATGATAGTTCAAGGGTGATGCCAGAATAGCTTGGCGCCCATGGGCGCCAAGCTATTCTGGCATCACCCTTGAACTATCATGGTCGATCCTTATCTTGCTGTGGTGTGTCTGGGGTAGAATGAGTGACCCCGTTCAGTACCAGCTGACGCAGATTGTGTTCTGCAATCTTTGTGAATTCAACACCAGAAAACCCATAGATCTTCCAGGATCAAGGATTCAACGTGGTGTCCGACTCAGCAAGAGGCATAGATCATCATGAGCCCCCGCAAGTAAGTATCTATACCTCTTGCAGTTGGATGCTGTCATTTCAAATTTTCTCGGCACTGAGCATGCTATTAATCGTGACAGAGCGGTAGAGGAAGAGGTGTGCATAAGACCTTACAGTTACATGTGCCTTGTAAGATGAAGCTTAACTCATTCGCGGCCAAGCCGCATCCGGATGAGCGGCTTATGCCGCGGATCCGGTTGCGGCTGGCCGCGAATGAGTTAAGCCTAAGACAAAGTTTCGTTTCACGTAACATTAACCCCTTTCCTGTTACCGACTACACCGTTCGTCGGAAAAAGGCCTCATAACTATGCGTCTTTTCCGTCGAGCGGTAGCGCCAGACGCTGTTAATGGTTACAGTGCAATACAGATTTTCGAGTCAATTTTAATTTTCCGTTGACCAGTTTCAATTTCAATCTGAGCGACATTCTCCTAAATCTCATCGACATGTCCCCCCCCCCCCCCCCCCCACCTCCGTCAAAGTGCGCTTTTTTATGACTGAACTTTCTGTCCTCAAAAATCTACTTATCAGATCAGCCTGCACATTCCGCCGGCGCGACTTTCTTCCGCATTCATGCTGAACGCCCAGTGAGTGAAGGATCACCGGGTCGACATCGGCTATTGCGCGGGTCAACAACAGGCGATGTCGGCCTGATGCTGTCTCGCTTACCGGGACTACAGCAAGTGTTGGCACTCGAGCGTCCAATTCTGATCGAAACGTGTTTGGAAAGAAACTGATGTTGTTCCGTAAAGTTTTCCTCAGTCCTATGTAAGTCGATTGAAAAGTCAGGCCTACAGTCACACACAGTGAGGCCGAGTTAGAGAGGAGTGAGTTTTCAGAATGTGTTTCAATGCACAGTCTGTACTAAAGCGACCTATTTCAGTCAGTAGAGGTTTAAACTAACTATGCGTGCGCGGTGTCCACACAATCCCTTGTTACAATGATTGCCGGGCGCAACGGCATGTTTCCCTCACGGGCAGATTAATTAAGACACCTGACAAATGCCGTTATATCAGATCGCCAGCTACATTCTGTTTTGCTCGAGGACCTGGAGTTTGGAGCTATAAATAGCTACCAGTATTACTTCGGCTCTGACGCTTAGTGGATTTTCATTCAACGTTTGAGCTTGCCCAGTTGACACTTCCTGTGCCGCAGCATGTGCACCTGTACTGTGTGTACCGTCCACCCCCCAACAGAAAGAATAAACTCACAGACACTACGTTTTTCAGCGAGTTTGCCGATTTCATGGAGCACTGTAATTCTTTGGGTGGTAAGCTTGTGATTGTCGGCGACTTCAACTTTCAATTCGACTGTCCTTCCAACACCAACACGGCTCGTATGCTTGATCTATTACAAACCTTCAGTCTGTCTCAAGGCGTGCATCAGCCTACTCATACCAAAGGTCATACACTCGACTGGGTCGTGTATAGAGAGGAGGACTCCATCTTTAGGTCCGCCTCTGTGAGCCACACCATGTCTTCTGACCATTTTCCAGTTCTGTGTCTTTTGGATATAACCAAACCTCAGCTGCAGCCTGTTACCAAGACTTCGAGGAACCTCAAGGGGATCGACCATGGCAAGTTCATAGCCGATGTTGCAGACTTTGTCGGCATCCGTCCCCACATCTCGGCCGAGCAACTCAACGCTGGTCTGCGGGCTGTCCTAGACCAGCATGCTCCCGCCACTCGCCGCCGGGTGTCGCAGTATCACTCCACGCCCTGGTACCCATCTGTGGCCGCTGAACTGCGCACCTTGAAGCACGAAAGGCGTCAGGCAGAGAGGCGTTGGCTCAAGTCTGGGCTGACTGTTCATAAACAGATTCTGAATGGTTTGAAGCATAAAATCACTCGCTTGACCACCAATGCCAAGACTGCTTTCATCTGCGCAAAAGTTGCTGCAGCAAGTACTTGCAAAGAACTTTTCCGTGTGACTAATGGACTCCTGGGTAAGACCAAATCTGTTCAACTGCCCAGCACACACCCAATCCGTGACCTCCCAGAACTGTTTTCTCGCTTTTTCTGTTCCAAAGTCAGAACAATACGTGACAACATTGACAAATGTGATGATGCTGATACATCTTGCTCATTTGAATCTAAGTGTTTAGCTGTCACTCCTCTTGCATGCTTTAGTCCAGTGACTGAAAAGGTAGTGTTGGACACCATGAATAAGATGTCTCTCAAGACCTGTGAGCTAGACCCTGTGCCTTCGTCCCTTCTTTTTGAATGTAAAGATGCAATTGTACCAGTTGTTACAGCTATTGTAAATGAGTCCCTCTTGCACGGCACTGTACCTACCTGTTTCAAAACTGCAATTGTTAAGCCGCTCTTAAAGAAAGCTTCACTTGATCCCAACAGTTTGAACAACTACAGACCCGTATCCAACCTACCTTTTCTTTCAAAGCTTCTGGAAAAAATAGTGCTCACGCAGCTGCTAGACCATATCAAGAATAATGTCTGTGGCATGTGTTCCAGTCAGCATATAGGTCTGGTCATAGCACGGAGACAGCATTGCTGCGTGTTGTGAATGACCTACTTGGTGCTAACGATGAAGATCTAATCTCTGTTCTGACTCTGCTCGATCTGAGCGCAGCGTTTGATACCACTGACCATGACATTTTACTTGCCCGCCTTCGTGATGTGTTTGGCATTCAAAGCACAGCACTGAAATTTTTCCAATCCTACTTTGTTGGTCGCTTGCAGATGGTTTCAGTGGCAGGATTTGAGTCCCACCCTGTTGAGCTGCTTTGTGGCGTTCCACAGGGGTCTGTCTTGGGGCCTGTTCTCTTTACTTTGTATACACAGCCCCTGTCGCATGTCATTGAGCGTCACTTTGTTTCTTATCATTTATATGCAGATGTTACAGAATTGTACAAACACTCCCTTCGTGAACATGTCGATCAAATGGTGCAGTCTTTGGAGGCTTGTATTTGTGATGTTTAGAAGTGGACCACACAGAAAAAGCTCCAGCTGAACAGTGACAAAACTGAGTCCCTCCGAATGGTGTGCTCCTCTACGTGCAGTGCTGATCTCCCTGAGTCAATGATGGTGGGCGAGAGTGCCATCTCCTTTTCTAGCTCGGCCCGTAACTTGGGTGTCATTTTTGACAACAGGCTGACAATGAAGGAGCAAGTGAAGAAAGTTTGCCAGTTTGCCTTCATTGAACTCAGAAGGATCAGCACTGTTCGACATCTGCTGACTGTTGAAGTTACCAAAACACTTGTTACCTCCCTTGTGCTGTCCCGAATAGACTATTGCAATTCTCTTTTGTCCGGTGTTCCGCAAAATCTTCTTGACCAAATCCAGAGAGTCATGAACTGTGCTGCACGTCTGATTTTTCGTGTACCGAAACGTGAACACATTATGCCTCTACTAGCTAATTTGCACTGGCTGCCAGTTTCATACAGAATTCAGTATAAAGTCTGTGTTATTTGTTTCAACATCATCTCTGGTTCTGCCCCTCCTTACTTATCTGATCTTGTCCAGCTGTATACACCGTCCCGCTCACTACGCTCTGCTTCAGACACTCGTGTTTTCCGTATCCCTAGACGTAATAAGGTCACTCAAGGTCATCGTGCATTTTCCTATTTTGGTCCCATTACATGGAACGCTCTCCCAGCTGATGTGCGTCACTCATCATCTCTTTCCATTTTCAAATCCAAGCTTAAAACACACCTTTTCTCTGTTGCATATACGTAAAGACCATTTTGTCTGCCGGCTCATCATGCGTGTGTGTGTGTGTGTGTGTGTGTGTGTGTGTGTGTGTGTGTGTGTGTGTGTGTGTGTGTGTGTGTGTGTGTGTGTGTGTGTGTGTGGTGTGAGTTTTCGCCCTTGTAAATTAATGTATTTTTTGTTGTATGTGCTTGTTTGTGTATTCTGCTTCACTGTTTGTATACTGTGATTGTAAAGCGCCTAGAGCACCTTGGTGATTAGGCGCTATACAAATTACCTTTATTATTATTATTATTTGAGCGGCGCTTAAGCTTCAGCGATAAAACGAACACAAATTGATATAATCACGCAGTTATGAACAAAATAACAACTACAGCAACTCGTGTTGAGACATTATAACACATTTTATACATACCACGTGTTGATATTCGTCAAACATGTTTATGCAGTGTTGAGAATGCTCCGGGAGTGCTTAGGGCCTTTAACCCACTCAGCCCTGACGCCCTACGGCAGGAGATGGGTCGACCATGATAATTTAAGGGTAGTGCCAGATTAGCGTGGCGCCTGTCATCGCCAAGCTAATGTGGCACTGCTCAGAAATTATCATGGTCGATCCATCTCCTGCAACTGATGCATAGTCATTAGATGACGACCCCAAAATTTGGGAAATACGGCCGTCGGGCTGAATGAGTTAATAGATCACATTACAAATTTGACAAGGTGTATGACGCAAAAACTTCACAGTTAAATTTAATACGACTGATAGATTATTACGGCGATCGCAGCTTTGGAGATTGAAAGACGCTTGGAAAAGACAGTTACAACAAGTACAAGTCGCTGCTTACGTGACAGCGAAAAAGGAATGTGGCAACTGAAGAATGTGATGTAAAGCAAAAGACGAAGAACAAACGTGCGTAAAAAAAGAGAAGTGACATAAAAATTCGAACAAAACAAATCAATAAAGTGTGTTGTAACTGTCTTTTCTGCGTTTTACGCGCTTGGTAGTCACCTTTTTGGTGTGGATCGCAACTTTGTCTTTTTGATGTTCCGAAGTGCCCAGTTGCTAACGGCGTCCAACTGATAAACTCTCCACCTGTCATAGTCCCAAACTCGGCACAGAACCAATGCGTCAAAAAGCCACAGGATTTTCTCAGCATTAAAATAATGTCAGGTTTAAAAGCAACTAAAACCTGATTCGAGGAACGGTAAAAGGCATATAGATTCCTTCCATCAGAAAGTATCATAAATTTTCATGAGCCCCTTCAGTTGCAGGGGCTCACGAGACTCTATGTTACTTGCTGATAAAAGGGGATGGTCGATGGACTTAAATCTTTTCAGTGTCCTGCTTGTGTTCACACGGTCAATTTCGCCAGTTGCCAGTTGCGTCAGAAATTCACACTCAAAATATCAACGCACAGCTCCCACCCACCCACTACCCCCTACCCCACCTCACCCCCTCCTTTGTTTTAAATCACCACATTTGATAATAGGCTGTGCTGTTCTTGTTGTTATTTTTGTTCTTATTATTTACACTACGCCTACAGAAAAAAAGTCAAACTCACTGCGTTTGTATACAGGTTTAGCTAGTAAAACTACTTTCTTGGGGAGGAGTGGTGGACTGGGGTGCTAATCAACCCCTTAATTATTTCTCCTGCTTGAGGCATAGATGTGTGTGTGCGTGTTTATGTTGGGGAAGGGGTACGTAATTGATACTATCAAACAAACTTTATCATTTCAGCTCAGCTCATTTTGTTATCGTGACAAAAACTGGCATTTGTCTGAGTAGAAACGTAGGTTGTCAGATAAGAAAATGGACCGTGCAGATGCCCGCTAAAATTATCTTCAATTTGGCCTACCATTTAGACAATTTCGAGAAGCCCATCCAATTTCAAAGGACAATATAAAATAAATTATTTTTAAAAAAATTAAATAATAAAATGGAAACGGTGGAATAGAAACTAGTACCAAGTTCACTTCACTTCAGTCTGGCCGAGATGGAATCTCCGCGCTCGAAAGGGCCCATATCCTCCACCCAAGTGCTTTTCACTGGACCTGGGTAATAGAGAGTTCGACTGTCGTCGGAAAGGTCGCGAGTTGGAATCCAACTGCGTTTCACATTTGTTCACACCCTATTTGGTGCCCTGTGTTTAAAATCATCTTGGTCAGTGGTGGGCAAAAGACGTTAACCCTTAAACGATCTTTCTTCTTTTTTTTTTTTTTCTTTTTTTTTTTCAGAGAGCCTTCCACTGACGTGTCAAGATAGGGTCCGAGTTTTTGTGCTTTAAGTCGATTTAATTCGGATTAACCCCTTAACTGCCGAGGCAAGGCGAACACTTCTCGGCTGCAAGAAACATAAATCCACGTGAGCCGGCGTCGGACATTTCTCCTCTAGTAAGTGTCACTGTTCATTCGGGCGGACCGTCGGGGTTCTTTCTCTGCGTACTCTGGCTCTCCCTCCCATCCAATTTGGTACCGATTTTAGGCCACTTTAAAAATGTCAAATACAAGTGATCAAAATTACCGAAACGTCAATTGCTGAGCTGACCCTTCACACTACGTGAATGTCCTGTGGTTGTATTGTTTTACGTGTTTGTCTCCAGAGACAGGGGCGGATCTGGCGGGGGGGGGGGGGGTAGATCCTAGGGGTTCCCCCCCCAAAAAAAAAAAATGTTTAAAATATTAAAACAAAGTCCTTTTTCGGGTGTTTGGAAGCACCGCCCCCCCCCCTCCCACCACCCCCCCCCCCTGTTTGATTTTTTGCGAGTTTCCATACACACACACACGCTACCCCCCCCCCCCCCACCTCCCGCCCCCTTCCGTTGTTTGATATTTTTCCGGGAGTGGAAGCCGGTCTAGCGTCGGGGAGGCCTTTTGTGACAGGTTAAAATGCTATAACAAAGTCCCTTTCTGGGGTGTTTGGAAACACCGCATGCCCCCCCCCCCCCTCCCTATTTGATTTTTTGCGAGTTTTCACACTCACACACTCGCTACCCGCCCCTCCCCCCCACTCCTCCACCACCACACCCCTTTCCGTTGTTTGATTCTTCAGCCACTGGAAGAAGGTCTAGGGTCGTGTAGGCCTTTTGTGTCTGGTTGAAGGTCCCAAACATAACGCTGGATCCCCCCCCCCACTCCCCCCCCCACACACACACATTTCTCGAGGTAACTGATCCGCCCCTGAGAGTGAATCTGTATGTGTCACGTGGGTGTGCATGTTAGGTTCAATTAGCGGTTCTTTGAGCGGATTCGCAAAACTGGATAAAGCGCATATATAATATTGAATATATAAACTGGATAAAGCGCATATATAATATTGAACCGTATTATTATTACAATTATCGTGTCCCTGAAAACGTCGACAAAAGTTCGTGAGAATAAATACACGAACACTGTCTAGTAGAAAACTGACTTGAAGTAATGCGTGATAAGAATGCATGACCAAGAATGTGTAGACAGTACGCAGCACTGACGTCAGTCAATAGGTTTTGTCCTTAACCCCTTCTCTGCCGAGAAAAAGTGAACACGATCTAATTGCAAGAGACATAGATCCTCATGAGCCCCCGCGACTGCGGGGGCTCATGAGGATTTATGCCTCTTGCTGAGACCAATTTGTATCAATGTTTCTTGGACGGTTGTGGCTTTTGGTCGTTGAATGAACCAAAATTTCAGAAACGAAAATGTACGTACGGTGTACGTATAGTTGCAGGGAAGGGCTTAATGTATGCAATTTGTCGCCTTCCAAATGCAAAAAAAAAAAGTCTTCAATCTTGCAAAGTTTGTTTAAAATTGAAAAGTTGCACAAACTAATCCAAATGTTAAATACAGTGTGTTTGCACGCGGTGGGGCGAATTTAAGAGCATGTTCATGATGTCAAAGACGGGCAGGCTAAACCTCTAACAACTGAAGTAACAAGATAAAAATTACGTCATGTCTATTTACGCTAACCTCGCTGCTTAACGTACATTTGGGGCGAATCTCCGTATGTGCGCATGTATGTATGTGCGTATGTACGTAAGCAAGAGAATCTCTGATATTTCTGTACACACAATCCTGAAACTTGGCATACTTTCTTAAGTAGGTGATCAAGATAGCCTCAGAGGATATTGTAATTGAGTGTCTCATTGATTCATTCATTCATTATCTCCATTTTAACGTCCCGCTGGCACTATACAGTGATCGGGGACTAGCTTTTA
>BTPG01000003.1:33012830-33117830 GCA_036245525.1 Semisulcospira habei
GTAAAGTGGGTACGTAGCGAAGTCAGCAAGATGCGTAGATTCTCATGAGCCCCCCTCCCCCCCCCCCCCCGCACCTGCGAGGGCCCATGAGAATCTATGTCTCATGCATTTGGATCCTGTCCAAGTTTCTTTGTTCTGTTAAAACTTTTAGCATGACTCAAAATTCAAATTCTGTTAAAAATTCAACATTTTGGGGAGTTGACTTTGTACAGATCATATGTCAGTGTTTAGGAGACCGATCGACCAAGAGGCGCCATTCTTATGTTGTAGCGATCTTTGTGACACGGCAGCGATTGTTACAAAAAGTCGCGGACGCTACGTAGAATCTGAACGTGCTGGTCAAATGTTTGTATATTGTGGGGTCTCTATGAGCTATGTAAATATTGTTAGTTGTTGTTTGTAGCAATACACGTTGTTCAGAAAGCAGAGGTAGGTCCAAGCTGCAAGTGTTTACACGAAACAATGCATTAAAAGCCCGGACAGTCCGGAATTTTCAGTCCACTGTCTTCATCGAAACACGTGCAATAGTTTGACACGCTTCTGAAAGGGTTTATTGCGACACAGCTCTTGGTGCTTCCACGAGATATGTGAGTTTGTTACAAAATACGTTGCGACTCCGAGAGGTTTCGACGAAAATTGTGATACTTGTCACATGGTCATAAAACTCCGTTACAAGAACACTAATTATTTCTTGTTGAGGACTAAAAGTCCTTGCGAAAAAGTCGAGGCAGAAATGGAAAGTCCCGAGTAGTTTAAACATAAAAATTCGGAGACTTCTGTGGATCTGTATGTATACTGACGAGCAAAAGATTGGTTGCACATTGTTTAACGTTCCGACGGCAACACGACTTTCTCAAAATGTGCCTGCACTGCTTGTGAAAACAAAACTAAACAGAATATTAAATGTATGTCGCTAGCCGGTCTAATATGCTAACTAAACCTAAGACCATTTAGCAACACACATCCAATATCAAGAGCTACAGACAGCGCAGACAGTCTCTCTCTCTTGGCTGGACTTCGCGAACGAAGATTTTATAGGAGTTGCCCACGATGTCTGCAGGCTTGTTCGTGGCTGCGGAGGCCAATCCGGGACAGGCAGGTTCGACCGCAGTGGCTGCAGGGGAAGGTATGGCCAGAGTTCTGAGTTGCGGCATCTCTGTTCTTTCTCCTGAGCCGCTTGTCCTTAAGGCTAGCTCTGCGAGAGTCCTCAAAGGAGACAGCTGCCTTGTAAATAGTGGAGCGCCAGGTGTCACGGTCCACAGCAAGCGAAGACCACTGGTGGTGGTCGATTTGGCAGGCACTAAGTGACTTCTTGAGACAGTCTTTGTATCTCTTCTTTGGTGCCCCTCTGTCACGGTGTCCAGTAGCAAGCTCGCCGAACAGGGTGATCTTTGGTAGGCGATGATCCTCCATCCTGGAGACATGCCCCGCCCAGCGGAGCTGTGTCCGCAGCAGCAAAGCCTCGATGCTCACGGTTTCAGCCTGTTCAAGGACCTCGACATTGGTGACATAGTCACTCCAGTGAATGCCCAGGATGGTACGCAGGCAGCGCTGGTGGAAGCGTTCGAGGAGTCGTAGTTGGCTGCGGTAGAGGGCCCAGGACTCGGAACCATACAGCAGGGTGGTGAGGACCACAGCTCTGTACACGCTGATCTTGGTGCCTGTTTTCAGCTGTTGATTGTGCCACACCCGCTTGAAAAGTCGCCCGAAAGCGCTGTTCGCTTTTGCCAGCCTACTGTCAAGCTCCTTGTCCAGCTTGGCGTCCGACGTGATAATGCAGCCAAGGTAAGTAAACTGGTGCACTGACTTTAGTTCAGACTCGCCGATGGTGATGTGAGGAGGGCGATACACTGTCTTGGGTGCCGGCTGATGGAGGACCTCTGTCTTTTTCAGACTGACCTCGAGTCCAAAGAGCTGGGCAGCGTCTGCGAAGCAGGACGTGATGCGCTGCAGGGCTCTCTCTGTGTGTGCAACGAGGGCAGCATCATCAGCAAAAAGCAGCTCACGGATCAGTTGGTCTAGGGTTTTCGTGTGGGCCTGCAGTCGTCTGAGGTTGAACAGGCTGCCATCGAGACGATACCTGATGTACACTGCATCGTCATCATCGAGGTCCACTGTGGCCTGCTTCAACATCATGCTAAAAAAGATGGTGAAGAGGGTCGGTGCCAGCACGCAGCCCTGCTTTACGCCGTTGAGAATGGGGAATGGTTCTGAGAGGTCATTGTTGAGTCTGACCTGACCTTGCTGGTCCTCGTGTAGCTGGACAATCATGTTGAGGAACTTTGGGGGACAGCCAAGTCGCTCCAGGATCTGCCACATGCCTTGCCTGCTCACAGTGTCGAACGCTTTTGTTAGGTCGACAAACGTTACGTACAGCCCTTTGTTCTGCTCGCGGCACTTCTCCTGTAGCTGTCTCAGCACAAAGACCATATCGGTGGTGCTCCTGTTTGCTCTGAAGCCACACTGGCCCTCTGGGAGTTGGTCTTCAGCGATGGCAGGTACCAGCCGATTCAGGAGCAGCCTTGCAAGGATTTTTCCAGCAATGGACAGCAGTGTAATTCCCCGATAGTTGGAACAGTCAGACTTCTCACCTTTGTTCTTGTACAGGGTGATAACGACTGCATCACGGAGATCCTTTGGTAGTGTTCCTTCCTCCCAGCAGCAGAGAAAGAGGTCATGGAGCTTGTTGTGCAGTGCTGTGCCTCCATGTTTCCAGATCTCTGGCGGTATTCCATCAATGCCTGCTGCTTTGCCACTCTTGAGCTGGTGGATGGCTGTGAGGGTCTCTTCAGCGGTGGGCGGTTCGTCCAATTCAACTTTTACTGGGAGCTGTGGGATTTGTAGGACGACTGCTTCTTGAACAGTGCGCTCAGCGCTGAAGAGGCTCTGAAAGTATTCCGACCAGCGGTTCAAGATGGAGGTATTATCTGTGAGGAGTGCCTGGCAATTCGCGCTTCGCAGGGGACTTTGTACCAGGTGCCTGGGGCCATACACTGCTTTCAATGCTTCGTAGAAGCCCCTGTAGTCACCATTGTCTGCGCAAAGCTGGGTCCTCTGTGCAAGTCTGGTCCACCACTCATTCTGGAGATCTCTGAGCTTGCGCTGGAGACTGCTGCAGACGAGGCGGAAGGCAGACTTCTTCACAGGGCAGGAAGGCTGGGCTAGGTGGGCCTGATGGGCGGCTCTTTTTTTTGCTAGGTGTTCCTGGATCTCTACATCGTTTTCGTCAAACCAGTCTTTGTTCCTCTTTCTAGCGAAACCCAAGACTTCTGCAGAGGATTTTGCAATAGCAGTTTTCAGTTCTTCCCAAAGTGTTTCAGGGGAGGAGTCTGCTGGGTCCGCTGTGTCTTTGAGCCTGCGCTGTAAATCTGTCTGAAAGGCAGCTTTCACGTCGTCACGCTGAAGGCTCGCAACATCAAGCTTTTTCTTGGGGGGCCCCCATTTCTTGGGTTTTGGCTTGAAGTGGAGCCTGAGTTTGCAGCGGACAAGGCGGTGGTCAGTGTGGCACTCTGCGCTGGGCATCACTCTGGTGAGGAGGACGTCACTGCGGTCCCTCTGACGCACTAGGACATAGTCGATAAGGTGCCAGTGCTTGGAGCGAGGATGCATCCAGGTGGTCTTTCGACTGTCCTTTTGCTGAAAAGTAGTGTTGGTGATGACCAGTTGCTGCTCTGCACAGAACTCCAACAGTAGGCGGCCATTGTCATTGCAGTTCCCCACGCCATGCTTGCCGAGGACTCCTTTCCAGGCTTCAGAGTCCTGGCCCACTCTGGCGTTGAAGTCGCCAAGGATGATGACTTTGTCGTCTGCAGGGGTGCTCTGTATGAGGCTGCGCAGGTCAGTGTAAAACTTGTCCTTTTCAGCAGGCTCTGCCAAGAGGGTTGGGGAGTACACACTGAGAAGGGTGACGTGTTGCTGGTGTCTCAGTGGGAGGCGCATGGACATGATGCGGTCTGAATGACCCGTTGGTAGGTTTTCCAGCTTAGTCGCAATGGAGGTCTTGACCATGAAACCCACGCCTGAGAGCCGTCTTTCTGATGCAGGCCTGCCTGACCAGTAGAGGGTGTACCCAGCGCCAAGTTCTTGGAGGCTGCCTTCGTCCGGAAGGCGTACTTCGCTGAGCGCGGCGATGTCAATGTTTAACCTCCGCAATTCATGGGCAATGAGGGCGGAGCGACGTTCGGGGCGTCCGCTGTCTGCTTTGTCGAGCATGGTTCGGATGTTCCAGCATGCTACGTTGAGTCCGGTCGTGGTCGTCATCAGAGTGGATCCGTTATTCTTTCTTGTTTTTTGACCGCATGAGAAGATGCCCGTTGACCGCGGCTAGCCAACTGGGGTTGCGAGGGGACGAGCTTTGGTTAGGCCACCTTTTCTAGGCCCCTCTCCGTGTGGAGCAAGCAGTGCTGTCCCTAGAGAAGGCTGCTTGGTCGTTCAGGGTGTGCCGAGTGATGTTGTCATCCCCAGGTCAACATCAGGCGACCAATATCCTGAACCGCCTGCATGCAGGTTTGAGACTGCGGCTTCCAGTGACATCTTTCACCTGCCGTTTCGCCCCTCGCCCATCGCTACAGGACTTGGAATGGTCAGTGTCATGGTCCGTGGACGTTTCCTAAAGCCTGCGCGGTGGAGCTTTTTGGTGGAGTGCAGTGTGCGCAGTACTGGCCCCACCCTTTAAACCCTTGGTTCATCTGCCATGGCCTAGCAAGCTGGGACGATGGCATCGAGGTCCTCGGGTCGTAGGTTTTATATCAGACTGTCCTTGTCCTAGTCTCTGGCTCAAAAGCCTTCCCCGGAGACACGGGGGCTTTGATGTCAGGGGTTTCCTCCCTTAGCCTTTCCGCAGCCAAGCGGCCAGGCCTGCAAGGCAGCAGGCGACTCGTGGAGGGCGGGGTCGTCTATGTCCCGTGCAGATGTGAACATCTGCCCACTGCCCAGGAGAGTTTAAAAAAGGAAAATGCAGTTGAATGGTCCAAGGGTAGACAGAAACACAAACCCCAGAATAGAGGGGGAAACCCACCAGGTGGCGCTGACCAGGTTGACCCTGGGAACTAAAAAGTAGTTAACACCCCCCCAAGTCCCCCAGGGCAGACCAGGGTGGGGGGATGAGCAAAAGAAATGCGACAATTTTTATATAGTGTTCCCAGTCATTCCTACAATCTCGTATTTCTATTGCTCGTCAGAATATTTGCTGGACGCCTGGGCAATGATCGAGTGGTCATCTTAGCTGGCAATGCAGAAATCACACAATGCCTGCGCCTGGGCAGATTAGACGTGGCGAGAAAGCATTTCGATCCAAGGACAGAGCAAAGGTGCTCCCTGGATCGAAATGCTTTCTCGCCACGTCTGATCTGCCCAGGCCGTAGGCATTGTGTGATGATCGCCGCATTGACAAAGGTGTGGAGAAAGGCAGCGGACGTTGGATACACTTGAAAGGCCATCATGAGAAATCTAGTAAACCAGACCAATTTTGGCACAATATCGAAAGGAAAAATGGGCAAACTTTTAATTGGTCTAGTGGAGCACCTTTGGAAGCGCAGAGATCCCATATTGATCGAAATGAACCGAACTGAACTGCACTGTCGTGTACGTGTCAGGGTTCAAGGGTTATATGGGTTTAGTAAAGATAACACGTGATCCTTTCAGGTCCAAATCCATTCATTTTAAAGTTGATCCCATAGGCGCCAAGCTATTCTGGCACCATCATTGAGCTATCATGATCGATCAATTATCTTGCGTTGGTGTGTCGGGGGATACATGAACTAATCTGGCATTTATCTATACCCTGCGTTTCAAACAAAGATCTTCATCTGCATTTGATTCAGTGTCTTATGCTGCTCGCATTTACATGTGTTCCTAAGGCTGTGAAGGCAATTACGCGTTCAAAACATCCGTGACGACAATGAGTGGGTATATTTCAAAGCTTGTAGCTGGAGTACTTTGGGGGGAGGGGGGAACAGGGAGGGAGGGGGGAACAGGGGGGGGGGGAGGGGGGGGGGGGGGAAACAGAAACCAAGTTCAAAGGCAGTCTGGCTAGTCGGTGTCATCTGGTCATATAACGTATGCAACTCTTGCCCGCCAGCCGGAGTTTAAACTGGGGAAAAGCGGATGGTGGGGACGGGGGGGGGGGGGGATGGGGAGCAGGGAGGGGGAGGGGGTTCTAGCTTAGGAGGGTTGGGTTGTTGGTTGCTTTATTTTCAAGAATTTACAATACACGCGAAATTTATACTATGAGCATTAAACCCAGTCAGCCCTGACGCACTACAGCAGGCGATGCATCGACGATAATAATTCAAGAGTTGTGCCAGATTAGCTTGGCGCCTGTCGGCGCCAAGCTAATCTGGCACTACCCTTGAATTATCATGCTCGATCCATTTCCTGCAACTGGTGCATAGTCGTTCTAAATTTGGGAAAAACGGCCGTCGGGCTGAGTAAGTTAAACTCTTTGCCAGTATTAAACCTTCGCTGCGGTTCTCACATCTTCGCTCATTCAGCCAACCTGCCAGGGAACAATGAGTTAATGGAAACAGTAAGCGGCAGTCGCGGGGGCTCATTCAGCCAACCGGCCTGCCAGAGAACAATGAGACAAATGGAAACAGTAAGCGGCAGTCGCGGGGCCTCATTCAGCCAACCGGCCTGCCAGAGAACAATGAGACAAATGGAAACAGTAAGCGGCAGTCGCGGGGCCTCATTCAGCCAACCGGCCTGCCAGGGAACAATGAGACAAATGGAAACAGTAAGCGGCAGTCGCGGGGCCTCATTCAGCCAACCGGCCTGCCAGGCAACAATGAGACAAATGGAAACAGTAAGCGGCAGTCGCGGGGCCTCATTCAGCCAACCGGCCTGCCAGGGAACAATGAGACAAATGGAAACAGTAAGCGGCAGTCGCGGGGCCTCATTCAGCCAACCGGCCTGCCAGGGAACAATGAGACAAATGGAAACAGTAAGCGGCAGTCGCGGGGCCTCATTCAGCCAACCGGCCTGCCAGGGAACAATGAGACAAATGGAAACAGTAAGCGGCAGTCGCGGGGCCTCATTCAGCCAACCGGCCTGCCAGGGAACAATGAGACAAATGGAAACAGTAAGCGGCAGTCGCGGGGCCTCATTCAGCCAACCGGCCTGCCAGGGAACAATGAGACAAATGGAAACAGTAAGCGGCAGTCGCGGGGCCTCATTCAGCTAACCGGCCTGCCAGGGAACAATGAGACAAATGGAAACAGTAAGCGGCAGTCGCGGGGCCTCATTCAGCCAACCGGCCTGCCAGAGAACAATGAGACAAATGGAAACAGTAAGCGGCAGTCGCGGGGCCTCATTCAGCCAACCGGCCTGCCAGAGAACAATGAGACAAATGGAAACAGTAAGCGGCAGTCGCGGGGCCTCATTCAGCCAACCGGCCTGCCAGAGAACAATGAGACAAATGGAAACAGTAAGCGGCAGTCGCGGGGCCTCATTCAGCCAACCGGCCTGCCAGAGAACAATGAGACAAATGGAAACAGTAAGCGGCAGTCGCGGGGCCTCATTCAGCCAACCGGCCTGCCAGGGAACAATGAGACAAATGGAAACAGTAAGCGGCAGTCGCGGGGCCTCATTCAGCCAACCGGCCTGCCAGGGAACAATGAGACAAATGGAAACAGTAAGCGGCAGTCGCGGGGCCTCATTCAGCCAACCGGCCTGCCAGAGAACAATGAGACAAATGGAAACAGTAAGCGGCAGTCGCGGGGCCTCATTCAGCCAACCGGCCTGCCAGAGAACAATGAGACAAATGGAAACAGTAAGCGGCAGTCGCGGGGCCTCATTCAGCCAACCGGCCTGCCAGAGAACAATGAGACAAATGGAAACAGTAAGCGGCAGTCGCGGGGCCTCATTCAGCCAACCGGCCTGCCAGAGAACAATGAGACAAATGGAAACAGTAAGCGGCAGTCGCGGGGCCTCATTCAGCCAACCGGCCTGCCAGGGAACAATGAGACAAATGGAAACAGTAAGCGGCAGTCGCGGGGCCTCATTCAGCCAACCGGCCTGCCAGAGAACAATGAGACAAATGGAAACAGTAAGCGGCAGTCGCGGGGCCTCATTCAGCCAACCGGCCTGCCAGAGAACAATGAGACAAATGGAAACAGTAAGCGGCAGTCGCGGGGCCTCATTCAGCCAACCGGCCTGCCAGGGAACAATGAGACAAATGGAAACAGTAAGCGGCAGTCGCGGGGCCTCATTCAGCCAACCGGCCTGCCAGAGAACAATGAGACAAATGGAAACAGTAAGCGGCAGTCGCGGGGCCTCATTCAGCCAACCGGCCTGCCAGGGAACAATGAGACAAATGGAAACAGTAAGCGGCAGTCGCGGGGCTCATGAGGATCTATGCCTCTAGCTGGTACCATTTTGTTTCTTGCAGTTGGATTGTCTTCACGTGTATTTTGTCTGCTGTGAAGACGTTGATGGTTTTCAGATCAAACTTTTCTCAAATATACCTTGGAATATCTATGATTGGTTAATGCTCCAGGCCTCAAGCTAATCAAGCACTGCCATGAACGCTCTATCATTCTCTCGCAGTGTACGATAAAAGTGACAACGATTAATACATTCTGCTCCTGAATCGAAATGCGCAAATTTTGAAGTTGCCCACTGAAGACTGTATTCCAGATCGAGTGAGATAGTTCAAGGGTTGTGCCAGAATAGCTTGGCGCCTCTGCCAAGCTATTCTGGCACACCCTTTGAACTATTACGCTCGATCCATGTCTTGCCGTTGCGTGTCGGAGTTGAATGATTTAACTCTGCAATAAACACATGCATTTAGGAATATTTTTTATTGCACTGATTGTACCACGTTCTAAGTTAGGTGCTTTGAACACGTGAGCGTGACCTCTCTGGTATCGCATTTCGATGGGGTTCGTATGCAACCTCATAACTAGCAATTTGTGTTTTTGAAAAAAAAAAACGAACAACAAGTTTTTGCAAGTTATGGTCAGAATATGTGATCCGAGGCTTTTTTTTTTTAATTTCAGGCGGCAGTTATGAGCGTTTACCTTTCGAGATGAAGTCAGATAATGTGGGACAATCAAAGGAGGCAACAAATATTATAACCACATCAAAACATGATTTCACGGCAACATGACACTTACGAGATTGCATCCGAACACTATCGATAGTGTAATCTAGGGTCCCAGATTATTTACAAGTATGACAGTGAGTTAACTCTTGAGTTCCTGTATGGCATATACCCTGTTCACAAAAAGTAGGGCATATTGAGTTTTCAACTTGACAACTTTCAACAGTTCACGCTGAAATCTCACTGTTCACAAAAAGTAAGGGATACTGAGATTTCAACTTGAAAATTGTCTACGATGAAAGTTAACCTGGTGCATTAAATAAAAAACACTGTAAAAAGTGCCATTGTGACTGTTGATTTAACAGAAGTGCATTTTGACTATAACACGTTTGTTTTTGTTGTGTTTGTATCTTTTCAAGTGTTAGTATTTGAACAATGAACCCCGGATAAAAATGTAATATAATGAATGAAGAACAAATGAATAAACACAAAACTGGTCAAGTACCTTCAATACTTATTTCCGCAACCTGACGTACAGGTGAAAACCACAGGTGGTGTCCTATTAGCTACAGATAATTGAGGTATACAGCTCCAGTAAAGTCCACAGTCAGAACTACACTACAATAGCTCACACTGTCACACACGGAGCAAATTATGGCTACAGGTAATCCAAAAACACAAATACGAAACATCAGGTTGTCTTGATCGATTTTGCTCTGTGAGTAGTGCTTAGTTTTTGTCAACAAACGATCGACGATCTGGTCACTGAATAACAGTTGTTGTTGTTTTTTAAACACCCTAGGTTGTGGAAGATGGACATTTATTTTCGACTCAATAACGAAAGTCATGTGTTTAACTCCTCACTGTGTGCGTCACTTGTCCATTCTTCGTTGAGATCACGCTCAGACTCACGGTTCTATGGGGCCACATGTAAGCAAAAGTCCTCGGGCACACGACGGCCGCAGTGGGCCCGCGCACGGCTGTGCGCGGGCTCACTGCAGCCTTCGTGGGCCCGAAGAGTGTTCCTGCTGGGGTTGATATCTCTCGCCATCACGACTCCTTTACGCGTAAATCTGAATAAACATTTCAGCACCATTTCTGTTTATTGTGCCTTGTCGACACACCTAATGACCCTGAACAGCAGATTGGACACGCAGCCAAAGCCCACGCATAATCGCACTTACTTATTCTGCGCACTCGTTAGCGTGTCCATCTATTTTTAGCTGTTTCTCGTACTAATACCGTTGTATTTATAGAACGGAGTGGAGTCATTTTCATGATACTTGATATTACGACGGCCTGCGCTGAACTGGATTGTCCTGTGTCTATATGAACCATAACTAGGCCTGTATATAGCGTTTCGTAACCATCTGTTACAGAAGTATATATAATTGAACAGTTACGGCGGTAGTCGACCTTCAAGGATGCCATTTATTTCTTCTTCTAACTCAAAATGTAATGCGTTCATATCGGTAAAAAAAAAAAAAGTTGCTCAAGCAAGCGCGCCGCACGCAGTGCCATGGCCGCCGCCATTTTGACTAGAGGGAGAAGCTAACCAAGCTACTTATATATTTAACTCTTTATACATTAATTTCTATGCTTGACTCTAGTAACTCATGTCACGGTACAAAACTGTTTACTGTAGGCCAAGGAACACAATGCCGTTTCCCTACTGTCCAGCCTCTTAGCCTTAGTCAGTCCCAGTCATCTACTATTTTTTCTATCCCCTAAATAACACTACCGCCCACCAGCTGTACATTTGCCAAGCACTAAATGCAAAATAAAAATATAAAAAATAAAAAATAAAAACCAGCTCATCACCAGTCTCATTTCTTGACTATGAACCTGATTCCTTACCCACCCCACACACAAGCACAGCTGAAATCAGCGTGCCCCTCCAATCACCATGGCAACGGCAACTCAACATAGGCCGACGGTTAAGCTCCGGATGGTATGAATCAAAGCTCCAAACATGTCTCCTCTCATCTAACCAGAAATTTCCAGCAAATTCCAACATTCAGCCCTACTACAAATTTTCAAACAAGGCAAAGTTACTTTTAAAAACGCCAGCCCTCTTACTGCCTGAACTGCCCAATTTAAATATGTGGCGTGACCTGTATGCAAATTTAGACAGAGCTGCGGTAGTTTCGAATTCAGGGGAACAACCCCAAGCGGACTAAGCGCAGTGACGCAACAAGCGCAACCTTAGGCGCGACAACCAGCTAGTGGTGTAAGAAATCTGGCGGGACTATTGTCGCGACTAGGCCCTACTAACGTTAAAATTACCCTATGAGCTTACTTTCGGTCTACAATGTAGCTCACCGTGTGACTTAATATTATAGTCCCATGCACTAGACTGACCCATTCAGCCCTGACGCACTACAGCAGAAGATGGATCTACCATGATAATTCAAGGGTAGTGCCAGATTAGCCGCTTGGCGCCTGTCGGCGCCAAGCTAAGCTGGCGCTACCCTTGAATTATCAGGGTCGATCCATCTCCTGCAACAGGTGCATAGTCGTTAGATGACGCCTCCAAAATTTGGAAAATACGAGCGTCGGCCGGGCAGAGTTAAATGTTTGTTTGAAAACGTGATCGTGCATGTGATTTTGGTCCTTACGGCTTTGCGCCTTATGAGGTCACAATTCACAAACCAGTGGCAATGCCACTCGTGGTATGGATAACCGACGGAATGAGGATTACAATGCTGCTGGTGCTGACGGATTAGTAAAATTAATGCGTGCTGCTCTGCAATTTTGGACCATACGGCTTTTAGCACAGACCAGCACACCGAAGAGCTGACGATAAGACAATGATGAATATATCCGAGTGCCGGTAGTATTATGCTGATAGTGTATTACGATAATATCACAAATAATATCACAGTGTCCACATTCCCGAAGGCCAAAAATAGTTTAAGACATTAAAAAAAATGATATCGTCCTATTGGAACCAGAACCCGATATCTCAAAAAGGTCGTTTTGAGAAAATCGCAGTCAACGTTTTGATGCGCGCCCATACATCTGCTATCGCGCGTACGAAGCTGCTGTGTAAATGTTCATAGTGGTTAGAAATACAATCCCCACTGACGCCGAGGGGATACCAACATCAGATGTTTCACAAATAGAATTTTCCATAGATAGCCTATTTTGGCATAAAATTGCACTGTGAGATAGCAAGAGGCTATATTATGTCAGAACCGAATATTGGCCAGTATATGGTTCTGGCTGTAAACATCGCATACAGGTTGTTCTTTTTTTTTTATCACGCCAAAACCGTATATAACGCCAATAGTCTGCTTTGTCTCCTACGAAATCAAGGCAAAATGAAAAATTATTTTTTCTCTAAATGTATTTTTTCGAAAAATACTCACCGATGACATTACTAACTGAAGCTTCGCTTTGCATGTCAATTTTAGCCCAAAAACTTACTGTGGTGCCCTCTAAGGGAGGCAATCACTGGTGTACCATTAACAGGGCACTCCCGAGTGGCCTCCCGTACTACAGGATCCGGTGGCGCACTGGCTCACCCTTACTCGCCAGTATCTGAGCCTTAGCTCTAAGCGGCAAGCGGGGTAGGAGAGAGGGACGTCTGAGTAATGTCATCGGTAAGTATTTTTCGAAAAAAATACATTTTAGAGAAAAATTAATTTATTTTCTCAAAATCATTACCGATGACATTACTAACTGGAATTGCGAATAGGAGGCGGGTGCCGCCCGCTTAGAACACCTCCCATTGCCGGCGCTGAAGCGCAGAATCGAGGCCCTTCCCTACGCTCCCACTCCCGACAATTTTAGTTAGTCGAACCTAGGGAGGGAGTGCTGCTCCGTCAGGCCCAGGTTGATGCGCCGGCCGGATAGATCTCGTAGGTAAGGAGGAACAATGGAAGACTCGGTCCATCAACAGTATCCCTCTCTGCCCTGTATCGGACAACCGATGCTCTCTGCCACTGTTCAGACTTCCTGCCTGAATGTCTGGATGCACATGGTAGGCTTGCTCAGACCGAGCTCTTGTGTGGGGACCGAATCACCCACGTAGCCAGCAGGAGATTGTCTGTGCCGAACGTCTCCTCTGCCCGGTGCAAAGGGCAGGAACGGCGCGAACATCCTAGTCGTAGGGGCTTAGAGCTGTGCAGGCACACTTAAGGCCCCGAAGGTCCTGTGTCCGTAATCCCATGCCTTTTTTTGTCGCTCTGAGGTTCAGACGAAGACGACTTGGGCTGTCGCGGGAGAGGGTTTCCTTGCCAAGAAGGCAGTGTCCGTAAGCAGCAGTGAAGCTCCATAGGTCCTCCATTGGCGAAATGAGGGACGTAGCGAAGACACGTAACTCACTGACAGGAGCTGTGACAAGTGCAACCAGAAGCAGGTCTCCTGGTAATGTCTTCCATGGACTAATGGAAGAAGATAGAAACCTCTCGCGTAGAGCCCAGTGATCAACCCGGGGAAGTCCCAGCGCGGGACCAACTAACGAGGCCTGCCGCCGCAGATCAAGCGGAACATCCGATCTGCCAATCGTAGCACGCTCCCGGGCGTGATCATCTCAGGCTTCCGTAGAGTCTGCCCCCATCGCCAGGTAACCCGGAAGGGGACGGCGCTAAGTTCCGGCAGAAGAACCGTCCCACGAAGAACGCGGCCAACTGGGGTTGATAAGGTCCGTGGGGAAAAAAACCGCTCCGTGGCGCGCCGAGCCTGGAGAATGCCCACTTACCTTCGTAGATATAACGAGAGACGCTCCTCCTGGCTGCAGAGCTCGCTTCCACCATAGCCACCGCAAAGCCTCTAGCAGAGAGGGATTGCCGGACAAAAACGCGTAAGACCGCAGAACCTATGGGCACGGGTGGAACAGCCGTTGCCTTAGCTGCTTGAGCCCCGAACTCGTCGCGGACGGTACCCGCGAAGGATCCGTCACAAGGTCAAGAAGTGTAGTCCAACTCTTGTACCAGCTGCATGGCGCCAAAAGTCTCAGAACCGTAGGAGGAGACGCACAGGGGAAGCCTGTAGTTTGATCTTTGACGAATGGACAGACCAATGGAGATTCTCGATGGCGAGCTGGGTAGCTGGAAGATATCTGGCCGTAGCGTCGACTCCAAGTGCAAATGGGCCTCAAAGAGCCCTGGCACATCCCTTGTGTACGTCGATCTTCCCAAGAAAACTAGCCGCAGCGCTTCATCTCCAACCAGTTGAAGTGTCTGCCTTGGTGAAGACGATCCGCTGCCGTGCTAGCAGGTCTAACAGTCAACCCGAACGTAAGGCTCTGAGTGACGCTCCTACTCTGCGCTGAATCCGTCCTACTGGAAGTCCTACTCGAACAGGACGGCCAAGAATTCCATACCACGCTGGAACCCGCGTGAAGGTACCACGTAGGACCTGCCCCGTAGATAAAGGAGCCTAGTCGACGAAGAATCGCCCGCAGAAACCTCTGCCGGCCTCCAAGGGCTCGCCAACTGGTTCCGTAACAGTCGGACATCCAGCTGTAAACAAGTCCTGGAGACGCACCGCTGTCCTCAGCGCTCTGACTGTCTCCATCCTGCTGCGACGCCGAAAGAACTTGTTCCGGGCCAACAGGTCGAAGATCGGCCGCCATTTGCGCCGGCTTGGGTACGCGCAAGAGTCGACTGTACTGCCGTGGAGTCGGAACGCAGGACCACCTCTATGGTTTACTGCTGTAAGGTCCTGTCACTCTGCCGTCATGTAAACAGCTGTCGCCCCGCGAAGCTGTGAACTGATCCCCCTCTGCGCGGAGACCTCCAGACGCTAGACTAACGACTGTACTGCCACGTCCAAGAACCCCGTTCACACCAGCGAGACGCAGAAACAAGAAGACTCTTGTTTTATCCTCGTTAGTGACCACTGGCTGCGCCCTGCCTGCACCAACGCGCTCTCGTCCACCGCCGAGCGGGTACCTGCATAACAAAGCCAGTGGGAGCGAATCCATCCTCTCTGATAAAGAGTGCCCGAGAAGAACACCAGCTCTCCAAGCTGTCTCCACGCAAAAGTGCGAAACGCCTCCGCTAGGAGACTTGTATCGCTTGGCCGCCGCGGAGCGAAGACCAACGCCATAGCCCTTCTTACTAATGCGAAGACGGGGGGCAGCGCTCCGGCGAGAGAAAGAAGCGAAGAGACGGGACGCCTCGTCCAACCAGGTGCGTAAGTCTGAACTGCATCCACGAAAGATGGAGAGTGATGTTGGCCCACGCAGTGACGTCGGTCGGACAACGTCCTCTCCCAGCGCTGACACCTAGTCCTACGAAATAGACTGCCTACCTCCTCGTCATCTGCCGCACGCTGGGAAGCGGCTGCCGCACGCTGGGAAGCGGCTGCCACTGCCGGTCCCAGGACTGCGCCGTCGGTGTCACAGAGCCGTCGCCTCCGTCCATCGGCTGCCATCCGACTAGCTCCGGCGCTGACGTCGAAACTGCGCCTCCGCGGAAGAGTGGTCCCTGCCAATCTAGCCCGAAGATCTGCTCCGGTCTGTTGGCACGGCCTGCGTCAGTGTCCCTGGAATGCTGCTACGTCCAACGCGCTGACCTCGAACTGTGTCTCCGCGGAAGAGTGGTCCCTGCCAATCTAGCCCGAAGATCTGCTCCGGTCTGTTGGCACGGCCTGCGTCAGTGTCCCTGGAATGCTGCTACGTCCAACGCGCTGACCTCGAACTGTGTCTCCGCGGAAGAGTGGTCCCTGCAAACTGGCCCGAAGATCTGCTGCGGTCCGGCGACACGGACTGTGTCGGTGTCCCTGGAAGGCGGCTCCATCCAACAGCTGTCATCCGAGAGACCCTGGAGCTGACGTCGAACGGCGTCTCCGCGGAAGAGTGGTCCCTGCCAATCAGCCCGAAGATCTGCTGCGGTCTGCCGGCCCTGCCTGCTTCGGTGTCCCTGGAAGGTGGCTCCGTTCACCAGCTGTCCACCGCGCTACACCGGCGCTTACCTCGAACTGCGTCTTCGCTGAAGAGTGGTCCCTGTCAAACCAGCCCGAAGATCTGCTGCGGTCCGTCGACACGGCCTTCGTCGGTGTCCCAGGAAAGGAGGCTCCGTCCCACAGCTGTCACCCGCGCGACCCTGGAGGTGACGTCGAACTGCGTCTCCGCGGAAGATTGGTCCCTGCCAGTCCGGTCCGAAGATCTGCCGCTGTTCGCCACAGCGACTGCGTCGACTGAAGAGTGGACCCTGCCAATGCCCTGAAGCCCGGCGTCGAACGAGGTCCGTTGCCGCGACACGCTTGAACTTGTCCGCCGATCCGGAGAAGAGGATAAGGATAGATGAGACATCATCACGAACACGGAGTCCAAACTGCGCCTCTCCCCGCGCCGTGAGCGCTCCTTCGAACTTATCCATTCCTGTGTATGCAAGACGGGGGGTACCTCCCTCCCCGGTTAGTCGGCCATTTCCACTGACTCCATCCATACCGCAGGGGCGGTTGTTAGTGCTGGTGGAGCGCTCTATATGGCTCCACCCTTGAAGTATGTACCCCGAAGGATACTCCCTTGGCCTGATTTTCCTCCAATCCTCCCTGTGTCTGCCAAACGGGGGTGTATAGTACCAACGTCTTCCCTCGGCAGGACAACCCGTCTAGTCGGCCATATCACTGACTCCGTCCATACCGCAGAGGCGGTTGTCAGTGCTGGTGGAGCGCTTTCTATGGCTCCACCCTTGAAGCAGGTACCCTGAAAGATACTCCTTTGGCCTGATCTTCCCCCAATCCTCCCTGTGTCTGTCAAACGGAGGTGTAACACCAGCGTCTGCCCTAGGCAGGAACCGACAGTCTATCGGCCACGTATTGACTAACCTCAAACCATTCGAAGACGGTTGTCAGAGATCGATGCCGTGACACGTTAGCACTGTGTCTGCCGGTCCGGCGAAGAGGAAGGGAAGATGACACAGCACCACAAGTATGGTGTCCTACGCGCGCCGAATCCGAGCGCTGTGATATCCTCCGATCGCCTTTCATCCTTCCATATTATGAGGAGGGGGGCTACCAGAACCTCGGAAGCGAGGCCCCTCCCCCTCTTGTTGGCCACACGGAATTTTGCACTTTTCTGTCGGCAGTAAGTCAGTTCATTGGTGTTCACCGCGCGGCGTCTTTGTTCGTGGAGTCCTGTCTGTATTATTCCTGTGACCGCCGATAATTTTTGCGTGGTCCGTGGTTCCGTCAGGTCTTGTAGCGTCTCCGACGGTCCGGGGCGTGAAAAAGAAGAGAGAGGAGAGTACGCAGTATCAATGCTGTATGGTCGTTACGTTTCTTTCTCTTATGGAGAAGCAGTCAAATACGAACTTTGCTAGAGTGCATTGTGCATCCTCCCTGGCTAGTAGCTGGCTTGGCTTATGGCAGTCTGTACTTAAAGCTAGCTGAGTTCTGAGCTGATTATATAAGCTACAATCGTCTAGCATGTGAATTTCGTCCTCTACAACTTAACACGCGCGACATAGTCTATGTTCCCGGGGTGTGTTTGTATACCTGCCTCTTTCTACTTCTAGCATGTGGGAACTTACTCGTAACTTGGTGAGGGCTTGTTTGTGTTCTCGTATTTTTGTGTGCATAACTTACTTACTTACGCCTGTCACCCCTACCCGGGTATAGGCCGTCGACGAGAGACCTCCAGCAACTCCTGTCCTGTGCTTCTCCTTCGATTCTACTCCAGGTGGTTCCCAGTCTCTTGATGTCTGCTTGGAGGTCTCGACGCCAGGAGTTTCTCGGCCTACCTCTTTTCCTCTTTCCCTGGGGGTTCCATGACAATGCCTGCCTAGTGATACTGGAAGCTGGCTTTCTCAGACTGTGACCGATCCATCCCCATCTTCTTCGCCCAATTTCATTCTCTGCTGTTATCTGCTCTGTTCTCTCCCAGAGTCTGACGTTGCTGATCTTCTCTGGCCAGTGGATTTTCAAAATTTTGTGTGCATAAGGTAGCTTTGTATTTCGTATTTATCAGTTGCTTTGTTATAGAATGTCAGTCAAGATGTGTTGCTCCGCATAATTCTGTTCCAGTATCTAGTGTATTGCTCTTCTAGTTTTCTATGCTCTTGCACTTGGAGCAGTCAACCAGCTAGACTGTCCTCTTTCTCTGTATCTTTCCTATGTTTGTACAGTACTCCTGGCCAGCAAGCTTTAATCTCTTTCGGAAGTTGTTCTTCCAGTGAAGGCTACACAATTGCTTTTCTACCCCACTGTCTGTGCCGGCTTCCGGCTGTCATTTTTGTTGGGGTTTCGTGGTGTGAAGTCTGGGCTGAAGCTGGAGGTGAGTGGTTGGATCAGTCATTTGGCTTCGACCGTGACTCTGCTGCCTCAGAAGGTCTATTCTCCGTCATATTACAAAACGCTGAATGTGCAAGCCTCACTGGCACACATCCATCTTAATGCTCAGGCAAACTGGGCAGAACAAAGAGAACCAGGCATAATTTAATGGGTTTGAATATATCAGACGCCACCAAACTTGGGCGTACATCGATGATTGGCCTGGACTTTCTGCTGTGAAATATCCTGACCCTTCTTCTGGTGACGTTTGCCAGGGCCAATGGGAACAGTCGTATGCATCAGAGCTCCAAACTCCGGGCTTGTACAGCTCCTGTAAGTTACCTAAAGCATCCAGGTACCGATCATTCTCAGATTCTGCTGGTTACGAGAAATAAAATCAAAGTAGGCAGAAACATTCTCTTCGATATGCGTGCAGAGAGCATGTCTAAGAGACTTAGCATCCAGAAAATCAACTTAACGTGATACAGTGCTGCATCAAAAAAGAAAAAAAACGTTTCCATTACCATAGACTAGTTTGCGTTCAAGAGAATGTGGTTTCATTAGCTCATTCAGTCTCTTTATGTGGACTTGAATGGCTATGTCAATAAGACTGTGTGATTTAGCATGCGCCCGCTGTGTACGGTGTGACTGAAAGAGTTCATTAATATCAAAATGATCTTCTTCCACGTCGTTGTGTACATCTGAATCGTTCGAATTAACGTCATCCCTTTTCGGCATATAGTCCAGGTCATGTGCACTGTCGTCAGTCGTGTGACCTGTTGATAGAGGAAGAAGCAATAAATAGGTGCAAGAAAGATAGATGATATGCAAACACAAGCTGTTCAGTAGACTTTTCAATTAACAAATCAGCAAAAAAAAAGTTCGCTCATTGTAAACTAAAATATACATTAATGTCAGTGGATGATTTACATAATATCATAACACACACACTTGCACACAAGCTGATTCAAACACATGTGTGCACACACCAAGTGAATCCCTTATAGTCACGCCCTTATTTCCCCTCATCTCTCCCCACCTCTGTATCATGGGTAGGGACAGGCTTAAATCAAAAGAAATGTATGTAAACGTGTACCTTCACTAGGTTGATCTGCTTCATCTGCTGGTGCAGAGTCTGTCATCACGACTTGCTCTGTGGAATCATTGCCGCTGTCATATCTGCTGGCTGATGTGTCCACAGTCTTCAGTTCTGAGTCACACTGCTCGCAATGTGTGTTGTCCCGGGGGTCTATATAATCAGCATTTTTACAGAAAGGTCGTCATCATTCCTGCTATGTTACCTTCAGAAAAGCAGAAATCATTTATCACTTTAAACACACGTATGACACACAAAACGAGAGGCGTGCCTTTTAATGATATTGTTTTGATTACTCGTTTCACAGTGAAAATCTCTAGAATCGAAATTAGCATAAAACATAAACGAAAACAAAGTGTATGAGCAGACAAATTAAACTGCTGAAGCACCTTTACAGAGTGGCTCGGGGACACAAAACAAGTCACCATTACGGTAAAAAAAAAAAAAAATTCTGAGGTGGGGTTTCACAGGTTTCCTCAGCATCTGCTTCCCTATTTCCCTCTCTCTCAGGTGTGTAGTCAGAGAAGGGCTTGACTTGCTCAGGGCCGTCTCTTCCATGATGGATTTTTGTGGTTCTTTCATAGTGTAGCTCACCAGAGGAATCAATCAGAGTGTCAGCCATGGCTTGCTCATCGATGTCTGACCATTCAGCATCCATGCTGGCTGGTATATTCTGTAATTTTGAAGACATCTTTATACCTTTTCTGAATCATGTTAAAATCACTTCACACACACACACACACACACACACACACACACACACACACACACACACACACACACACACACACACACTCACACACACACACACACACACACACACACGCACGCACGCGCGCGCGCACACACACACACGCGCACACACACGCACACGCACACACACGCACACAAACAGCGTGTATGTGCACATTCGTACGAGTTACATATCATCTCTTTAGAGAACAAATTAAGGAACTCCAAGTCTCTGTAATTACTACTGTAGGGACAGAGAATATAATTATTATTACATGTCAGTATATAATTCATGGAAGGGACACATAAATTATACTGCCCGGCTACATAAATTATAACCCTAAAATGTTTTCAAATGAAAAGTGACTTACCCTTATAATCAGCAACCTTGGACTGTGTTGGCTCACGAAAAACAGTTGTGCCTGTCCTTTCCTCTCGGCAAACTTGTGTAAAACATTTCGTGCAAGTGGAAAAGAAAGAATATTCCAGATCTAGTTAACTAGTGAAGTTCTCACCACAGAGCTGTACAAGAGCAGAGCCGTGTTATGTTTCAAAACAGCAACAACTCATTAACTAATTTTCCTCTGTGTCTCTAGATGTTCATGACTATGTAAGCATACTATCGGCTTGTGACTGGAACTGTGGCGTGTGAACTTCGCAGGGAATTAAACTTTCCACAGCTCCCACAGCCTTGGTACTAGCCGGTATAAACAGCCCTGTCACGTATAGGTGTCTGGTTTTGGTCCGTTAATTGCTACATGCTGAAGCAATGGGGCCAAACATCAACAATCTCTACATGTCTGTGTCTGGTCGAACTGAAAAGGCATTTCTTCTCTCCTTATATCTGGTTTTTGTCTGGTTTCGGCAAACATTTATTGGTAGGATGAATGTAATGTTTTTCCATACAATACCTGCATATCTTAGACATATCTTGTTTTGGCATAACATTATGTGACATGTTTCATAGTCACAAATTTATGCCAAAACTGTACATCTGACTTTAGTCTGGTTTGACCTAAAATTCTTCTCTCAATACAGGGGAATAATTTCTGCCAGACCTATACATCTTCTCTGTCATCTAGTTTGGCATAATATTAAACCCCCTAACAGATGGAATAATTTTATGCCAGACGTGCACATAACGTGATTTTACTTATCGTATCAGAATTGCTAACCACATGGTTCATTTCACAAGTTTTCCAGATGTACTGTACATGATACACACCAGCAAACAGAATGACCTGACTATGATCTGTGTCCATACAAGTCATTTGTGCTGTCTAAGGAACATGTGTACAGTGTAGTAATAGGGTAATATTTAATTTTTGAGCTCTATCATGTAAGTTCTTTTGTGATTTTCCTCGTGGCCCCAGCGGGTCCAAAATTAAATAAACAAAGTAAAACTGAAGCCAGCATTGTGCACAGTACCAGGGGGTATATGATGGGAGCTATGCAATGTGCAATCGGTTGTGACACGATGGCCTGCACCATGTTGAGTTTTTGGAGAGCAGCATTGGTATTGCTTGGTTTACGGGCCGGCATGGTGCAGACTATGTTGTAGGCACTTTGCCAGCGCAGCACTGTATTTTGCAGTGTTATGATTTGGTCGACTGCACAGACTTTGTATCAAGAGCAGTACAAGTATTGTTTGGTGTGCATGCCTATATTATGCTATGTGACACAGTGCATTTTACCCGTGTTATGCAGTTGTTATGGTATTATTTTATGTCGACGTCAGCATTGTGCAGTGTAAGTTATGGAGCTTGAAACTGCATTCCACTTCGTTGTGCTGCAATGGGACACAGTGTGATACTGGTAACAGTATTGTTTGATTTTCATGTCAACATTGTGCACAGTATGTGTGTAGTGCAGTTTAGTGGCTGGACACTGTGAATTTCACTGTTATAACGTAGTGGGATGTGCAATGTTGAGTTATATCAGGACTAGAGTGATGCTCTCTCTCTCTCTCTCTCTCTCTCTCTCTCTCTCTCTCTCTCTCTCTCTATGTATGTATATATATATATATATATATATATATATATATATATATATATATATATATATATATATATATATATATATATATATATATATATATATATATATATATATATATATACATACATGTCTGTCATTCCTTCTCACCTATCCCCCTTCTTTTATATACTGTGCAGTTGGCTCACAAATAAACACCTCATGAGCAAGTGGTTACCAATGTCAGTCTCCGTTGGCATGCACACAACTAAAAATGACATCAGCTCCACTTTTCTCGCAACTTGCTTGTATAAAGTCAGCACTTTGTCAATGTAAATGTGAATAATGTAGTTGAAATATGTTGTTCCGCAGTAAAGCTGTATTTTTAGGGAGAGCTGGGTAGCTCGTTTGTAGTGTGTTTGACTCCCATCCCAAAGGACCAGGGTTCGAATCCAGCTGGAGTCAAAATTTGTTCAGACCCTATTTATGTGACCCATCTTTGAAATCCCCTTTTATAGACAAAAAGGTGTTAAGCCCTAAACGTTTAACGTTTTGTATTTTGAGGTAGTTACTTTTGTATAGGTGCCTAATTGCATTGTAGCTTTCAACAGACTTGAGTGTTTACTTTAAATGAATGTCTGCAAATACAGCATTTGTTTTGAAAATAAACGGAGATATTATTCTTTACTTACAATTACCATGTGTAAACATAACAGGGCATATTGAAACATGTGACATTTGTTTTGTTTCCATATAATTTGTAACCAAAAACTGTTGGGGAACTGAGATCCTGCTAGAGAGATAGGTACATCCACTACCAATCTGTTTACAAACATCTTTCAACCAGAGATGTTCATCGACCTTTTTTCGTGGAGACACCAAAGGAGCGTGTAGCATTGCTTGCAGCAGGTATATCACCAACAAATTCACGTCAATTAATGTTTGTAGATGATGCCAGTTTAATATTTAAAAAAAAAAAAACTTTCTGTGACAACACTCTTTGGTGTGCTTTTTCATAAGTGAATGATTGAATGAATGTAAACATGTAATGTGAACATGCTCACAAAATGACTAGCTGAAAGAATGAATGAACAAATGTATCGAGGTAACCAATGTGCATTTGTATCCACGACTGACTCAGGTTGGTTTGTTGGTTCGGGGTTTAACACCAAAGTAATAATAATCGCTTTTTAAAAATTATATTATGAAACTTACAACAGAATATCACATGTATTTTGTTTTTGTGTGTTTTCAGTGTTTTTATTCAATTTAGCGAAAAAGAAAATGAGGGGATTTATAATATGAGCAGAAAAAAAATAACATCGCCTTTTGCGGGGCTCGAACCCGGGTTATCTGCGTGCTGAGAAAGCATTGTACCGCTGTACTATCGCGGTTATCGAGTCATGCTAGTGCTAGACCTAATTTTGCAGGATAAGGACTTCCAGCTCTCGCTGATTTCGTCTAGGGGGTGTGGGCCAGGGGAGGGGGGAGGAGGGGGGGGTGTCTATGTTCTGTCTGGTCGTCGCTGATGCCCGCGCATCATTTTGTACTATCCCTTCGTCATGCCTGTCCGCGCCTTGGGTGGGGGGGGGGGGGGTTGGGTCGTTGGGGGACAAGCTTGTAATCTCATCTTTGTACGTCTGTGGTGTCTGGTTCCAGTTTCATCCCATGGAGTCAGTCCAATGCCCGGTTTTTTAGGCCCGCACCCTATTTCCCTTATTATTTGAAGGGGGGGGGGGATTTTTTTACTAACCCCCCTAAACGTGTTTCTGTTTTTCTCTGGAGAGGGGCGGGAGGGAGGGGGGGGGTGTTGTGCCCTCCATTGCCCAGGGAGTGCATGGACGAAGGATGCTAAACCTCCCTGGGTACCCTGTTTATTTTGATGGGTGGTGACCGTACGCAGGCGAGCGGGGAGTCACGCGGTGTCGGAGTCATGCCAGTGCATTTAAATACTTATAGATCAACTTTCTCATCGCGTATCCAACATTGACCTGCCGGAAGTCATACATCGCTTGTATCCCTTATCAAATCAGTACATGCAAACGACCCAGAGTGCCAAATTTTGTGCGGGACCCCATATTTTCTTCATAACCAATGTGATAGTTATTACGTAAAGTACGCCTTTATCGAATAAAAAGGGTCTGAGCAATTGCCCAACAATGCAAACACTTGTAATGTTATTGATAACATCCGGGCAATTTACGAGTTTACAAAATACACTTTTGTAGATTGCACTTAGAATTCCAATTATCAGAACACACATTTTTACGAGAAAATACTAACATACTATATGAAGTGACCTAAAAATTTCTTTATCATTTTAACACACTATTCTATAAATGTTTATGGTGTTCTGAAATCAGCTATTTTGCGTGTTTTTCGCTCATGGGGTAGTTCACGCAAACGGCATTATCTTACAAATATGCCCGGGACCATGGGTCTGTCATGGTGGTAATAGCCTCCAGACTCTCTCAACAACAAAAAAAAACTCATAACGGCAACTTTCAATTAAAGAAATGTAGGTATATTCATCAACCTTAAGATGTTTACATAAAAATCCAATTTAGCATATGTTGACATAAATTATCAGGTTCACGTTTTATGACAAAAACTGTTTAATCCCTCCACTGTGGAGAAAAAATTGGACACGATCCAACTGCAAGAGACACAGATCCTCTTGAGCCCCTGCGACACACACACACACACACACACACACACACACACACACACACACACACACACACACACATACACGTAAAAACACTAATTCTTAACAAATGCAAGTTGTCGATAGTAAGACATGTCCATCGGTAACGCTGCTCGTGACTTGTTAAGGATCCACTGATCCAGGCAGTGTAGTGTTTCCGGTTCAAAGTTTATGTAGAACTTGTTAGCAAATAGTTCCTTGCGGGCGACAAGCTGCGGCAGGTCTTTTATCCCGAAGATGCATACGCCCCGGACAATGTTTCCACTGAGACACGGGTCATCAGGTGGCCAGGAAGCGTACACAGCCAGCCAGGGCTTGTTGTCCGGAGCACCTGTTTAGGAAAGACAGAAAGCATTCACTCTGTATTTCGAAAAGCGCTACTGAAATAAACTGAAATCAATCAACTCCAAATGTAATACATATTTACGGAAGTTAACCAGAACTGTGTCGAGATGGTTGTTAACCCCTTGACTACTACTGACGATACTGAGCGGTATCATCAGTAATAGTCAAGGGGTAAATATATGTAGGTACGTTAACATTTAACATTTTGCTTAATTTGGGGAGGGGGGGGGGCAGATTCTAGAAAGAAACCAGACCAGCCATTTAGCCAAGCAACTCAGACACAACTCTTAACGTCTCAGGCCGATCCATCTTCAACAGCTAACCCATATCATTCTGCGGCTAAACGCTTCAAATTTGTACACTGACATATGCAAGCTACATTTTAGTATTTCAGATAAGGATATAGACCAATGGCTTTAGTTCAAGTTTAGTTATTTAGGTTTAACGCCGAGCAGGCAACTAAGGCCATCTTACGGCGGGCTTTAGTTCAAGGGTGGTGCCAGAATAGCTTGGCGTCTAGAGGCACCAAACTATTCTGGCACTACCCTTGAACTATTTTAGCCAAACTTATTTCACACACTGATGTTTCCCGAATGATAAGGGCTAATATGTTTTTTTTTTCCAAAATTTGGGAAGTGTTACTGGACGACTATGTACCAGTTGCAGGAGGTGGATTGATCGTGATAATTCAAGGGTAGTGCTAGAATAGTTTGGCGCCTAAAGGCGCCATGTTAATCTGGCACTACCTTTGAATTATCATGGTTAATCAGTCTCCTGCTGTAAAGTGTTGGAGCTAAAAGGGTTAAGGGTAAAACTAACCAAAGTATCCCCCAGGAACCTTGAGTATAGGGTCGTGGTTGAGGGTTGACCAGTAGTATTCGTCTGGGCTGGCCACAGCTTTGCTCCACTCCAGCAGTGCTCGCGCACGTGGGTCCTCTAGCAGGAACTGCACAAACGCGCGCGAGAAAACGCCATAGGCGCTACCCTTTACCACCTGCAAATCAATGATCAGTCAATGACTCAATCAATAATAATAAAAAAAAATATATAATAATAAATGAAAATATATAAGTTACCTATACGTGGTAAGATCCTCTAGGCGCCGTACATACAAACAAGGAAATATTACACAAAAGGTAACAAAACCACAGCCACATGTACAATTACACGGAAGAACAGAAAATGACTAAATACATGAACACTGAAACTCAAGATGGGAGAAGATGGGTTTTAAGAATGTTTCAATCAGTGAATCAACGAATCAGTCAATGAATGAATGAATCAATCAATCAATCACTGGATGACAATAAATAAATAAGTAAATGAATAAATACACACATGAATGAATAAATAAATAATGAATAAATAAATAAATAAATACTGAACTTACCAATATTACCAATGCGACTCAAAAAAGTACTCAAACCAAGGGAAATCACAGCGCTGGACAGACAAACAGTTAGATCCCCTGCAGGGCAGGGGATCTAACTGTTTGTCTGTCCAGCGCTGTGACTCCCCTTGGTTTGAGTACAATTCTGCCAGCGCTAGCATCACCTATCTGGTTTGTGAGACTCAAAAAAGGCACACGTTTGTACCAGTAATCAGGAAGGCGTATTTCGTTACGCCAAACGGAAAGTTCGAAATACAAGTGGCAGGGGCTCATAAGAATGCATTCCTCTTGCTCACAAGGAGTTACCACACTGACACCTACAAGGTAATTGAGGTTGGTATCTGGTATTAACAGTGCGACTATTACGAAGACACATATGTCGCAGTGATTGGGACGATCCGCTGAAGCGGCGCCTTTGTTTATTACTGCGTTAACGTCCTTACTGTCAAGGGGCGCAGCATAATGTCCTTACTGTCCATAATGTCCTGATTCTAATAGACGATTTCCGGAAATTAAAATTAGTTCAAAATTTGACGTGTTTTGGCGAAAAAGGTTAACTCATTCGAGACGTGCCCCTCCGGTTATGCGGCTTAAAGCCGCGTATCCAGAGGCGGGAGGTCTCGATTGAGTTAATTAAAAACTCTTAAAGGCCCGGGCTTTTAACCCGGCACTTTTATCGTCGAAACACGTGCAATTATGACCTAATTCTGATTTCCGGAAATCATCTGTTCAGTGATAACTCCTATTTATTTAGCAGTGACTTAGCCAGAAGGCGACTTACCGTGATGTTGTGTGGCGGAGGTTCGTGTGGTGTGTTAGTCTGCTTGATGTCCAGCCTGCCCGTCAGGGCGTTACGGTGGTATTCGTGCTTGAACTTGTAGCGCCAACTTAACATGCGATTGCCGACCATGCCCTCGATATCATTGGCACCGTTGTAGATCTTTAAGATCTTCACTAGTTCTAGGTTAGTTTTCAGCGGAAACTGCTGACTGGGAAGATTGATGAGGTAGCGCCACGGGGCGGCCAGATTGGGTAGCGTAGAGGTCACGTTGATAAAGGAGGAGTGGGTTTGATGAACACCCCTCGAAGGTGACTGCCACACCGATTGCCTCCCCCGATCCGCTACGCTAGGTAACAGATCGAGGGAGGCAACCGGTGTGGATCTCTGCATGTGATCTTCCATGCAGTTTATGTCCGCTTGCAGTCGAGAGAACCCCGCGTAAGTAATCTCCTCTCTTTTGGAAGCCAAGAACACGTTGTCCAGACAGCTGGCCAGAGCCTTGGTGGCGGCGTACACGGCAGGGTCGGCGAAGCCATCCACGTGGAGACAGTATGAGTTGTGTGGGCGGTATATAGCACGGAGCAGGACATGTAGCTGCTCCACCTCTTTGTACAGAAGGATATTGAAGGCAAGGGGAAAGTCACGCTCCTCCTGGGTGACGTCCCCGTACCTCTCATAACCATATATGGACCTGAACGCTCTGCAGTCCCGCGTCAAGTTGACGAAGTTTGCGTCAGACATCCACCTCACTGGAGCACCCACATACCCCGCGTTTTCAAAACCTTCGATTGCTCGTACGCAGTCGAACTTCTGCAGTCTGTTCAAACCCACGCTATTGCTGGATACTGTGGAGGAACGGTAAGACACTTGTATTCGCTTGTCCACCTGTCCAGGCCTGTTCATGCCCCCGTAAGCAGAATTGAGGTCTGTCCCGAACATTCCTTGCGTGTTTCCGGCCACCAAGGCAGGTGTTTGGGCCAGTTGCACGTCCAGCGCAGGGTATAACAGAATAAAGACGATTCCAAACAGCGCTGTTGAAACCATGAAGGTCTTTGGATGCAGGCATGGACGGAACATGTCTGGAACAAAATTAATGCAGCACAAAATCACACGTTATTGGTGTAACAAGCTTTTATTTGTGGACTGATCAAAAGTACATGGAAGGGAAATCAAATAGTTCACGTTAGGTGAATACTTTAGCTAGATTCCCCTTCCGTTTACCTTTGATGCGAAAAGATATGCAGAAGAGCAACATAAAATGCGACATAGTTTCCCAGCCAGCACACCAATATAGGTCCAATATTGGCCCAATATTGGCTCAGATATTGGGCCGATATATGGGTGGCAATATTGGTCCAATATTGGAAGCGCAAAATGGCCCATTGTTGGCCCAATATCGGGTAAATGTTGGCTGCCAAGCTGGATCCATTGTTGGCCCAATATCGGGTGAATGTTGGCTACCAATATAGTGCCAAGCTGGATCCATCCTAGAACCAGTATGGTGAATATTGGCTGCCAATATAGTGCCAAGATGGATCCATCCTAGGGCCAGGATGGTGAATATTGGCTGCCAATATAGTGCCATGCTTAATCCATTCTGGTGCCAACATGTAGCAAATATTCTGCCAACCTTTTTCCAACATGAATAGTAGTGTCCCAGATTTGGATATTGGTAATTTAATCCAGCTTTTTTTCTGAGGAAAAAGACTATCATGCAAACATAATCTGATAGTTATCAAATCAAAATTCATCAAAATATGTAACTCAAAACACAACTTAAAAAGAAAGACCTGAACTCAGATTCACAGTGATGCACAAGTTTAATCTGATTTTCAGTTTTATGAAAAGAAAACACTAACTATACCGAAATGAAGGACAATGATTATCTCATTTAACCCTTTCCATCCTGATACATTACTGCCTGAAATAATTTGACCATAGAATAGTGCCAGAACAGCTTGGTGCACAGCTCTGTCACCACCCTCGAACTAAAATGGTTGATCTATATATCCTTACCCATAACATACCTTTCACAGGGCAATCTGAAGTTAAAAAAAAAATCACCCTCAGGCAGGATTCAATGGATTAATTACATCCCCCCCCCCCCCCCCCCACACACACACACACAAAAAGAAACCTGTCTGTAACAATGCACAAAATGTAAAAAAAAAAAAAAAAAAAAAAAAGCCCACAATTATTGAATTAAGAAAACAATTGTTCTGATACATGACATACAAAAACCATCTCTGAATGTATACACACAGATGTTCAGGTACTGGCAATAGGATCTGTAAACATAACAGATTTTGTACACAGCACATTTTTTACCTGCTCCCATAAATAACTTTCATACAGATTAACATAATATATTGACATAATTCGATTGGAGACTAAATTTCCTCCTAAACATACAGGATTTGGCACAAACAACATTGGTTATGAAAAGAAAGAAGAGAATCTCATGAATTGTCCTTATTAACCCTTTTCATCCTAATACACACATGCTTGAAATTAATTTGACTATGATAATTCAAGGGTGGTGCCAGAATAGCTTGGCACCTGAGACACCAAGCTATTCTGGCACTACCCATAAACTAAAATGGCTAATCTGTCGCAAAATTTGTAATGTAGCCTTCAAGCAAATCTGACAAAATCAGCCTCTGGATTGAATGGGTTAAAAATAGTATCAAATAAAACCTTAAATGTAATGGGGAGGAGGGGGGGGGGGAGTAAAAGTTCATGCATGCAGCCAGTTAGCATTTTAATAACTTGCAACTAAAAGCAGGTTTGCTCTACATTGCTTGAAAGCCCTAAACTAGCCAGTAGCTGCCATCACTTTTCAAACATAAACACTTCTGCAACAGATGGTTACAAAACATGTATGTCTTATTAAAATGTTATGTGCAACAATAAAAAAACATGAGGCAAGCTTAAGTGATCAGGCAAACTATACTTGTAAAAATAAACAATATGTTTACAAGCATCTTGGCCCGACTGACTTAACAGTGTAGCAAACTGAATATTTGAATCAGAATGAAACTTAATATTGCAATCAAAATTAGTTTAATTTTCTTCTGTCATGGACAGTTTAGTTGAAATTAATGTCCAATGTTTGAAGTTGATGTTGCTTTGACCGGAAAAAAAGTTAATTAAAAATTCTAAGATGGTAGACAGAAATGACAGATCTATACCATATATAACCATTACACAACATATATTTTATAACGTTTCATAACAAAAGAAATTGTAGTTTTAACAAAATCACAAAACATGCACTACATTCTAGTTTCTACTTAATATGATAAATCTGATAACAACAGGTATGATTAACCCTTTGGCTGTCTGTATTGCACTATAAGTCGCAATGATTCCTGCAGGAATCATCACAATGTCAGGCAGTACTGATAGCCAGAGGGTTAAGCAGCTTGCAAAGAAACTAAAATAAAACTATACTAATCACTGTCAGTCTGTGTCCTGCAGGAATCATCACAATGCCAGGCAGTACTGATAGCCAGAGGGTTTAGCAGCTTGCAGAGAAACTAAAACTATACTAATCACTGTCAGTCTGTGTCCTGCAGGAATCATCACAATGCCAGGCAGTACTGATAGCCAGAGGGTTTAGCAGCTTGCAGAGAAACTAAAACTATACTAATTCACTGTCAGTCTGTGTCCTGCAGGAATCATCACAATGTCAGGCAGTACTGATAGCCAGAGGATTTAGCAGCTTGCAGAGAAACTAAAACTATACTAATCACTGTCAGTCTGTGTCCTGCAGGAATCATCACAATATCAGGCAGTACTGATAGCCAGAGGGTTTAGCAGCTTGCAGAGAAACTAAAACTATACTAATTCACTGTCAGTCTGTGTGTGCTCGCTTTGCCGCCTCCCACCTCTGCTTATTCCCATCGCGATCAATTGATCCAGTAACTGAGTTAAAACGTGGCCTATGTCTGTTGCACTACCATGGCACCTTCTCACACCATCTGAAAATAAAATGCATGTCTGATTACTGAATCCTGTAGAGTTGACTTTAAGAGAGGTCACTGAAATTGGTGTTTATACTGTGGAAAGTACCCTTGGGCCAAGCCTGAACATTTACAGAAGACTGTGGCTTGCTTAGTCTCAGAGAAATACCAATTGATGCATGTTTCATGACGGGCAATGGCTAAAACTAAAAACCATCTGACAGATGACCCAAAACAAAGACTCACTTCGGCCAGTTTTGCAATATCCATGCAGTCACTTGAATGGTTTGATCCCATTTTGGACTTCAGTTTTCTTTTAAGTCTTTTAAGTCCCTTCTATTTATAGAAAGGAGCTTTTAGGAAAGGTCGCAGTGGGGCGAATTTAATAGCATGTCCATGTCAAGGCAAGCAGGCTAAACCTCTAATTGAAGCAACAAGATAAAAATTACGTCATGTCTAGTTACACTAACTTCGCTGCTGAACGTACATTTGGCGTGAAGCGCCGTATGTGCGAATGTATGCGTGCATATGTATGTAAACAAGAGTTCTTATCTTTGATATTTCTGTACACACAAGCTTGAATTTAAAACTTGGTCTTGGTGAAATACTTTCTTAAGTGGGTGGCGGCTAAGACAACCTCCGAGCATATTGTAATGAATGACACATTGAAGACATAAACAACCGTTTATAGGAAGTCGGTTGACCCAGATTAGAGACCGTAATTTTTGTCATAATTACTTGAACCTATAGCTAGTTTGGAGAAAGACATTGGATAAGTTCGTTAGCCAGCTTTTCATCCTTTCAACTTCTTTACTTACTTACTTACTTACGCCTGTCACCCCTACCCGGGTATAGGCCGTGGTGACACGTCACTTTAGCGCCAGCACTACAGCGCCATACCTTTCAGCGCCACCATTTTAGCGCGGCGTCTTTTCAGCACCGTACTTTTTAGCGCCGTACATTTCAGCACGGGGGGATGTCAGCGCCGTACACTTTAGCGCCGGGAGACTTCAGCGCCGTACATCTCAGCGCCATGAGAGAGGGGGTAAAACTATTGGCATCAGAGAGAGAGAGAGAGAGAGAGAGAGAGAGAGAGAGAGTTACAGATCAGGTCGGGGGAGGGGGTAAAACTATTGGCGTCAGAGAGAGAGAGAGAGAGAGAGAGAGAGAGAGAGAGAGAGAGAGAGAGAGAGAGAGATTCAATGATTCAATGAAGCTTTATTTATCAACGGTTGAGTTTGTAATAAAGTGTATCACATCGCACACTATCCGATTAAATGGCCTGTTTGTTCTGGCCGGCCGGACACACTCTTTTCTCACCACAAGTCAGTCAATTTTTTGTGTTTAAGAATGAGGTGTGTTTCGAGGACGTTTTGCTTTCGTAGCCGGTACTCCTCTCGTCAGCGGATCCAAACCGTTTGAGACATCTACATTCACAGCAGTTTTTGGCTGTTGTTGTTTCAGTCTCCTACATTTAGCCCCGATTTACTTATCGGGTCAGATGTGTTTGTCCCTGGTTTTGGGGCAAGTTTCTTTATTGATTTTTTACGTTTTTTCTGAAAGTGTTCTTTTTCCTCGTCTTATTTGGCCGAGGTTGAGAAGCTTAGTTTGCTTCGTTGGGTGAAGTTATATCAGCCTGGTCACCCAGTGAGGGAGGTGATTATTCCTCAGTCGTCGTTTCAGCTTTCAAGTTGTAGTCTTACTGGTCTTCTTCAATCGGTTTGAGCGTCGGTCGTCGTTTCAGCGTTCAATTTGTAGTCTTAATGATCTTCTTCACTCTGAGCGTCGGTCGTCGTTTCAGCTTTCAATTTGTAGTCTTAATGATCTTCTTCACTCTGTTTGAGTGTCGGTCGTCGTTTCAGCTTTCAATTTGTAGTCTTATTGATCTCCTTCACTCGGTTTGAGTGTCGGTCGTCGTTTCAGCTTTCAATTTGTAGTCTTAATGATCTCCTTCACTCGGTTTGAGCGTCGGTCGTCGTTTCAGCTTTCAATTTGTAGTCTTCATGATCTCCTTCACTCGGTTTGAGCGTCGGTCGTCGTTTCAGCTTTCAATTTGTAGTCTTTTTGTGTTTCAGTTGTGCACTCTGGCACGTCGTGGCGGCGAAAGAACGCCTTGTCCGCAGGCCAGAGCTTATGATGCCACGTCTAGCGCTATAATGTACGGCGCTACAATGTACGGCGCTAAAATTTCGCCACGCTGAAATGTACGGTGCTGAAAAGTCCCAGCGCTGAAGTGTACGGCGCTGAAGTATCCTCGCGCTGAAGTGTATGGCGCTGAAGTTCTGGTGCTGAAGTGCTGGCGCTGAAGTGACATGGAACCATAGGCCGTCGACGAGAGACCTCCAGCAACTCCTGTCCTGTGCTTTTCCTTCGATTCTACTCCAGGTGGTTCCCAGTCTCTTGATGTCTGCTTGGAGGTCTCGACGCCAGGAGTTTCTCGGCCTACCTCTTTTCCTCTTTCCCTGGGGGTTCCATGACTTCAACTTCTTTAGTAAAAATTAAGTCTTTTCAGAAAGGCATTAAAACACTACAAAAAACTTTACTTCTAGAGAAAGTCAGACCGGCGGTGACGTAAAAGAGGCAACTCCGTCACTACGGAGATACTGACCTAATACTCTAAATATAATAATAATTAAATTTATAAAGTGCTAACTCCCTGCAGTGCAGGCTCCAACATCTGAATGAGCTCTAAAATATGACGGCATTCTCTCTTGCACGAGTGGCCCTCTCTCTCACACAAACATGCGCGCATCTCCAGGAGGAATAGATCCTCATGCGCACTCCAGGCGCCTCTTGGAGATGTTTGGAGCGCGCGTGCATGCACGCACACACACATCGACGCGCTTTAAGAAGAGGATGCAGGTGACCAGTGTACTTAGTATATCATGTAGTTAGGTAAAGTCAACCTGCTTTCACACAAATTATAGCAAGACTGAAATTGTACTATGGAGTTCTAGTTTTGACACAATTTTCTCAAGCCTATGAAGTGAAACTCATATCATGTAAAACTAAATGAATACGTAAAAACTAAAACTTGCGTCATGACAAATGATGTTTGACAAATCAATCACCTCGGCTGTTTGGCCCAGCGCTAGAAGTGGCCACTTAGTTTGTTCCAGGCGCAGTACAGCAGGGAAAATTACATTTTGTTTTTCATGAATTTCTTATGTACCGTTCAAGTGTGTGATGCAAAGCTTTGTTTGTTTAAAAGCGGACATTCTGCCCAACACACTGACACCAAACACACTATAGTTGTGACAAACCAGTAGCCAGCAGGATAAGGTGGAAATAAAGAGAAAAAAACAGATCTCACAAAGTTTTGCATCACACACTAGAACGGTAAATAAGAAAGTCATGAAAACAAAAGGTAGTCATTTTTCCTGCTGTACTGCGCCTTGCAGGAAGCCCGCTCATCAGCTAGCCTGACAGCTGAGAGACTCGCTGCCTCAGTGTGCGAGCACGACTTGTGACCCAGTTTCTCGGCTGGCCTGGAACAAACTAAGTGGCCAAACTGAAACAGCCGCGTGGCGTGTATGTCTTGACATACGCGTCACGCGGCTGTTTCAGTTTGGCCACTTAGTTTGTTCCAGGCCAGCCGAGAAACTGGGTCACAAGTCATGGTTGGTTGTTTAGTTCGGGTTTAACGTCCACAGCACCGAGGTGATCATGGACGGCCCTGACGGGCGGGTTATGGGGGACAGAGAAATCTATTGCCTATGGAGTACGACCTGAACACTGATCAACTCAGGCGCACTCCAACTGTGCCACTTTGATTTACCAGGGCCTTTCAACGGACATGCTATTGAACAAATCCGTTTTTTCCCCTGGATTGTGAGTCCAGCTACCGGGGCCAAGTCATGCTCGCGCACTGAGGCATTATAGAACTCACTGACGCATTGGCAGATCTGTGAGACTTTTTCAATAGATAATTCAACATCAGAATCAGATCAAAGACAAAAGCGAGGACAGCACTCATATAGAAGGGACTTTGTGGGTTATGTTTTATCCCATCTTGTTTTAATAATAAAACAGAGCATTAATTACTTAATTATAATTTACCAATCATTGCGTTGTGCAAGTTACACAGTCTGCTGAAGGCTTCATTCCCCTTTTTTCAGTGAGGTTGTACAATATATCCAGACACTGACTTGTCCTCATCAAAAAGGGCATTGTCCTCCGTACACAATCTTTAAAGTCCAAGCCTCCAGTGGGATAAGTACAGAATCTGCAAACACACACAGAAAAAAATAAAACGGTTTTTACAAATAAAATTTGTCCAAAAGAATCACAATCAAAATTTACCTTTCTCTGTAGTTTCCCTGCATAGAGCAGAAAGCATAAAACGAAACACAAAACTGCATGTAAATTATAATAAAATATTAGTTTTTAAACCTCCAGCTACATAACTAAATTCATCAACTCAAGCAGTACACCACAAAAGAAGAAAATGCAAACAATATTCAGATTTCAAATGTATAATTACCATGTTGTTCCTGGTCGCCGCGCGTTGTCTAGGACTGTGTTGAGGTTCTCCAGTTCTGCACGATCTTGTAGTGGGAATTCCTGATTTTTCTCCTCTTCGACCAGTACGACTCATCTTTAATGATCCATATTTTCTCAAGGAGAAGTTTAAAATCGTACTATACACGTACGTATACCTTAATCAGCAAGTGCACGTGGCGTCAGCGAAAGAAATATAGAAGAAAGAAAGCTGGAACTTGGTCTGGCAATGGAATTTGTAGCCTTGATTTGCAGTCAAATTTGGCGGAAATAATCGCAGCAGGTGCTATACCGGCATGCAATGCAGTGTCTGACAAAACATAGAATGTGGCGAATAAATGTTATATAAAAAAAAATTATTTAACAAAAAAAAAATCACGGCGTGCCCAAACTATGGTAAAAGATTGCCGTTGTATATTTATTTTCAAGATAAATGTCGGCTAGATTTAAAATTTCATCTGTCAATGTTGCGAATTGGGCCAGACTGGCTCGCCTATCGTGTGCCAACATTTGCAGGCGAAGCAGCGCGCGGGCGCGGTACAGCCTCCGGCGGCTCGCGTGATTGTTCCAGCTTGGCACCAAGATTGATTATACCGGCGCGCGCGCGGGCTCACGCGATACCGGCGCGCGTGTTGGTTTCAGCATGGCGCTAAGCTCTCGCATACTGGCCCAATATATCGGCCATTATCCAGCAATGGACCAATATTTGCCCAAGATACTGTGCGTGCTGGGTTGAGTCTTTGGAAACACCGAAGGAGTGAGGGGTGGGGTACATGTGTGTTTGAGTGACTGAGTAGATAGACCCTTTCTGCTCCTCGAAAAATCAATTTACAGCGAATAGTCGATAATGTGGGGGAGGGGAGAGGGGATCAAGATAGGGATAAATTTATTCCCAAACGGGGAATATTATATCAACAACAACACAAATTCAGGGCGGAGAGAGATAAGGGTGGGGGTGGTGGGTGAGAAACCCCAAGAAAATCCCACCAGATACACTCCTCTCGTGCCGAAATCGACCGCAGTGGGCCCGCGCACAGCCGTGCGCGGGCACACTGCGGCCGACATCGGCCCGAGTATCTTTGTGCTTACTGGGCCCTGGTTCAGTTTCTGAGCAAACCCCAGACGAGGTCTCGTTCGTGGGTTGTTTGTTTGTTTATTTTTTTGTGGTGGTGGTGGTGGTGGTGAGGGGGGGGGGGGAGAGGCTTTAAAACCTAAAGCGCAACTGAAAAATATGAGCCAAGTAATTTGAGAGAGGGTGCTGCTACTAGTCTAAAACCCACTTGACCTCGCTGACTAAATCTATGTGGTATAGCTGAGCACAGAAAACATATCTTACCGGTTAAGTGCCGAGAACACTTTGACCGTCACCCAAGTGAAAGAGGTATAATCCTTACGAGCCCCCGCAATTGCGGGGACATCTATACCTCTTGCTGACACCACTGTGAATCCATGTATCTGGGACAGCTAGGATATTTTGGGTCAGTTGAATCACAAGGAAGAAGATTGCAGAAACACACAAGCCTGCGTCAACTGGCACTGAACCGGTTAACTCATTCAGCCCCACGCACATATTTTTCCAATTTTATAGGCGTCATCTAACGACTATGCACCAGTTGCAGGAGATGGAGCGACCATGATAATTCAAGGGTAGTGCCAAATTAGCTTGGCGCCTGTCGGCGCCAAGCTAATCTGGCACTACCCTTGAATTATCATGGTAGACCCATCTCCTGTTGTAGTGTGTCAGGGCTGAATGGGTTAATGATGTCTATGGACGGCTACTGTTCGCCGTGCACTGGTGACCATGTGAAGCTCCCAGCTGATTTTCACGCCTACGGCTTACAGGTCACAATTTGACCTAATCCTTCCCCAGGGCCTGGACAAATACCAGGCTTATAAAAAAAAAACTATGACAAATCGTGCGGGTATTAATGAGAAGACAGTTTTTTCGTAAAGGAAAAAAAATAAAGTTAAGTTACCTGTTTTACAAATGACTCCTAAAATGTGGTGCAGAACATTGTCTGATTTTCACACCTAGGGCATACAGGTCACAATTGACCTGATCGTACCCGACAGCCGAGACAAACTGTAGGTTTATGTAAATAGCGTATACAAAAAAAAACATGCGATTATTAATGAGAAGATTGTTGTTGTTTTTTCGTCAAAAAGATTCAATTGTTTTAAGTTTAACCTATATAATTCGAGAAATAAATCCCAAAAACGTAAAAATTTATTTTTTTCAACAAATACTTAATTATCACCCGAAACGTTCTAGAGGTACAATGCTGGTTAACGAACTCGTTTAATATCTCCCTTTTATCTAGCTATAAGCAAAATACCTAGTAAAAATAAGAATAATTACGGACTCCGGTATGGATCAACCGGTTTTTGTGACACGGACATTTTCTCGCTAATGAGCATCTTAATTTTTTTTTAAGTTGCAGATAAGGTCCCGAGATAATTCTTTTACTGACAATATCCTAAAATTTCAAGCTTGTCCGTCCTCAAACGCAGGCTCAAGTCGCTGTCTCACACACACACACCACACACACACACACACACACACACACACACACACACACACACACACACACACACACACACACACACACGCGCGCGCGCGCGGCGATAGGCGCCAAAAGTACGTTCTCCAGCAAGTTTTGCGTAGCTATATAGACGCGGCGTCATTTTCATCTTGTTACTTCTTTGCCAGAATTTCGGTCCCGCACGCCCAAAACGTCACGTGCATGCTCCAAAACGCGCTCCGACCAGCCCCATTTCAAATTTGTTCCTATTTTTAATTAGGAACAACAACAAAATAGTCGTATTGTAAATAAAAGCTGTGTGATCATGAAGCAATCGTCGACAGTTCTCTATAGATCGGAGCTTAAGTTTCCCGCATGTTGTGTATGATTCACAGTAAAATAGTATCGACTAAGTGTGACAGCTAGCCGAGTTGCCCACATTTCGTGACTATAGCCATGCAAGTCTCTCTCGGCTCAAAGTTGCGTAATCTAGCGAGCGTCCTGGCGCAGCTAGGAAACTCGCAACCGGCCTATTTGAACAGCAGAACAGTTCTGCGATTGTAGAACCGTATGCGGCTAGGGCGGAAGTTGATCAATCAACACCCCCCCCCCCCCCCCCCCCAAAAAAAAAAAAAAAAAAAATTAAGTGAAACAGTCACAGCGTCTTCTTTCCGCATTTTAAGTGGCGTAGAGCCTCATGAGCCTCGATCTACAGCCATTGGGGATCACGACAATAGAATGGTTACGTTTACGCTGAACGACTCCCAAGAACAAACAAGTCCAAAGTTACGGGCGGATAACCGTATTGTGTAGCATAAGCAACACCCCAAACTTCTTCATGAGGCATAAATCTCTATATGCCTCTTGGAGATGTTTGGAGCGCTTCCTATCTATCTATCTATCTATCTATCTATCTGAGTCTATCTATCTATCTATCTGAGTCTATCTATCTGAGTCTATCTATCTATCTATCTATCTATCTATCTATCTATCTATCTATCTATCTATCCTCTCTCTCTCTCTCTCTCTCTCTCTCTCTCTCTCTCTCTCTCTCTCTATCTATCTATCTATCTGAGTCTATCTATCTATCTATCTATCTATCTATCTATCTATCTATCTATCTATCTATCTATCTATCTATCTATCTATCTATCTATCTATCTATCTATCTATCTATCTATCTATCTATCTATCTGATCTATCTATCTATCTATCTATCTATCTATTATCTATCTATCTATCTATCTATCTATCTATCTATCTATCTATCTATCTCTCTCTCTCCCTCTCTCTCTCTCTCTACTCTTCCTCTCTCTCTCTCTCTCCTCTCTCTCTCATTCTCCTCTCTCTCGGCAGCGGAAAATGGCCATGTGCTAACTCTTCCGTCAGAATAAGTTTCATTCATTCATTTCTTCTCTCTCCTCTCTCTCTCTCTCTCTCTCTCTCTCCCTCCTCTCTCTCCTCCTCTCTCTCTCTCACCCTCTCTCTCCTCTCTCTCTCCTCTCTCTCTCTCTCTCTCTCTCTCTCTCTCTCTCTCCCTAAGCGTGTTAAACATCCCACTGTGCCTGAGTGGCTGACGGATGAGATTAAAACTGCGATGGAACTAAGAGATCTATTGAAACAACAAAAGAAATTTGACGAGTACAAAAAAAAAAAAAACAGCGAAACATAGTTAAATCATTAGTACGTAAAGCACAGAGGCAGTATGCTGAAAAGATTATTGCGGGCGGCAAAGACATACGCAGCGTGTGGCAGGTGATTAACACATTTACTAAAGGACAATCTAGCAAATCAACGAGTGTCCCCCCGCACCTCACAGCTGATGTATTTAATGAACACTTTCTTAACATTGCTAAAACCCTGTCACAGACGAACACCAGTGAGCCACGTGAATACGTATGTTCTGAACAATTGAAACAGCACAGTCAGATAAACGCTGGCAATACTTTCTCAGTTCCCCTAATGACCGTCCTTGATGTAGGAAAATCTATAACCAACATGAAGATTGAAACAGCTTGTGGTGTTGACGTTATTAGCAGTAAAATCCTGAAAATTGCGCTCCCTTATATTGTTGAATCATTAACCTTTATATATAACCTTTCGATTCAAAAGAGCATGTTTCCCGATGAACTGAAAATAGCAAAAGTTACTCCTCTACCAAACAGCAAAGATCTGAGCGACCCAAGTGAGTACAGACCTATTTCAATCTTATCAGCAGTGTCCAAACCAATTGAAAAGCATATACATAATCATTTACTTCAATTCCTGGAGGAAACCCGCCTTATTAGTACAGCACAATCAGCTTTTCGGCCTAAACATTCGTGTCAGACAGCCTTAACTCTCTTACTGCCATAAATGAGTCCAAACTTCAGGTGTAGTATTTCTAGATCTCATTAACCACTCAATCTTACTAAAGAAGTTACCTTTATATCATATTGACTCAAATGCAGTCGCTTTTCTCTCGTCCTATCTCTTAGACAGAACGCAGAAAGTATTCTTGAATGGTAAATACTCATCGGAAGGATGGTGTTCCTCAGGGTTCCACCCTAGGACCGTTATTATTCAACATCTTTATAAATGACCTTCCACTGTCAATATCACACCCCGACACATACTGTGAACTATTTGCTGATGATACATCATTACATGTATCTGATAAAAAAAAATGTTTCAACCGTGAGCGCTGTCCTCCAACATAGTTTAGATGAAGTGTCACCTTGGTGTGAAGAAAATCATATGATTATTAGTATTCCTAAAACGAAAAGTATGTTGGTGACGACACGCCAAAAGCATCAACGTGGTTTACAACCCCTTGAGCTGTCCCTCTTCTCTCAGCCCACAGAGCAAGTGTCAAAACATCGTTTGTTAGGAGTGACAGTCGACGAACAGCTCAGCTGGGAGCCTCACATAGAAACTGCCTGTAAAACTATTTCGAAGAATCTCTTTTTATTATTCAAATTAAGTCGTATAGTTGAAATTGATGCTCGAAAACTATTCTTTAACGCACACATCAAGCCACATTGTAATTATGCTTCCAATATCTGGGACGGCTGTGGAGACATTCATTTGAAAAAAAAAATTCCCTTTACCGGCGAGGTATTAAGCTTATTCTTCCTGGTTCGTCCCCTACTGATGAAAGACTGAAGTCCCTTAATATCCTACCACTCAGTAAACAATTCGAACTTAATAGATGCTTACTTGTGCGAAAAATTCGAAACGATGCCGCCCCTCCCTATCTCCGTGAGCTGTTTTCCCACACGAATAGAGAGAATACGAGGAACAGCTTACTCCATCTCCCAAAACCGAGAATCGACATCTTCAAATCTAGCATATCATTTTCCGGTGCTAAGTCATGGAATAACTTGCCCTCTCATTTAAAGTCACAGTTATCTATTTTCAGAGCTCGCGTCCATAAATATCTGCTGTCGATGTGAATGTTCTATCTTTCTGCTTAGTATGTTGCTCCAGCACAGCAGATTGCTGCAGATTATGTAATGGTTTGACTGTCCGCATTAACATGTCAGTTTCATACAAGTATATATATATATATATTATATATATATATATATATATATATATATATATATATATATATATATATTATATATATATATATATATATATATATATATATATATATATATATATATATATATATATATATTATATATATATATATATATATATATATATATATAGTTTTAATTCTTTTTGAATTTTTTTTTATTATTATTATGGTGGGGGTTTTTTGTTTGTTTTTTGTTGTTTTTTCTGATGGTGGGGGTGGGGGTGGCGGGTGGGGGGAGGGGTCTTTTTACTTATATATATTTTATCTTTTGCTGTATCGTCTGATGTATTTTTATATGTGTAGAGTAGCAGGACAGTTTGGAAGATAGGCATTGCTATGCCTAAAACTTTATATCCTGAATAAAAACGTTTCATCATCATCATCATCATCATCTCTCTCTCCCTCTCTCTCTCTCTCTCTCTCTCTCCCCCTCCCTCCCTCCTCTCCTCTCTCTCCCTCTCCCTCCTCTCCCTCCCTCTCTCCCTCCCTCCCTCCCTCCCTCCATCCATCCCTCCCTCCCTCCCTCCCTCCCTCCCTCCCTCCCTCCCTCCCTCCCTCCATCCATCCATCCATCCATCCATCCATCCATCCATCCATCCATCCATCCATCCATCTATCTATCTATCTATCTATCTATCTATCTATCTATCTATCTATCTATCTATCTATCTATCTATCTATCTATCTATCTATCTCTCATCTATCTCGTAGTCTTGCCGACCGCTGCGGCACCACTGATGACTTGGGAACCAGCTCCCTCCATTCCACTCTGTTCCCTGCCATTCTTAGTGTGTCGCTCAGCTTCAGTCCTGCCCACTCTGAGATATTGTCCTACCATCTTTTTCTCTGTCTTCCTCGCCTTAGTCTTCCTTGCTCAGTGCCTTGCAGGATTGTCCTGGCAATCCCTGCTGATCGCATGACATGCCCATACCACTTCAGTTTGCGATTTTTTCACAATGGCTAATAAGTCTTCATAGGGCCCGACGGCTTGCCTGATTCTGCTTCCCAATTCCTCGTTTGTGATAATTATGATCTCTATATGAAATGCCAAGCAGCCTTCGAAAACATCTCATTTCAGTGGCTTGTATCCTCTTTTCGACATCTGCTGTGAGGGTCCATGACTCACAGGCATATAAGAACACTGAGATGACTAAGGAGCGCATCAGTCTGATCTTGGAGCAGAGTGTGCTGTTTCTGCCCTTCCACATGGTCTTCAGTCATGTCAGCGCTGTTGTTGTCTGCGCAATTCTGGACATTATTTCTGGTTTTGATCCTTCATCTGTCACAATGGCTCCTAAGTATTTGAATTTCTTAACTGTTTCCAATTTTTGGCCTCCAACCATGATTTTGGTGCCAATGCCCCTGGCGTTATTGGTCATCAGTTTTGTCTTCTCTCCGCTGATTTCCATTCCAAACACAATGGCCGTTCTGTCCAGATTTACCACCAGCTAAGCTAGCTCCTCCTCTGTTCCTGCAAAGCCATCAATGTCGTCCGCGAAGCGCACGTTCGTGATTGTTTTGCCTCCAATACTGACAGTTCCTTCATGATCTTTCCGAGCGTCCGTCATGATTCTTTCCAGGAAGATGTTGAAAAGAGTAGGTGAGAGCAAGCAGCCTTGTCTGATCCGACTCTTGTCCTAAACCAGTTTCCTATTTTGCCGTTGAAGCAGACTGCGCTAGAGGCCTTGTTGTAAAGTTTTTTTTATTATTATTTTGATCAGGTTGGCATAGATGTTGTATAGCTTCATGGGCTGCATGCCACACCCTGTCAAACGCCTTCTTAAAATCCACAAAGACATGATAGAGGTCTTGCTGTTGCTGGAGGTACCTCTCACATAGAACTCTCAGGTTGAAAATCTGCTCAGTTGTGCTGCGCCCTGGTCTGGAGCCTGCCTGTTCCTCAGCTATGATTTCCTCTGCCTGTGGCTTCAGTCTGTTCAGTACTGAGGATCTTTAACATGACTTTGCTTGGGTGGCATATAACACTGATCGTGCGATAATTCTGGCATTGTTGTAAGATGCCTTTTTTCGGGAGAGTTATTATAAGTGATTGGGTCCATGGTGCGGGCCATTCCCCCGACTGCCAGACCTTATTACAGATAGTTAGTAAGGCGCTTATCATGTCTTCTCCCCCTTCTTGGACTTGTTCTGCAGGGATGTTGTCTGCTCCTGCTGCCTTCCCTTTTTTCAGCGACTTCACTTCAGCCTCTACTTCTTGTCGGAGGATGGGATAGTTGTCGCTGTTGGTCACTGGTGGGTTGACAAGTATGCCTGAGTCCCCTGTAGCTCGGTGGCTGTACAAATCTGAGCAGTACTGTGTCCATCTCTTCAGAATGTCTTGGTCTTCCGTAAGACAATTCTCTTCGCTATCTTGAATGATAGAGGAGCGTCCTTATTTTGCACTGGTCAGGTCTTTCACCAGCTGGTATGCTTTTTTGCTATTGTTTTTGTTCAGATTTTCTTCTACGTGTTTACACTGGTCTTCAACCCACCTCTCCTTTGCCTTTTTCACGCTTTTCTTAATATCCTGGTTAACTTCCCTGTATTGTTTGGCTCCTTCTACCTCTGACTTCTTTTTCTTTAATTCTCGACGCTTGTCACACAGATCAAGGATGTCAGCTGTAACCCAAGGTTTCGTTGCTTGTCGGTGTTTGCCAAGGATCTCACTAGCTGTTTGGGTTACAACAGTGTTAAATGTGTTGATCAGTGTGTCCGCATCCGTGTCTTCTGCACCTAGAAGTAACAGTGGTGCGAATTTTCCTCCTATCTTTGCCTGGAAGGCTTCCGTTACCTCTGGGTCTTTTAGCTTCTCGAGGTCGAACTTGATTCTGGTGGGACCATGCTTCTTGATTTTCTTCAGGTGGAGTCGGAAGGTTATCATTACTATGTCATGGTCGCTTCTAATGTCTGCTCCAGGAAAACATTTTGTCTTGGCAATGTTCACACTGGTTTGGAAGCGTCTCTTCACCATGATGTAGTCAATTTCGTTGTGGTGCTCTCTATTCGGGCTGGAGCGCTTCCTATGCATATGGTAAAAGCTTATTTATCCGCTGTCGTTCGATCTTGGGCGTCCTCCGTCATAAACTTCACTAATCTCTGTCCGTTGCGAGATAGTTTTCATGACTAGTATGCTACTGAATTCCGTCACCCAATCTCCCTAGCCATCAGTTAACCCTTTTAGCCCCAACACCCAACAGCAAGAGATGGATTGACCATGAAAATTCAAGGGTAGTGCCAGATTCGCTGGCGCCTTAAGGCGCCAAGCTAATCTGGAGCTACCCTTGAATTATCATGGTTAATCCACCTCCTGCAACTGGTACATAGTAGTCGTTAACTAACACTTCCAAAATTTGGGAATGGATGGATGCACTGGACGGATGAATAAATCGATCTAGCGGTAAAAATTAGCTATGCTGGCACTACTCTCGAACTATCATAGTCTATTAGTCTCCTGCTACATAGTGTGTCATGACTAAAGTGCATACACCTTGTACTCATTCTCCAAGGGAACGGCAAGTCTGGCGAGAAATGGGTCTTGAAGCCTCCAGTTCTTATTCCCTACACTGGCTTTGCCACCTTTCCGCTCCAAACCTTTCTGGTTAAGAAAAATAAAGTTTTTCTCGCCTAATTCTTCGCTCACTGGAGCGCGACAAGTTGATGTGAGCGCATGCTTAGCAGGCGAATTTCTGGCAGGTAGTGACGTTGCTCAATCCATTGTGATGGCCATTTTCAAAAATGCTTAAGTGAAAAAGCCTTTGACTGTTTCAACTTGCAAGACGAAGGAAGATAAATAAAACGCACACACACAGTCGTGTTCACTGGCATGCCACTTGTTGGGAAACATCTGTCAGCAGCTGAGTTCGGCCGGCCACTGAGGCAGTTCGTGCAACATAAACACGGCCGCCGCGGTGAAACGCAGGAAGAACGTAGTAAGAACGTAGTAAAGCTCACTGGTAAAGGCTTCTCTGTATGCTTCCAAGCTTTTCTGTGGAGCCAGCTAGAATAAAGAGACATCTGGCAATGTCTTAGTCTTTGGATTATGTAGGATGGAGCCCGGAATAGCACATGTTTAGTAGTTCCACGGTTCCTCAGCACGCTCTTCTTTGAAAACATAGGCTGGCACGAAAATAGGGCAAAACGCGTTGTGCAGGGTCGAGTTGTCTTTTCCTACTGTAGGCCTTATTAGTTTCCTTTCGTCACTTCCGTGTTTGTTTTGAGAAGAGATCGACTAGCATTTGGGCGCAAATAAAATGGTTCAAAAGTGTTGTGTAAAGTTTTGTCACAAAAGATCGGATCGGGAGACAGATCGTCGGTTCTACTCTATTGCCAGACTGAGGTTGTTGCACTGAGCACGCTGACACAACAAGAAGAAAACCTGCTCAGAGAGGAACTTAGCAAACTAATTAAAGAAAACTGTGATCTAAAAGAACAGCTGTCAAAGAAAGAAATGAACCAAGAATCACTCAGAGACCAGGATGATACTGTCCGTTATTTCACAGGTCTTACAGATTTCGCTCTCTTGTCTACTTTATTTACGTTTGTCTGCAGTCATTTGCCATCAAACAAGCGTCGTGCTCTGTCTCCGTTTCAATCATTTATGTTGACAATGATCCATTTAAGATTAAATACTCCACTTCCGCACCTAGCATACATGTTTTGCGTATCGAAAACAACTGCCTACAAAGTGTTCAATGAAACACTAAACATTCTTTATTATCGAATGAAACCAATGGTGTTTTGGCCTGAGCGACAGTGCATTAGAGCAAGTCTGCCTGAACAATTTCTAGTCTGTCCATGGAAACGTGTTGTTTCAATTATAGACTGTTTTAAAATATTCATTGAAGGGCCTTCCTGTTCTGACCCCAGTGATATGACTTGGTCACACTACAAACACAACAATACCATTAAATATCTCATATCCATAACACCACATGGCCATATTTCATTTATATCCAAGGGTTGGGGTGGGAGGACAACTGACAAAAAAATTACTGATTGTAGTGGATACTTAAATAATTTACTACCTAATGATCTTGTTTTGGCAGACAGAGGATTTGATATTCATGAACTAGTGGCAATGCAGGGAGCCGAGGTTAAAATTCCAGCATTCACTAAGGGTAAAAGTCAGCTGACATCTGCAGAAATAGAGTCAACAAGAAAACTGGCACATCTGTGCATTCATGTAGAACGCATCATAGGTCTTCTGAGAAACAAATATACAATTTTGAACACCACTATTCCAATAGACCTGCTTTTTCATCGAGAAGGTGAAGAGGTTACACATTAGACAAGATTGTCACTGTTGGTTGTGCAGTTGTCAACCTCTGCAATGGTATTATTTAAAAATCAGCCTGTTACTTTGCGACCTTTGAGCCACTGTGTGATTGATGCAAAGACTAATAATGAATTCAGCATTGCAAATTGCTTCATGTTAAAAAAAAAAGTTACAAGGCAGCAATTAATGTTGTTATGCTATATAATGAATGTTATTATTAGAGTTGTAATTCTTTCCTTTTTATTTTATTTCTTTAATTATTAAAAGTATCACGTGAAAATATGTGAGCATGGGACGATGATTGTGTGTAGACTTTTAATAAACCAATTGAATTAAATTGAAATTCAATTGTTGTGAATACTTTTTTGTTTTGGTTTTGTAGTGTTAAATTACAGAATGTGATGAATGTAAATGTTTATTGTAATTACACTTAACAATTTGGCACAGAAATAAATTACAGGAGGCTGGCGTAAGATGGGGGCAGGTGTGATACTAAAATCCATGTGTGCTCTGACCTCCGCACGGTGGACAGATCCACACACCCTTTGGTTTCCTTTTAAGTCCTACACAGCCAAAATGAAATCACTCAATCTTGCATCCTTTGTTGTCACAGGCAATCATTTTCCCATATTCTTGCTTCCGACACAAACAGAAAATGACTCCCTCTGCACCTGCATCTGATTCTTTCCCTTCTTGTGTCTCAGCAATTTTGTTCTGATTAACTGAAGGGTCATGAACCAGCCATTTACCAACTAGCTCTGGTAGAATCGCCATTTTAAACAAAGCTGTTGCCTTTATCACACAATCATCCCAAAATATTTGGTTGGGGAAAACCCTCACAATGGCCAGGTCAGCTGTGGTCCACACGGCAAAGTCACAATATGCTGACTTTGTGAGAAAGATCTGCGCTTGGACCTGAGAGTAGTATGGATGATCCTCCCGCAATGCAATAGAGCCATTAACAATAGCTAAGCAAAATGCAGCGTCGGAAGATATAGCCTCTTTTATTGTCTGCTTTCTGTGTTTATAAGGACATTTAATTTCAAGACAACTACTCCCATGGCATGCACAATTTACCATGGCATCTGGTGTCGCACCCATAAATGGGTACTCTGTTGAAACAAATATTCCACATTCTCTAATGACAAAGTTATCATGCTCTTTCTCACAAACAGTGCGATACATCTCTTTTGCCTGACTTTCTTTTTCTTTACCCCATTTTGTTTGAGCAGAGGTAAAGAGGATTTTATCTGGGTAACAGATCTTTTTTACAAGAGATGGGGCAGGTTTGTCAATACTTGTGTGACATACAGCATATAAATTAGAAGCTGTAATTCGTCCTGCTCTAACAGAAAACCAATTCTTACTTTGAGATTGTCCTTGTGTGGATTGTTCAATAAGCTCAGTCTCAAACTGTTGTACTTTAATCTCAATAGTGCGACAAGTCTCTTGCAGGCATTTTAAAGATTTCCCCACTAAGTCATCCTGTTTCAAATCTCTCAGGTCAGCTGGCAAAGAAAGTGATGGACTCGCAGTTCAGTTGATCAGATTCTGTACATGGGACTGCCACCTTATAATCATTACAGTATTGTGGGGTTACTTTGAGTAGATTACTATTCCTATTGCTCTGTTTCAGCTTAGAAAAAAAAATCTGTCATCTCCTCTTGGGTTGGTTCTACATCACAGTCCAATGGCTTTATGCCCTTTTGGGGTGTGGCATCTTCTGAAACATTATCAATAAGTTTATCAAGTTTCTTCTTTCTCTGGTCAGCAGAAGAAAAATCTATTTGATAAGCAGGTTTAGGCAGAACTCCAGTTACGTTTCCTGGTATTTTCCAATAAGCTTTTACGCCTGTGCAGGTTGCATTTTCTTTTACCCTAGAATGGGCATCCAAGACAAATGACAGTGCTGCAGCATGTGTGCAGGTCTCACCAACTCCGGCCATACAGTTGCAGTGGGCAGTAATGATTGCTCCGTCTGCTGTGCATATTAGCCAAGGAACAAGTGGCTTGTTATTCAGACTCTGTGAATGCATAACCTACAAGCGCATTAAAATAAAAATATTAGGCCTAATTATTGGAATATTTAGATAATGTAGGTACCTAGGTGGCTAAGCCTAAAAGTATTTTTGGGGGTCTTCTCTGCATTAATTATCAGCTTACTTAGTCAAATTCTAGGATAGCAATGCACTCACCTGGGGTCGCCTCAGATAAAAAGAATTATATTTATAGTATGTTATACTTATTTTTTCATACAGCAGCGATCAATCCTGCATAATTTCCAAATATGAACAAACTGAACTAGTCTCTAGGTGGGGAATTAAAGATACAATACCAATAAATAGATAATATTTTAAACACGTTTAAAAGAAATGTGGTAAAATAGTAAATAATCTAAATAATGTAGTCAGCCGACTAAGACCATTCCTCTTTGCTATGTCTAGCTTAATAGTGGATGGTGGTAGGTAGGCCTAAATGTATCCTTTTTTTTAAAAAAGAAAACCAAAATAAAATGAACTACATGATCTGTACAAAAACTATGACAAATTTGGCCTCAATAAAAAATAAATTACGGGGCTGGTCGTGTACCCTACTTTGAGTCTTTGACACTATGTCACGACACTGGTCTAGACTTAGTTTTATAAAGAGTAAGTCAAGCATGATCATTTTTATAGTCAATAGTTAATGGAATAATACTGACCTTTGCCGTTACAATAACATTTGCACATCCATCTGGTTTGAAGGTGTGTATGTCCCTGACCCAGCCTGACACAAATAACTTGTAAGCCTGAAGACTCTTGTAGGCTTTGAAATCTTCACAAGTGTAAGCAGAACAGCCCAACACGAAGTAATTTACAATGGCTGCATAATCTACAGCAGGCAAATCTTCGACCGAATTTGACCATGAAGACTTTGGAATATCGTAAGGGTCAACTCCATCAACGTCTATTAACTTTCGGAAATATCGCAATTTAGCTTCAGGCAATAATTTAGAGGCGTAAGTTCGCAAATCTGTTACTTTAGACTCCATTTTACAAGCAGTTCTTTAATTATTTGACAATATACAAGACATGAATTCGCCGGGAAGCTCCAAGGCCTAAAGTAGGGGACGCTACTCTAACCAACTCTTAGTTTGCGTTTTGCCCCATAGTCCAAATTCCGACTGTTACAAGATGAAGACGATTTTCTAGTTGATACACCACAACCATCAAATAAAGTTGTCGAAAAAGTACATCACTGTTCCCGCAGAACTTGATGGCACAACACTGTCTGGTAAATAACAAGAATAAGCGTCACTTCCGTATCACATTTGACGGATTTTGCCGGAGCGGCCGGCCAGGAGATGGTGCATGGCCGCCATTTTCCCTCTTCCATTGAGGAACATAAAGCTAACGGAAAATGTTGACGATTGCAAATGTAAGAAGTCTCATGTTGTGTGTGAAGTTCATTTCACACCTGATTCCTTCGAAGGCGTATGCTGCAACAGTATAGCTACTTTGCTCTACTTTTAGGGTAGAAAATATCGCCTAACAGGCGCTGTCTCTACAAAAGTCGACACAAGCTGAAAACTAGTCATGCTGATCGACAGCGAAAGGCTGAGCATGAGACCGACTCTGCACGCCAATCAAGGCACGACCAATGGTCAAGGAAAAAACTGGTGGTCCGGGGAAGCATGTTTTTATGTCTGTGCCGTGACATCTTTTAGTCACGAATATGAGGTATGTGGTAAATTGGGAAGATGCAACAAACGTGATGCAGTGTTAGTGTGTACCCTTGCCTTTGCTGCTTGCTTTCGGTTACAGTGCCGTCACAAAGCGCACAAACATGGCGCACTCCATCGTCTGCTCTTGCAGCGCCTACTTATATCTAAATGAAAGCGCGAATGGAGAAGTTCGTCTTTTGATTTACATTTCTCTTGATAAGACATTTGGATTATCTCAATAGACCGATTCATTTCTGGAGTGAAATGTCAATCAGACTTAGTCTCTCGACTAATCAAAACGCTGTAGACTATGTGCTTCTCACTGACTGCCAGGTTGAAGTTACGGCACAACATTTGATGTGTATGCTTGCGGGTCGATGTTTCCATTATTTTAGCCAATTTTGGCGGTATTGGAGATGCCTGGAAAGCAATGTTGTTATAGGGAGTGTAAATCAGATTCATGATACCCCAATCGATATCCAGGTGCAGATTTGTTTCCGTTCCCGAAGCCTTTATCACGACTGAAATACATGAAAGAATGAATACTGTGAAAAGCTTGAGGTCGACCACATAGTCGACTGAATCCTTAGAGAATCACAAGACATCACGACGTATGCTCGAAAGTAAAATTTTATTTTTTTCCGTGTTCCACCATAGTATTCACAGACCGACTCGATCGGTTGTACTTACATTTAGTCTGCTAAATTGGATCGTAGATCTGTCAGTTGTGTGAAGCATTCGTGCGTGTACGCTGACTCCGTATGGCTGTGAGAGTGAGTGAGAGACGCCTCATTGATGTAATCAGACTAGCACAAGCAGAAGTTCTCAGGGGTAAAAAAGAGACATTTTTAGACAGACTTCAGAAAAGTGTACTGATGATAGAATGTTTTTTAGAGACCCAGTAGCGGGGCATGCCCACATAATTGTATAGGATTACCCATAATTTCAGACTGTATACACATACAAAAATTGATATTAGCATCAGAAAGAGTGCATAAAAATGTGTAGTCGTTCAAAATTTCAAAACTCTATCTTTTATTTATGAAAAATCACAACTTGAGACTATTTGCGTTTTTCACAGTGCTAAGTTCAGGGTCGCGCATAACTACATAATCTGTAGACTGACAGTATCCCCACTTGCTGTACCGATTAAACCCATCACCTAGTTGGTACTGATTATTTTACAGCCCTATGAATTGTATGCTTTAGAAGAAATGCCATCATAAAAACGGTTTTAAAAAACCAACGTCGAATAGCGCGCTTTTCTATGCTAGCAGACTACACTGGCGCTCTTTACGTGAAACAAGCGTAGCACGTTTGCCGGACCCTGACTAAAGGGGCGGAGCGAAATAAAAAGTGGGTCGATCTATTGTTGGTCAGACTTGCCGTTTCCAAAGGTCGATTTAGCTCAATTGTTGGTCAGACTTTGGGAACGGCAAGTCTGACCAACAACTGAGCTAAATCGACCTGATTTTGGGAACGGCAAGTCAGTCTAACAACTGACTTAAATCCACCTGACTTTAAGAACGGCAAGTCTGACCAACAACTGAGCTAAATCCGCCTGTTTTATCAAATATTCATCTCCAAAGCATTTCACCCTAAGTTTACGTACACTTGCGCTTTCGCAGTTTATTTTGTTTACAACTACTGTGTCACGTTATCCGTTTGCCCGAAGACGTTTGCCTTCTGCAGAAAGAGACGCGCCAAAACTGTTTCTTGTGTACTAGAAAATCGGCAGTAACTCGCGTCATACACAACATAATTATAAGCATCAGTTTTTCTCTGCAAGAAAGGAGATAGAAAGGGCTGTCCATTGATGCATATTTTTTAAATCATTCAGCCCTGACGCACTACAGCACGAGAAGGGTCGACCATGATCATTCAAGGGTAGTGTCAGATTAGCGCCAAGCTAATCTGGCACAGCCCTTGAATTATCATGGTCGATCCATCTTCTGCAATTGGTGCAATGTCGTTAGATTACGCCTCCAAAATTATGGAAATACGGCCGTCGGGCTGAATAAGTTAATATGTTTGTACAGTTCGTCAATTTTCTATGAATTTACAAAAAAAAAGGCTACGCAAGCTCCTTGAAAATTGTGGGGAAATGAAAATCGACGTTTAGCGAATATTCGCCCATAACTCTTATAAAAACCAAGGTCCATTTAGAAAGAGCGTACACTGCAGATTCTTAAACCGTTTACAAGTTTTCTGTATGTTACTGCATTCATGAGATATTAGATTGCAAATACGTACTGAAAAGCACAACACGTCGAGCACTCAGTAACAAAGGCTAGCACGCTTCAATACAGGGGTTACTTCCACCTAGCGTAGCATCTTCCAGTAGGCAAATAAGCTGTCGTTTGCTGCTGCATAACACAAACATAAAACAGATATGCAAAGGAAAGGGGTGTGTTGTACTTAAACAGTCATAAAAAGGACGACCAAACAGTGGCTGGAGACATGTGTGTGTATCTGTGGGTTCTACAGATTAAAAACGATTTTTTCTTTACCTGATGCATAAAAAGCGAACAAGCAATTCAGCCCAGGCTTCGACCACATCAGAATCCCGTGACCACTGCGAGAGGCAAAGATTCACATGAACTCCTACATCCCCATGAGCTCATGAGAATCTGTGCCTCTTCCTGGCAGAGAATAGCTACACATTTACATTATCTGACTGCTTCTGACATTCAGGCTTAGGTTCACTACCATCACAAAATCTATAGTGGTTCGTGCATTGGAAATCTGATTTGATTTTGTGATGGTAATGCTGACTCGGTCTAAATAAGAAGTGCTCGCCTACTGTTCATAACAAAAGGCTAGAATGTCTTATTTATGTTTTCTTTTTTTGAAGCCAACGATACAGCGCCAAATAGATTGGGTGTGAGCAGTAGGGATGAAAACAGTGTGCTAACCCGTCCTATTTAGACTGTAGTTGGCTGCCACCTTTTATTTAGAGGAAGCTGATTATTTAACTTATTCAGCCCCGACTCACTACAGCAGGAGATGGGTCGACCATGATAATTCAAGGGTACTGCCAGATTAGCTTGGCGCCTGTCGGCGCCAAGCTAATCTGGCACTGCCCTTGAATTATCTGGTCGATCTATCTCCTGCAACTGGTACATAATCTTTAGATGACGCCTCCAAAATTTGGGAAATACGGCCGTCGGGTTGAATGAGTTAAGTCTGCGTTTTTCATGCGTTGGAAACCAAGCATACTGACTACTGACGAGCAAAAGAAATGAGACGTTTATGAAACCGCTCCAAAAATATCGCTTTTTTTTTTTTTTTTTTTTTTTTTTTTTTGTGGCTCGTCAATATTATTGAAACTGAACGATCCGAGGACTAATCTCCAGGCACTGTTCACACCTGTCGCACACTTACACACATATTGGCAGAGCTACTGAGAAACATGTGTCACACAATACACACATCTTGCTACAACTGCAGAGAGAATTGGTGACGGATGGCAGGAGGTAAGCCCCGAATTTTACGTGTAACAAACAAACAAACAGTACGGCTACCCCGGCCAATCTAAAAGTTAATTTTTCCCCTTTTTTCTTTTGTCTGTTATTTTGTCAACTCAGTTTAATTCAATAAATCTTTTTACACTCTGGAGTTAAATTTGGGGCAAAAGAAGTCACTTGTTCATTAAGATATATATGTTATGTAAAGAAAATGCAAAAAAAAAAATGAAAATACGTACACACATGTACACTACGCTTCAAAATAAACTTAACTAAGTTTTGGAGACGCAATCTTTCTAATGCCTGCAGGCTTTGAAATTATGTCTGCAACAGGAACAAGCTTACGCACTTGTGGATACAATGCACAAACAAAAAAACTGCATCGTTTTCCGTTGTGTTCCGTTAAGTTACAGCCTTTTGAGCATGCCTCCCCCAAAATAGAAAGTTGCAAGGTAGCATTTTCATATGAAACGAGTTGTTTATCAAGCATTGCCTATGTTTCATCGGGAGCTTTGTAACTCTGATTACACCAGTTAAAACGGGCATTTATTTATCAATAACTGCAGAGACAGAACAATAGAGATTTCTAAACCACCTGACCATTGTCTTAAGTTGGTCTTAATTAATTTAGCTAATTAAGCTCATTAACTCCCGCATGACCGCTTCTCTCTCCAAAAAAAAAAAAAAGAAAAGAAAAAGAAACAGGCCCCATATACTGCACTCAGTAAAATAAACTAAAGACATTTCAACCCCCACCTAAATTAATAATTAGAAAATTACTCTCCATTGTTTCCCAACACCCCCTCTTGTCTCAATACACATGGTTCTGAGAAACGCAATTTCATCAATCAGTTACAATTTCTCAAAAACGTGACTGTCAGCTTCTTAATATATACTCGGGGTGTGTACACACTCCACCGGGTCAATAACACTATTATTAGAAGCTAAGTTAGCCTCTGACTTAAACAGAAACCCCTCCCATCTGACTTTCTACGACATAGCACATAAAGAAACAGAGGTGTTTTTTTTTGTTTTGTTTTGCAAGAGGTTTAGATTCTAAGGAGCTTATGTCCTCAAGATTAGATTCTCTTGAGCTCTTGCAGGGCCAGATCCTCAAGAGCCCCTGTTTTTGTCTTTCACTGTTAATTAGACTGACGGGGCTTGTTTGCGAACTTTTGAGCACATCAAACCAGTTAAGGTTAAACCTGGCGTGCCACCCCACCCACACCCGACATCCACACACACACACGCACACACACACACACACACACACACACACACACACACACACACACACACATATCCCACCCACACACATGCACACACACACACACACACACACACACACAAACACACACACACACACACACACACACACACACACACACACACCACCTAACCCCACACACACAATCATGTCGTGTAAAACCTACATTCACTGTGTCAAACTTACCCTTCACTTGAAATATGTGACAAAAGGTCATTTAACAAAATGTATGTCAGATTAGAGTTACTAGGGCAAACTGCTGCTGTTGCTGTTGTTAATGCAATTGCATTTAGCGGATCAAACTATCTCTTTTCAAAAGTGAGTAAGGAGGAGTCTGCAAAAGAAATGAGGTGACACAATGAGGCATCATGGAAATTAGCACATGCTGAGCAGCAGAACGAGAAACAAAGAATTGAAAAACTTGATTTCATCAGTGAAAAACTTAGTCAGGAAGGTCACGCCCAGCATACATTTTCAAATGTTGATGACGCTATCAAAGAATAATACCTTGTTAGTGGCAAAGACATGACCACCCCACAACCTAACCTTAGTGAATACTACCAACCCAGTCAGCAACAAAGAAATGGTGAAATAATATTCGTTTTAGTAGCCATGACATTTGTTTTTTTTACTGGAGTTTTTCTTGCTAGAAAAAATGACAAGCGTTCACGCTGTGGCCGAAGCTAAACTATCAAAAATATATTACTCCCCAATTGGCTACTGAAAAGAAAAAAACCGCAATAGAGAAATTGTATGCCACTGTAGGCATTGACGTTACACTCGACGGAGTAAAACAGTGGCTGCAAAAAAAGCCATTTGGCAAATATATTTACCTGGGCCCAGAAAAATAATAAGACCACACTGTGAAAACACTACACCTAATGACGCATACCAAATGGATTTATTGTTTCTTCCACATGACACGATTAGGAAATAACGATACAAGTATGCACTGACTGTTGTCCACATTGCTTCAAGGTTCAAGGACGCCAAACCTCTAACTGACAAGAATGCTACCAGCGACAGCCATAACATTGATATATAGCTGGGGTCCTCTGAAATACCCTAGGCTTCTTCAAGTCAGTGACGGAAGTGAATTCAAAGATGCTGTTAATCAATTATTTGTGAAGAATGGTGAACTGGTTAGATGCGGCATACCAGGTGTCCACAGGTCACAGGCAATTGTTGAGAACTTTAACAAACAATTATCAGAGAGACTTTTCAGTTACCAGTTTTCTAAGGAACTCATGCTTGACACACGTAACACTGAATGGGTTAAGAGATTACCACCTGTGATAAAAGCAATGAATAACGAGGGTCAACTGATCCTGCTGATGCTATTAAATTAAAAACAATGCCACCAGGGCCGGGGCTAAAAACAATAACACAGCTAGCGCCTGACACAGGTTTGTTACAAAACAGGTAAGATATATGTATCAACCCAGCAAGGCAGAAAATGACGTAAAGCACAGTGCAACTGATCCAATATGGTCTACATCTGTTCACAATATGTTTTTTTTAAAAAGTCCCAGGCGCAGGTGGTAAACCACCGATTTATTATATATATGAGCCTGCCCCTCAGAGGGCATTTGTCAGAGAAGAATTACAGATTATTCCCCCAGACACTGTTACCCATTTTTAACCATTTCATCAACCAGTTCATCGATCAGTTCATCACAAATGCCTTTAGATATCTTATGCCTGTAATGCCCAGGTGCATACGCCATTTCCTAACTGTGGAACACACGTTTTTTGTCACCTACGGCAAGTGACTTTTTATGTGTTTGGATCATTTCAAGATTATGTCTATTTGACCTCAGTGTCTTGTTTGGATAATCAGGAATTAGTTCTCTATCTAAAACTTGCTTGTAGTATTCAGGCCGAATATCTTATTTTCTTATCGCTGTTGTTTGTTTTTGTTGTTGTTGTGTTTGTTTGCTTGTTTTTTGTTTATATATATATATATATATATATATATATATATATATATATATATATATAAACAAAAAACAATATATATATATATATATATATATATATCTTTGGCTTTGGACTGACTGCCTTTTTGGTGCAGTATTTAATACATTTTTGACCTCAGTCCAACGTACTCAACTATAGACACTCCATTCAGTTCATCGTTAAACTTTTCAGGCACTTTCTTATTTTGTGTGCTGAATAGCGGGTGATCTTCAGGATAATCAGACGTGTCATACACATGCAACTCTGTTTTTATGTCTTCATAAAAGTTTTTAGTAAGCACATCTATGATCATAGAGTCAGTATCAGTGTATAACAGATGACAGTCAGAATATTTCAGTTTAAATTAATCATAGCAGAATTCAAGCATCAATAATTTTGATAACTCAAGTATTGCCATACCAATGAATACTTGCTTGTCCAGTTATAACAAACAATTTTTTGGAGTGTCACTGCAACACAATGATGGATGAAACTCTTTACACCCTGTGTTTTGTGGCTTACCTGTAAGTTTTATTGCACCTGATTCAGTTGTGACCAGTCTCACATATTTGCGGTGATGCGGATTTTCCATCGTCTTACCGAAACAGGCATTGTTCATAAGCTTAAAGAAGTCTTTGTCAAATGCAGTGTTACCATCCCTTGCACGAAGGGTTGTTTGTTTCATTATGTAATCTTTCACGAAAGAACACTGATCAAATTCAATGCCTCTGTGAACTTTCTTTAGTACTAACCCATGTCTGATGTAAAATTGTAGTAAGCGATAGTGACAAACGTAATTGAATTTATCATTCGAATTTGGCACAAGTTTAGTGTCTTTTTTTCTCTTTCAAAGACATTTTCTCAACAGCTAATGGATAATTATTATGGTAATCATGTAGATGGTTTGGGTACTCTAGGTCGACTTCAAAGATCCAACCTTTCTCGTCATTCCGATCATGAGTCATAATACAGATTGTTAAAGTGTAGCCCAGCTACATTTCATCAAATCATGAAATACTGTCATATTGTGATATAAAATATATTTATCCAACTGAAAAATATCCACGAGTAATGCAAATATGTGCACGGTTTATTTTACCTTTATGTAGATACTTTGATATTAGCAAAAATAAAACCTGGCCTCCGAAAAAGAAATCTTCAGCAATCTTTGGAAAAGTCAAGTGACATGACGTCACAAACTTGACGCAATCGATCCGTTCCGTTATTTTAACTACGTTTGTCGAAGCATCAACACGTGAATTGCACGCTGTGTGATAGTTGCATCGTTTTCAGTTTTGCACGAACTCTTTGTGTGGTGCTCTAGAAATATGCCGGGGCAAGTTTGTGTTGTTGGTGGATACAGCAAAAGATCAACCGAAGAAAGGTCACTCCACACATACCCCACAGACCAGACTTTGTGGCCATCGTGGGACCCCTTCATCCGTTCCACTCGCAGAGACCTCCATCCCCCCCCCCCCCCCCAAAAAAAAAAAAAAAAAAAAAAAAAAAAAAAAATGGAAGGATGAAGTTATTGTGCTCCGCACATTTCAAGGGACAATTTTCCAACCTAATAAAATTTAGGGTGACTCGAAATTTGCGAAAAAGTTGTTAATAAAACCCCGAGCCATTTCAAGCTTCTGGCCGATCGGCACTTCACCCAAACTGACCGTCTATCGCAGCGGAGAAGAAGCACAGAAATGTCCTCGCAATGAAGCTGCAACTGGCGATAGAGGTAAGCCACAGTGTCATATTCTGAATATGTTAGGTAGATGAAGATACAAGTTTAGTGTGTGTGTTTGTTGGGAGGGGGATGAGGGGAGGGGGCGGTCGCGAAGGGGGCGTGGCTCTCATCAACCAGCTGGTAGTGTTAATAAAAACTACTGCTGATTTGAATTCAATCTATAAATTGCAGTTTGTATGCGCGCATGCATAATGATGCATGGTGATATACTACACAGGAAAGACTTCCAGCTTTTGCCTGCTTATCCTTGTGAAATCCTTTGTGCGGATACTGAAGACATTTGTATTGCACGTTTTCTTCTGAATCGCACATTTTTATAATAATTGTATAAGACCCTTAGTATAAAGCAGTTACATTTTAATTAATGTACACAGTAGGTGTGTAAGCCTTATCATCTGTGGATGAGCTGAATTTCTTTTAATTGAAGGCTACAAAAAACAGACACGTGTATGTGCAGAGAGACATGCAAGCAATGTCACCCCCAGCGCGTACTTCAGTAGCACCCGATCAGGCCAGCATGTCTGATGATGACGTTGAAGACGATTACGAGCTGAACATCGGAGATGAAATTGCCATCCCAAATCTTCACGAAGGCAGCTCCCCCACCCAGGTTTGCCCTGGGGGACTTGGGTGAGGTTAACTACTTTTAGTTCCCAGGGTCACCCGGGTCAGCCCCACAGGGTGGGTTTTCCCCTGTATTCTGTGGCTTGTGTTTCTGTCTACCCATAGTACATTCGCCTGTATTTTCCTTTTTTAAACTCTCCCTACTGTCTGCGCTGCCTGTAGATCTTGATGTTGGATGTGTGTTGCTAAATGGTCTAGTTAGATTTATTTAGCGTATTAGACCGGCTGGCGATATACATTCAATATTCTGTTTAGTTTATCTTCACAAGCAGTGCAGGCACGTCCTGAGAAAGTCTTGTTGCTGCCGGGACGTTAAGCAATGTACAATCAATCAATCACGAAGGCAGCTTGGCAACCAGCTCCCTCCATTCCACTCTGTTCTCTGCCATTCTTAGCGTATCGCCCATCTTCAGTCCTGTCCACTCTGAGATATTGTCCTCCCGTCTTTTCCTCTGTCTTTTTCTCGTTCGTCTTCCTTGCACAATGCCTTGCAGGGTTGTTTTGGCAAGCCCTGCTGAACGCGTGACATGCCCATACCACTTCAGTTTGCGTTTTTTCACAATGGCTAATGGGCCTTCATAGGGCCTGATTCTGCTTCCCACTTCCTCGTTCGTGATGTGATCTCTGCATGAAATGCCAAACAGCTTTCGAAAACATCTCACTTCAGTGGCTTGTATCCTCATTTCAAAGTCTGCTGTGATAGTCCATGACTCGCAGGCATACAAGAACACTGAGATGACTAAGGAGCGCATCAGTCTGATCTTGGAGCAGAGTGTGATGTTACTGTCCTTCCATATAGTCTTCAATCTTGTCAGTGCTGTTGTTGTCTGCGCAATCCTGGACAGTATTTCTGGTTTTGATCCCTCATCTGTCACAATTTGAATTTGAATTTATTAACGGTTTCCAGTTTTTGGCTTCCAATCATGACGTCAGTGCCATTGCCACTGGCGTTATTGGTCATCAGTTTGGTCTTCTTTGGCTATACACACTGTAGTTGATAGTTGTTAATTGTTTGTCGCTACAGTGGAAAATGTATTATACTTTCCATTGTAGCGGCAAAAACAAACTCTGACCTATCTACGACTACACACAGTACTCCAATAGGAAAATGCACTCAGTGATACAGACCACGGGTCGTATTGCTTAATTGTTTGCCGTTACAGCGGAGAATGCATTCAGTTTTCCATTGTAGCGGCAAACAACACACTGTTATCACACTTAACTGTTAAAATGATCCCTTATGCGAAAGGGAAGACGTCAGCACTATAAACAGAGGTAAATGCACAGTATTCACTAGTAGGTACACAGACTGAAACGCAAAATGAGATTCACAAGAGGAGCCCATTGACTAGCGTTGATAATCTGCACAAGGTGGATCGCGTGGTACGGGGTAGTCATTCCATTACTTGGATGCTGATCTATTGGGGTTGGTGGGTAGTTAGCCCACTGAGCACCGTTAGGGAGAGTTTGGTACTGCCACAGTGCTGCGGGCGGATACATCACTTGTGGCTGTTGTCAGTCGTAAACAACAGATGCATCGTGAAGATCCTGTGCCTGAGGTGACGATAGCTGCACTTGATCCTGTTGTTCCTGGAGCTGCTGGAGGTCTTTTTTTTTGCTGCTGTTCAATCTGTTGCTGTTGTGGTAGCAGTTTCAGCTCCTTGTGTTGTTGACGGTGCCGCTTTTGGCTATGCTGCTGCCGATGCTGTTGTTGATGTGGCTAGTGCTGATGATTCTGTTTTTGAACACCGGGTGAGACTAGTAACACACGCCCTGCAGCAACGTCCGAGTACAGTTGCTGAGCAGTAGTTTCGTCAGCGGATTTGGCGTCCCGTTGAGTGTTTGTCCAGTGCCCGTCCTCTCCGCGGTACTTAATGTTTCCGGCCAGCCTGCCGTTGATGTAGGTACGGTATAGTGCTTTTCGGGGCAGACCTTTTGAAGTGTGAAACAGGCCAGTATTGTCTATAAACGTGGCGCCCAGTTTCTTAGCCACATGGCACAGGTTGACCTTGAATGGGAAGATTCGTTGGTTCAGGCACGACTGCGTTTCTTGCCCGTCTAGCAGGCAACACGGATGAAGCTTGGATATGAGCTTTAGGGACGGCACATTTACAGGAGCTGAGCACTTGCAGTCGTTCACCCCCACGTAGAAAGTGACCAGATGGACGCGGGGTGACTGCGGCTACTTCGTGCACCAGTCAGTCAGATGGGAGGTTTGAAGCACCGACATCGAAATGACTTGTACTCTCTCGCTTTGGTACATTGTCATTTTCTCTCCCTTTAAGTTGAGTAAGAAGGAACATCCAATTACGAGTGTTGTGATGTCCGCCTTGGCCTGATGCTTGAAGATCTCCTCGCTGGGAGAAGGGCAGTTACATGGTTGTGCGGCGCTAATCTGATTACCACCCCTCCCAGCCTGGTCACGCTCGCGCGCACCGTTACTATAATAACGTGTTTACTGACCGCAGGCGGTGTCCTTTAGTACTGGCTTATCTCTCTTAAAGATGTTGGTGAGGGTGGCGGGGATGGGGACACCGCGTGCGGTCAGTAAACACGTTATTATAGTAACGGTGCGCGCGAGCGTGACCAGGCTGGGAGGGGTGGTAATCAGATTAGCACCGCACAACCATGTAACTGCCCTTCTCCCAGCGAGGAGATCTTCAAGCATCAGGCCAAGGCGGACATCACAACACTCGTAATTGGATGCATTGCGACAACCAAGGAGAGGGATGTAGATGCCATCGTGACTCGAGATGCTGTAACTTGTCACAGAGTCGATAATCACGAAAGCAAACACAGGCTGCTTAGATCCACGGTAATCAGTCTCTTTTCCCAAGCAACCGGTGGATTTCAGCAACAGACTGTACTAGTAACAGGTTAGCGACATTTTAGCGTTTCCGATGCAGTACGCCGGCACTGTGGCTCACAGTATTAGGGTAATGGCAGAACATTCCCTTCTAGCACCATGGACATCTCTACTAGTCTACCTGACCAGGCGCGCGCTGATTAATTGCCCCCACGCCCGGCTACAGCCGCAGATGGCTTATCTTGCACTGCACTCAGTAAAGTGTGGTTCCGCACAGCGTTGAGCACAGTTCGTGAAATTTACCTTGAACGCCGTACAAACAATGGCTGGATTCCGGCTACTGTGACAACTGACACAGTGCCAGTCACAAAAATAATCTGCTTCGTCCTGCACGTATGCACAATAATATTTTACATATACAGCAGCATCATTATAATATCCGTGTGATGGCAGCTTTCCATGTCCACACCAGATATGTAAAGTGTCCACTACACAATGGATAGCCACAGTTCACATCAAGATATTTCCACAAATATGTTAGATGTCCACTACACAATCTGAGCGTGAGATTGAGAGAGATTTAGAGAGAGAGAGAGAGAGAGAGAGAGAGAGAGAGAGAGAGAGAGAGAGAGAGAGAGAGAGAGAGAGAGAGAGAATGACAATGACAATGACAATGATCATTTATTTGACAACGGTAAAAGTTTTGGTAGTAACAACCATTTTTCGAACTTGCCGTTGCTAGTCTACTGATTACAGAGTTACTATCGCACTAATTGTTTTCTACTACTGAAAAGGGAAAAAAAATTACATGACACAGCACAAGCCAAGAATGAAGAAGAAAAAAAAAATGTAAGGGGGAAGTGACATAGGAATTACCAACGTTACTGGTCTGGCATAATGACATGTTGTGAGGTTTAATTAAAATAATATAATAAGAATACACACAACCTAATACGCATACATATCGCATGCACATTTGAGCACGCCACTCTCTATCTCTAATATACACGTACGCACACGCACACACGCACAATGCACACGCACACACACACACACACACACACGTGCACACACACGCTTACGCGGCTTATAACGTTAAGCTAGTCAGTCATATGACTAGCTGGCTACATACAAGCTGTACCGAATAAATATGAGTCATCAGTCGAAACCTGTGATACACGCAATTAATAATCTAATGAGAAATAGTATTTTTCAATATGTGCACAGTCACGGGGATGTTGCTGACAAAAATAAGTACTTGGTGAGACTGACTTTAAACGAGGAGAAAGTAGCTGATGTCGTGACGTTTCTAGGCAAGGCATTCCAAAGACTAGAGCCAGAGAACGTCAAACTCGTTTTATAAAGATCAATTCTAGGTCGCGGCACAATAAGGGATTTTCTTGATCTGGGGTTTGTTGATGACTGGACGGTAAATAGCGATGTGATATATCGGGGTAGCTTATCGTTTAATGCCTTGAACATAACCATTCCCTTATTGTAAATTACATGATCTTTCAGGGGCAGAATTTTTAAGGCTGCCAATTTTTGGTCAGTAGTTAAGCTGGGATCAGGGAGTATTAGTTTGGCAGCTCTCCGATGTAGAGAGTTTAATCTTTTCAAATTGACATCGCTCGAACCATCCCACACAGTAGAAGCATAGTCTATATGCGATCTAATATGAGCATTGAAGAACAGTTGACGTGTCTCCATATCAGTAATGTGTTTAAGTTTTGCTAACATGTACAGATTTCTGGAGACAATTTTACAAACATTACTGATGTGTGGCTGCCACCTAAGCTGGTTGTCCACCGTGACTCCTAGCAGGCGATGGTTAGTAACTTGGCTGATGGTTTTGCCTTTGAGGGACAGACTGAGTGAGAGAGAGCCAAGCTGGTGTTTTGGCGGGTGCTAATTACCATGCTCTCCGTTTTTACCGGGTTTAAAATCATAATATTATGACTGCACCATTCATCAATATCTTGCAATGTGTTTTGCAGTCGTGAATTGATGTTTGATATATCCTTATCTGGCGTGTGTACTGCAGCATCATCTGCAAACATATCACATGTCACGCTTTCATTTTATATCGCAAGAGGAAGATCATTTATGAACAAGCAGAATAAAAGAGAGAGAGAGAGAGAGAGAGAGAGAGAGAGAGAGAGAGAGAGAGAGAGAGAGAGAGAGAGAGAGATGATGATGATGATGATGATGATGATGATGAAAACTTTTTATTCAGGATAAAAAGTTTTAGGCATAGCAATGCCTATCTTCCAAAATGTCCTGCTACTCTACACATATAAAAATACATCAGACGATACATCAAAAGATAAAACATATGTAAGTAAAAAGACCCCCCCCCCCCACCACCACCACCACCACCACTCAGAGGAAAAAGAAAAATAGAAATAAAAAAATAAAATAAAATATATATATATATACACAGGTATGAACCTGACGTGTTAATGCAGACAGTCGAACTATTACATAATCTGCAGCAACAGTAGAAGAGTATTAGGTAATAGGAAACTTGTCACTAACTATACGAATAGTAGCATAAGGGCGCCGAACATATTCAGTATTACTTCTGAAGTAAATATTTATGGAGGCGATCCGGAAGACGCTAATCTTACAAATTGATTTCAGGTGTGGAGGTAACATATTCCACGCTTTAGCGCCTGAAAAAGACAGGCTGGTTTTACAGATGTCTAATCTAATTTTTTGGAAGGTGGATCGAGCTATTTCTCGTGTTTTTCTTATTATTGTCGGAAAATAGAGTTTTTAGATAGGCATGGGCTTTTCCGTGCATGATCTTGTGCAGTAGAACACGGCGATTAAATTCAAACTGTTTCTTCAATGTTAGTAACTTGAGAGATTTTAATTTTTCATCAGTCGAAGTAGGACCGGGAAGTATTAATTTAATGTCCCGACGATACAAGGAATTAACTTTTTTTCACATGAACTTCGCTGCATCCATCACAGACGGTAGAACTGTAGTCACAATGCGTTTTGATATGCGCATGGAAAAAGAGTTTACTGATATCAGTATTAACTATATGGCGTAGTTTTGATAACAGGAACAGATTTTTGGAGATTGTTTTGCATATAGAGTCAGCATGCGTCTCCCAGCTTAATTGGTTGTCCACTATAACGCCTAATAAGCGATGCCTAGTTAGATAGAGAGAGAGAGTGCGTGCTTGTTTCATGGGCGCGCGCGTTTGTGTGCACTTATGTGTGTGCTTATTTTGAGTAATAGTTGTACTGATAACTTTCGCTTTACAAGTGTTTGCTTTATCTGCTGCGTGATAAGCGAGCAAAGACTTGCCACTCCGTAAGTTACGCTGGAATGATTGTGAGGCATAGATTCTCATGAGCTCCTGCATCTGCAGGAGCTCATGAGAATCTATGCTACTTGCTGGCAAGAAATAGCTAAACATTAACTTAAATCGCCTGACTGGTTCAGACATCCAGGCGGAAGCTAGCACATAATATAATCAACTAGCTATCACAAAAGGTTATTACCCTACCCGGGTCTGCCCTGGGGCACTTGGGTGGGGTTAACTACTTTTTAGTTCCTAGGGTCACCCTGGTCAGACCCACAGGGTGGGTTTCCCCCTCTATTCTAGGGCATGTGTTTCTGTCTACTCTTGGTCCATTCACCTGTATTTTATTTTTTAAAACTCTCCCCACTGTCTGCGCCTCTGTAGCTCTTGTCTTTGGGTGTGTGTTGCTAAATGATCTTAGGTATATTTAGCGTATTAGACCGGCTGGCGACATACATTCAATATTCTGTTTATTTATTTATTTATTTATTTATTTATTTATTTTCACAAGCAGTGCAGGCACGTCCTGATAAAGTCTTGTTGCTGTCGGGACGTTAAGCAATGTACACAACAAAAGATTATTAGGTTTCTGATGCATGAAAGAATCTGTTACGTGGTAGTCGTAGTCGTCAATACAATCACACCAGACGCACGCGCATAGGGTTCTTGTAAAGAAACTTCACTCAGCTGCAAATCGTCACATGTGGCACACACTGAAGTAACAGTTCCAACAATTCTTTTTTCTCATAATGCCGTAATCTCAGTACAATGCAACCACAAGTGCATCCAAACGTTGGTACACTGTCTCTCTACCATCCACAATTCTGATACACTGCGTCTCCCATACAATGCACCAACACTGATACACTGTCTCCTCTACAATGTATCCGCAGTTTTGATAATCTGTGTTTCTCATACAATGCACACATAAATTTCCTAACGCGCTCTTTTATACCATTACAGATTTTCAGAACAATCTCGCAAACTACACAACTCTACCAATCAGAAAAGAAAACGTAACCGAAATTCATTAGTATTCATGAAAAAAAAAAAAAAAAAAAAAAAAAAAAAAAAACCCACCCTAGATCCGTCTACAAACTTCCACTAATATCTAAAGGCATTCCGTAAAATCCGTGCCCTCCGTGAATGTAGCGAAGTGTAGCCAACTTGTTTATTGCAAAACTTTGACATCATATTTAAGGTCACTAAAAATTTCGCAACCACGCCCGTACCTTTCAGTCTAATGTAGGTCAATCTTTACAACAGTGTAGCGAAAATATGCGTCATTCTAGAAACACAACAAAAAATCGATCGCAATTCTCCATGCAAAAGGAAACGAATCATACTAAAAAGTACATAATTCTTCTTCACAATAACTCAACTGAACACCGGATCTTTCCTAACACAACCACAAACGTAACAGAGACTATAAACGTTGACTTAATAATAGCAAGTGATCGCCTACTGTTCATAACAGTAGACTAGAATATCTTATTTAGACTAGAGCAGGCTAAGAAATTAGACTAGAGCAGTCTAGCACTTCTTACACAGCCGAAGGTTTATATATTAATAATTATTAATAGTTCTTATAAAGCGCTGTTCTCCAGAAACAAACTGGACTCACTGGGCATGCACAATGCTCTCTCTCTCTCTCTCTCTCTCTCTCTCTCTCTCTCTCTCTCTCTCTCTCTCTCTCTCTCTCTCTCTCTCTCACTCTCTCTCTCTCTCTCTCTCTCTCTCTCTCTCTCTCTCTCTCTCTCTCTCTCTCTCTCTCTCTCTCTCTCTCTCTCTCTCTCTCTCAAACACACGCACAGTCATACACTACTATAAACCACCCCATTCCTTCCCATCACCTTGCATATACTTGTCTGTCTAAAATGTCAGTTGACAGCTTGTTAGGAACACAGTGTCCAAAAAAAGAAAAATCATCAAGTGAACTTTGAACTGGGACAGTGCCGGGCAGATTCGGCAGTCCGACTGGCAGCGAGTTCCAGAAACTTGGGGCTAAAAAGGTGAAACGCCTTAATCCGACTTTCATGCATTGGACCCCATAGCTCTATAACAGGTTTCGAAGCTGGTTGTCCTCTCTGCACGCGGTAATATCTCTTATCTTGAAATACATGCGCTGTGTCAGTGTGACCCTTACCCAGGACAAATCTCTAAGCACACTGTTCACACCTGTAGCAAACAGAAACACGCACGGGCCACTGCGGACAGACATCGGGATGGATTACACCAGCCACGTTCTAGCCTACGGACGAGCAAAAGAAATGCGACATTTTTTGGAGCCATCGAAACACGTTAGTGTTTCCTGTGATTCCAAAAATGTCGCATTTCTGTTGCTCGTCAGTATGTATCGTTTAACAAACCAACCAGGCGACAAATAAACGAACAAGTCCGACCGAGACCAACGTAGACGTTTAACCCTGTTCAGTGCCAACTGACGCAGACTGTGCTTCTGCAGTCTTTGTTAACTCACCGCCCAAAGGTCCAAGGCGCATGAATTGAAAGTGGTGTCAGCAAGAGAAATAGATCCTCATGAGCCCCCGCAACTGCGGGGGCTCATGAGGATCTATGCCTCTTGCAGCTGGGTGGTGATCTCGACACTGAACAGGTTAAGAATGCATTCTTTTGTATGTTACTGTGTATTATTATCTGTACAGGGGCCGCACCATGTTCCCTTACCATGTCGCATAGTCCGTTTAAACAAAGATTGAATTGGGTGTTGCTGTTTTTTTTTTTTTTTTAATTAACTTTTGAACAAAGCGTACTTAAGGACAACTCTAAGAACAAAAAGCGATCACCAAACTTGAACCAAATTTATCTTAAAATTTACTTGGCTTTAAACACTACGGTTTAACTACTACCCTCGGGAGATCGGGGATGCCCTACATAAAAGTTTAAATATATACCCTGTTCAGGCCTCAGTGACCGCTCACCAACACCATGGACGCTGAAACTGGGACAAGTTATGCACGAATATCAGACGTCTTGCGAGACCAATCTATCGAACATTCAACACGAGGAGCGTGAAGTTTACCACAATAAAAATGTGTCATGTTGCTCAGTAGGCTCAGTCCGAATATATTTTAGCAGGTTTAAATATGTCATGTTCAAAATTTCCCCAAGGCGGCGGCTAAAGCATCGTTGTCAAGACTAAAAGAAAGTTGAAATAAGTTAGGACCAAGGTTGGTGATCATCTTACCTTCTTAGAGTTGTCTTGAAATTATCGGCGTCCCAAAGTTATTTGCAACAAAAACAAACAAAACAAAACAAAACAAAACAACTCAGTACAATCTTTGCTCAAACGGACTCTACGACACTATTGAAGAAGAAGAAAAACAAGATGAAGATTTCATCCCAAAGTCTACCGTATTGTTAGGAGCCTTTGATGCGTTTATCTTTTAGGAACATTCAGAGTTGTTTATATTTTTAGGCTTATAATGCTGATTCATTTCCCTTATCTCTAAAACAAACTCTGATCAACACACACGTCGACGCACACAAAATAAAGACAGACACAATGTGCTTCCCGACATTAGTACACTATGTGGGCTCGTGTAGCGACATGAATCCATCTCCTCCTACTATAACCAACCCTCAGTTCCACACACAATGGCACACATAAATAAAGACGGACACACGGCGATTTCCACCATTCGCAAGCTCTGCGGTCTGACGTAGCATAGCTATTCTGAAGAAGAAGAATAGCACGAGCAGCGAAATGACGTCACTTCAAACTTCACGTCATGGCATCATAGATATTAGTCCCACGACGCTGTGTTCATAGTGACGACTCGATGTTATACGCCACTCATCGCAGTACTCAGAAGATCATTTTTGCAATTTTCTTGCTGATTTTCACACCTAGAGCTTACAGGTCACAATTTGACCTAATCTTATCCCAGGGCAAGGACAAATAACAGGCTTATTCAAACACTGTTTGTGAAAAATCATGCGGGTATTAATGAAAAGATAGCTTTTTTCGTAAAAGAAAATTAAAGTTATGTTAGCTGTTTTACAAATAATTGCGAAAAAATGGTGCAGAAAATTGAATGATGGCTAGGGCATACCGGTCACAATTGACCTAATCGTACCCGACAACCGAGACAAACTGTAGGCTTATGTAAATACCGTATATGAAAAAGCATGCTATTATTACTGAGAAGATTGTTTGTTTGTTTTTTCGTAAAAAAAAAAAAAAAGATACAATTGTTTAAAGATTAACCCATATAATTCGTAAAAATTAATCCCAAAAGACGTGAAAATATAATTTTCAAAAAATATTCAATTAACATTCAACACGTTCTAGAGGAACAATGATGGTTAACGAACTCATTAAATATCTCCCTTTTATCTAGCTACATGCAAAATATCTAGTAAACATAAGAAAAATTACGGACTCAAGTGTGGATCAACCGGTTTTTGTTAAACGGCCATTTTCTCGCCAATGAGCATCGTAATAAAAAAATCGAAGAAAAGGTTTCGAGATTATTCATTTAGGGACAATATCGTACAATTTCAAGCTTGTCAGTCCTCAAACGCGGGCTCTTGTCGCTGTCACACAAACACACACACAAACACACACACACACACACACACACACACACACACACACACACACACACACACACACACACACACGCCGCTTTGGCGCCAAAAAAAAGAAGTTCTCTAGCAAGGTTTGCGTAGCTAGACGTGACGTCATTTTATCTTCTTACGTCTTTGCCTGAATTTTTGCCCCACACGCCAAAAACATCATGTGCATGCTCCGGAATGCGATCCGACCAGCCCCATTTGAAAGTTTATCGTATTTTAAATACGGTTGACAAAAACGACGGCGTGGGGCGTATTGGACGGCGTGTGCGTACGTGCGCCTGCACGGAGAAGCGCCCGCCAAATTAAAAAAAAAAAATAGAAGTCGTTTTTTTTCCCGTGCACATGCGCGTGAGAAAAATGCCCTTTTGCGTTTCCTGTCTGTATCATTCTCTCACCAAATGTGTATGATAACGTGTCACTAACGTTTCAAGTACACCGAGCGACTCCCAACAACAAACGAGAGCCAAGTCACTGCGGATGCGCAGTGTGTACCAGAAGAAAAGACAACACTCCGAACATCTCCAAGAGGCATAGATCCTTATGAGCCCGGAGATGTTCGAAGTGCTGTCTTTGCCTCTGGTAGAAACGTGCTATTCGCCGTGACTTGGCTGTCCTTCTTTGTTGGGAGTCGTTCGGCGTAAAGGTAACCTCACTAGTCGCCGACATGATACGCTAGGTCAACCCGAAGTCACGTTGGCGCGGCATCCTCAGTAAGGAAATGTCATCGGTCCCACAGCCTTGGACCCAGTACGGCCGTCTTGGGCCCTGGAAGATGTTTTGTTACTAGGGTCTGGGCATGTCGGCTACAGCGCGGAGTACCAGGAGCAAGCAGCAACTCGTGCAGCACGCTTAATTAAAGCGAAACCTGTCATTCGCAAACACGCAAAAAAAAAAAAAAAAAAAAAAAAAAAAAAAAAAAATTGCTGGGCGCAGATACCATATAAGACAAGTCTCGCTTGACAACATGCAACAACGAAAACGGGAGAATTTTAGACACAGTGAACACATACACCGCCCGTGACTTTAACACGATCATGAAATACATTCAATCGGAAGTTTTATAGGCGGATTCTCTTGAATCTGTAAAGTTTATTCAGCCTCAAAGTCTACTCCTCTGCCATGTCAGACATTTTGTAATTACCGGACACAAACCACGATCTCCACTTCGACTGGCTGATTCCGCACGACAAGCGGTGTGTTAAGCAGTAGAAATAGGACCTGCTCTATTCCTTGCGTAGTTTGATTCTGACACCTCGCATCAACCAAGCCGACGCCTCGTCGCTAGTGGCAGAACTTGCTCACCAGGCGGCGCGGCAAAATAGTCTTGTATCGCCGCCGACGCTCCGCTCGAGAATCTGACGTTCTTACGCTAAATCTGTAAACGGTATAAGAAACTAGTTGTTGTACAATGTCCTGCTTAGGAGGCTTTTCCTTCTACGTTTCTCTTCTTCTCACCAAACCTAGCACGCCAAAGTGACCCCGGATCGAGCTGGCATACGCCAAAAGGACCATTGGTTCAAAGGCGTTATAATGTGTATGCGTGAGTGCGTGTGCATGTTTGTGTGTGTGTGTCTGTGTCTGTGTGTGTGTGTGTGTGTGTGTGTTTGTGTGTGTGTGTGTGTGTGTGTGTGTGTGTGTGTGTGTGTGTGTGTGTGTGTGTGTGTGTGTGTGTGTGCAGAACGTGGACGGTTAAGCCGTGTTTGCTAGACTGCATCGTTCTGGTCTCCGCATCATTGCTGCTGGCATACGTTCTCACTTCTGGTTGGATGGCAACACTCAAGGGGAGACAACCCACGTTTCCACGCGCTGCAGCCGATGCAGACTTACGGACTAAATCACCGGGAAACGCCATAACAGACAGTGGTTCTTTGCGGAGATATTTGCGAAAAGCGTTGTGCGCTCCAATGTCAAACGACCTACACACCACGCACTAAAACGCACCTTTTCGTTGTGGTCCTGTTTGCAATTCTGGGCTAACCACTCCAAGTATCACCCAATAAGGCTAGAGGATTGTATGTGTGGCTGCTTTTAATTACCCCACCAAGTAGGCAGCCAAACCGTTGTCCGATTGCAGAGGATTTTGTCTCTGTTACGTACTTGACGATGAAAACTGTTACGCTGGTGAGTTTACCGTGGATGACGATAATATCCTCGCTTTAACCACAGCTTGCTGTAGTATCCATGTTGTGGCTGAAGTCAGCTAATGACAGCAGCATCATTACCTCATCATCATAATTCCAAGGATTGTTGTCACGACCCCGCTTCCGGGGCGCGAGCTATGAGCGCTAACACTCGAGATACACCCAACCCACACTAACACAAACCTAACACAAACACCAGAGGAACACTAACGACAACATTTATTACATAAAACCATAACAATAACCAACTACACCCTCATTCAACCCTAACCACACGCTCACACGTCACATTCACACACACATACGTCCAAACTCCCCAAACTTAATACACAATACAAAATAACAGATAATAGACTAAATATTCCTAATGCAAAAGGTTGCTCAAACTAATATATGACAAACAAAATATCTCTAATAAAATACGAAGACAGATTTAAGAAAACTAATATATAATAACGACAACGACAACTCAAGCTGAAAAGCTTAAATCAAAAGCCACTGGACCCCCCTATGGAAGCACAAGCGTCAAGCGCTAACGTCAGTTAAACCAGCGCCTTTGCTTGCGCGAAGAGTCCCTCACAGCATGTGGCTCCTTAAGTAATACAATAGTTCAAATAACACAATATCAACTATTTGAACCAAATATGCCTACTAGAACAAGCGAAGATCGAGGAAAAAAGAATATTGTTCATAAGCTACTACATCTCCTCAGCGGGAGCACGAACGACACGTTCGAATTAAAATAATGCTCTAGCAAACTAGGCATTAACAGCACAAGGCTCTTTTAACTAGCAACCTTTCAGAATAAACAAAATCGCATATGCAAATGGAGACTAAACAATATCACATATGCAATTGGAGCAAATGTCCTTAGCTTAATATAACTGAAAGTGGAATAAACAATATATTTCACGTCACGGGACCTTCTCGCCGGAAGCACAACCGTTAAGCGCAGCTCAACTCGACGCTCTTGCTTCCGCGATAAGCTCTGCCGTAACACAGGCTGCTTTTAGATAATACAATCTCTCAAACACTTTCCGTCACTGTGACAGACAGAGCTCCTCTCACAATACAGTCATTACGAGGAGATGAAATAAATCTCACAACATGATAGCATTAATCCACACAAGACAATAATCCTCAAATACATGTACAATAATCCCTTCAGAGCTAAATTGTATCTAAAACCGTAGCCTCAATTTAGCTGGCTCAAGTCAAAACTGACATGACACCAGCCTTTACCCGAGGCAAAAACGGTGTGCATCTGTCATCCCATCCCCCCTAACCCCCCCCCCCCCCCCTCACCTTTCTGTTTGCGACAACATCATATTAACGCATTCATCCGTAAAACACGTACATATATATAAAGTACGCACAGCAAGAGGCTAAGAACCTCATGTGCCCCTTGCAGTTTAGTCGTAACTCGTTCAGTGCCAGCTGACGCAGACTGTGTTCTGCAATCTTTGTGAATTCAACACCAGAAAACCCTAGATGTTCCAGGGACAGGGATTCAAAAGGGTGTCAACAAGAGGCATATATCCTCATAAACCCGCGCAAGTGCGGGGGCTCATGAGTATCTATACATATTGCAGTTGAATGGTGTTCATATTTCCTTAGCACTAAGCAGGCTAAAAGTTGTGACAGAGTGGTGGGGGGAAGTGGTGTGCATAAGACCTTACAGTTACACGTGTCTTGTAAGATGAAGCTTATGCCGCGCATCCGGATGCGGCTGGCCTCGAATGAGTTAAGCATAAGACAAAGTTTCGTTTCACGTAACATTAACCCCATCCTGTTACCGACGACACCGTAGGGCGGAAAAGGCGCGTAACTATGCTTCTTTTCCGCCCAGCTTTATCGTCTGAAGCAGTTAATGGTTACAGTGCAATATAGACTTTCCAGTCAATTCTAATTTTCCGTCGACCAGTTTCAATTTCAATTTGAACGACATTCTCTTAAATCTCTTCGACTTTTTTTGGTCGTCAACTTGTGTTTTTTTTTTTAATTAATGACTGAACCTTCTGTCCTCAAAAATCTTCTTATGAGATCAGCCTGCACGTTCAGCCGGCGCCACTTTCTTCCGCATTCATGTTGCATGCCCAGTGAGTGAAGTATCACCGGGCCGTACGTGATAGGCTGTTGTTGACGGGGTTGTGCGCGTGCCAACAACAGGCGACGTCGGCCTGATGCTGTTTCGCTTACCGGGACTGCAGCAAGTGTTGGCACTCGAGCGTCCGATTCTGATCGAAACGTGTTTGGAAAGAAGATACAAAGTCATGTAATCCCGCAGTTATGAACAAAATAACAGCTACAGCAACTCATATTGAGGCATAATAACGCATTTTATACATCAGTACCACCTGTTGATATTCGTCAAAAATGTTTATGCAATGTTGAGAATGCTTCGGGAGTGCTTAAGGCCTTTAACCCATTCAGCTCTGACGCCCTACAGCAAGAGATGGGTCGACCATAATAATTCAAGGGTAGCGCCAAGCTAATGTGGCACTGCTCTTGAATTATCATGGTCGATCCATCTCCTGCAACTGGTGCATAGTGCACTGGTGCATAGTCAATAGATGACGCCTCCAAAAATTGGGAAACACGGCCGTCGGGCTGAATGAGTTAATAGATCACATTACCTCTTTATAAGGGTTCTTAGTATGTTTCACAATCATGCTGGACAAAAGGACTAACTAAACTTATGAAGTCTCAAAGACTTTTATGCTCTTCTTAAAGTTGGTGCGAGGAGAGTTCCTTCAGTTTCGCTCAAAAGGCATTGGAAAACCTCTAGTACGTGTTCTTACTCACATGGACTGTGAAAAGAAGGACGGAAAAGTATAAGTTGAAGCAAAACAACATTGGTAACCCTTAGTATCGGCGACTTAATTTTAGCAATCAAAGCACGTCATGAAGCAGAACGCTTTAATTGTTTTATTCACCATCCTAATTCACTCTAAACCTCTCAGAACTAAATAATTTCCATTCTGTTGAACTGAAGTCATTTAGTTCTGGTCGTTTTAGTTAAAATTTAACGCATTCACCCCAGCGCACGTATTTCTTAAATTTTGGAGGCGTCATCTAACGACTATGCACCAGTTGCAGGAGAGGAATTGACCATGATAATACAATGGCAGTGCCAATTTAGCTGGCGCCGATATTCGACAAGCTAATCTGGCACTACCCTTGAATTATCATGGTAGACCCATCTCCTGCTGTAGTGCGTCAGGGCTGAATGGGTTAAGTAAGTCCGGAACGTTGTTACACACCGTAATATATATATATATATATATATATATATATATATATATATATATATATATATATATATATATATATATATACATAAATATATGTATGTATATATATATATATATATATATATAATATATATATATATATATATATGTATGTATATATATATATATATATATATATATATATATATATATATATATATATATATATATATATATATATATATATATATATATATATATATATATCAGTCTGTGGTGCTACATACTCGGTATCCCTTGAAGTATTAGTATTGGACTTTCAATGTCCCTTCTGGCGACAGCAGAAACAGTAGAGTTTTACAGCTTCATTTTTCATTCATTGGACACAAAGTCGGTTTTAACAGCCACCGAGAGTGTGGCACCTCAGCTGTGCAATTTAGAACGACTGATAGATTCTTACGGAGATCGCAACTTTGGAGAATGAAAGACACTTAAAAAAAGACAGTTACAACAAGTACAAGTCACTGCTTACCTGACAGCGAAGAAGAAATATGACAACTGAAGAATGTGACGTAAAACAAAAGACGAAGAACAAACGTGCGTAAACAAACGAGAAGTGACATAAAAAAGAAGTGACATAAAAAATAGAGAAGTGACATAAAAATGACGTCCAGCAAAACAAATCAATAAAGTGTTTTGTAACTGTCTTTTCTGCGTTTTACACGCTTGGCAGTCACCTTTTTGTTTGGATCGCAACTTTGTCCTTTTCATGTTCCGAAGTGTCAGTTGCTAACGGCGTCCAGCTAAACTCGGAACAGAACCAATGAATCAAAAAGCCACAGGATTTTCTCAGCATTAAAAAAATAATTTCAGGTGTAAAAGCAACTGAAACCTGATTCGAGGAATGGTAAAAGGCATATAGATTCCTTCCATCAGAAAGTATCATAGATTCTCATGAGCCCCTGCAGTTGAAGGGGCACATGAGAGTCTATGTTACTTGCTGATAAAATGGGATGGTTGATGGACTTAATTCTTTTCAGTGTCCCGCTTGTGTTCACATGATCAATTTCGCCGGTTGCTTCAGAAATTCACACTCAAAATATCAACGCACAGCTCCCACCCACCCATTGTTATTAGGGGCTGGGCACGTCGGCTACAGAGCGGAGTACCAGCAGCAAGCAGCAACTCGTGCAGCACGCGAATTAAAGCGAAAACTGTCATTCGCAAACACGAGAAAAAAATTACGGGCGAAAACGGGAGAATTTTAGACACAGTGAACACATACACCTCAGTGACTTTAACACGATCATGAAATACATTCAATCGGAAGTTTTCTAGATTCTCTTGAATCTGTAAAGTTTATTCAGGCTCAAAGTCTACTCCTCTGTCATGTCAGCCATTTTTTGTAATTACCGGAAACAAACCAAGATCTCCACTCTGATTGGCTGATTCCGCACGACAAGCATTAAGGACTTGCTCTATTCCTTGTGTAGTTTGATTCTGACCTCGCATCAACCCTGCCGACGCCTCGACGCTAGTGGCAGAACTCGCTCAAAAGGCTGCGGTGCGGCAAAATAGTCTTGTATCGCCGCCGACGCTCCGCTCGAGAATCTGACGCCCAGCTAATCTGCAAACTGTATAAGAAACTAGTTTTTGTACAATGTCCTGCTCAGGAGGCTTTTCCTTCTACGTTTCTCTCTTTCTCACCAAACCTAGCACGCCAAAGTGAGCCCGGATCGAGCTGGCATACGCCAAAAGGACCATTGGTTCAAAGGCGCTATAATTTGTATAATGCATGCTTGCGTGCATGTGTGTACCTGTGTGTGTGTGTGTGTGTGTGTGTGTGTGTGTGTGTGTGGTGTGTGGTGTGGTGTGGTGTGGTGGTGGTGGTGTGTGTGTGTGCGTGTGTGTGTGTATGTGTGTGCGTGTGTGTGTGTGTGTGTGTGTGTGTGTGTGTGTGTGTGTGTGTGTGTGTGTGTGTGTGTGTGTGTGTGTGTGTGTGTGTGTGTGTGTGTGTGTGTGTGTGTGTGTGAAAGTACATTTTTGGCTCACGTGCGAAGCAAAAGTGAGTCTATGTTTTGGGTAAGCGGTCCGTCCGTCGTCTGTCGTAAACTTTAACGTTGGCATTTTCTCGGAGACTTTTCAAGCCACGTTCTTCAAAATTGGCCCTAGGATACTTTGTGGCGAGGCCTTTCTAAACATACCAATTTGAGTGACCTCTCACAAAGGTCAAGATCACTTGGGCTCAGAAAATAGCTATATTTTGACATTTTTTTTTCTTTCTCAAACACTATTTACAACTTCAAACCCAAACTTGGTACAAAGATACCGGAGGCTAAGACCTGTCCATGCATACTAATTTGGTTGATCCCTCGGTAAGGCCAAGGGTCACAAGAGCCGGCTCAGGAAATAGTTTCAGAATAGCCTTATTTTGACAAAAGATGTAATTTCTCAAACACAACTTTAAACCCAAACTTACTACAGAGATACCTGTTTGGAAGACCTATCTATGCATACTGTTTTGGATAACGCTTCGGAAAGGTCAGCATCACGGGCCGGCAAATGTGTGTAAAATGCCAATTTTTGATAAAAATGTTAGGTATAAGCAACATTTTTGCTAATTTTTCAATCAAATTTGCCACAAAGGTAGCTGGTGATAAGACCTTCCTGTGCATACTAATTTACTCACCTTATTGCAAAGATCAAGGGTGGGGCAGGTTTGGGGGAGTACATATGTGTGAAATATACTTACATTTTACGAAAAGATGGACTTCGCTGGTGCGGAACCCAGCCCTTTACTTATTGTCACAAAGGTCTCACATAAGTATATCGGTTGTCCTTGTGAGCCATAATTGCTTTGTCTTTCTTGTTCAAAGTATTGTAGTTACATGTATTATCAACAGTTTTGCAAACTTTTCAATCCAATTTGGTCTAGTGGTGGTCTGTCCATCTGCCGTCGTCTGTGCCGAAAATATTAACGTTGGCATTTTCGCGGAGACTATTTAAGCCACAGTCTTCCAGCTTGGCCTAAGGATACTCTGTGGCAAGACCTTTCAAAACATACCAATTTGAGCGACCTCTCACAAAGGTCAAGATCACAGGGGCTCAGGAAATAGGTCAAAAATAGCTATATTTTGACATAATTATTTTTATTTCAAATACTATTCACAACTTCAAATCCAAACATGGTACAAAGATGCCTGAGGGTAAGACCTTTTCATGCATACTAATTTGGTTGATCCATCGGAAAGGTCAAGGGTCACAAGAGCCGGCTCAGGAAATAAGTTCAAAATAGCCATATTTTGACCAAAAAAAAATGTTTTTTTTTTTCTCACAAGAGCCGGCTCAGGAAATAAGTTCAAAATAGCGATATTTTGACAAAAAATGTTTATTTTTTCTCTAACACAACTTTAAACCAAACTTGCTATAGAGATACCTAATGGGAAGACCTATCTATGCATACTGTTTTGGTTAACCCTTCGGAAAGGTCAAGGATCACAGGCTGGCAAATGTGTGTAAAATGCCAATTTTTTATAACATTAATTATTTTTAGGTATTAGCACCATTTTTGCAAATTTTTTAATCACATTCCTACAAAGGTAGCTGGTGATAAGACCATCCTGTGCATATAATTTACTCAACTCATTGCAAAGGTCAAGGGTGGGGGAGGGGATGGGGGTGTACATATGTGTGAAAAATACTTACAGTTTGAGAAAACATTCACTTCGCTGGTGCGGAACCCAGCCCTTTACTTATTGTCACAAAGGTCACACATAAGTATATCGGTTGTTAATGTGAGCCATAATGGCTTTGCCTTTCTTGTGGAAAGAATTGTATTTACATGTATTATCAACAGTTTTGCCAACTTTTCAATCCAGTTTGGCACAAAGGTAGTTGATGATGATAAGACCTTCCTATGTATGCTAATTTAGTCGACTCTATGATATCATAAAGGTCAAGGGTCACGGGTGTTTGATGCTGTGTGAAAAATGATTACATTTTGAGAAAACTTGGATTTTGCTGGTGCAGAAGCCATCTCTTTACTTTGTCAAAAGGATCACACATGTTACATCTAGTACATCTAATAAGAAATCCTTTGAAGGTACATTCTTTGGAAAATGAGCCTAGGACGGAGGACAAACTAAAGGTAGATTGATCGTGCGGGTGGTGGGCATGATTTGTATGTGTGCGTGTGACTGTTCATGTGTGTGTGTGTGTGTGTGTGTGTGTGTGTGTGTGTGTGTGCGTGCGTGCGTGCGTGCGTGCGTGCGTGCGTGCGTGCGTGCGTATGTGAAAGTGCATTTTTTCCCCTTAGGCAACTTTTAAATTGTGGTCATTCATTCAACTCCAAATCATTTCTCTCTATACCAACACCCCCCCCCCCCCCCACACACACACACACACACACACACACACCCGGGTCTGCCCTGGGGGATTTGGGTGGGGTATACTACTTTTTCGTTCCCATGGTCACCCTGGTCAGCCCCACAGGGTGGGTTTTCCCCTCTATTCTGGGGGCATGTGTTTCTGTCTACCATTGGTCCATTCACCTGTATTTTCCTTTTTTAAACTCTCCCTAATGTCTGCGCTGCCTGTAGCTCTTGATAATGAATGTGTTTTGCTAAATGGTCTTAGAATTTAGCGTATTAGACCGGCTGGCGACATACATTTAATATTCTGTTTAGTTTATTTGTTTGGGTTTGTTTTTTTTTTTGGTTTTTATTTTATTTATTTTTTTGTTTGTTTGTTGTTTGTTTGTTTGTTTTTTTTCACAAGCAATGCAGGCAAGTTCTGAGAAAGTCTTGTTGCTGTCGGGACGTTAAGCAATGTACAACCAACAACCAACCATCCAAATCATTTCCAAAACATCAAAATATGTGCTTGTCTGCGATTTCACAAGTTTCGAAATTACAGACCAGCACACGCACAAAACTGTTCAAGAAAACATGGCAGTAATTGATTTGTCGTATTCACACAGGTCTACGTCTTTAACAAATCTATATGTCGTCGAATGGAACCGTTCATGTGTTCTTAGAACATTTCCATATGAGTCATGTGTCTAATGCAGTCAACACCAAGTATTTCTGAACGCGTCTTAACCCATTTCGCCCGGGACCCTAAAGCAGGAGATGGATTGACCATGATAATTCAAGGGTACTGTCAGATTAGCTTGGCTCCTGAAGGCGCCAAGCTAATCTGACACTACCCTTGAATCATCATGGTCAATCTATCCAGCTGGTGCACAGTAGTTAGGAAACACCTCCAACATTTGAGAAATGGGACCTTCTGGGCTAAATTGTGAGTGTGTTGGGAAGGGGTGGGGTGTGTGTGTAGGGGTCAGTGGGGTGGGGGGTGAGACAAATATGTGAGGCTAATATAAGTGATAATTTATTGCCCGGGTCACGGAGGTTGACTACACTGACCCTTGTAGGCCTGAGAGAGGCCAAAGAAATCATGCATTGTACCCCTTGCGACCAATAACGTATTTGTTTGCATTCCTTGCGTGGATTCTTTAGAAAAAAAATCAGTTCCGCTTATCTTGTGGTTAGGTCACAACATTGAATGTACATGTTCTGCCAGGTCTTCCCATTTCCTGTTCGCGACAGAGTGACATAGCTTCTCAGTCGAGAATGAGACGTTTATTTTCACTTGTGTACAGAATGTTTCAAGCTGCCATGTTTACAAAAGTCGTCAAAGTATGACAGTGACACAGAAGAGTGCTTCGTGATTGCTGTGTGACTCAGAAAAATTAAGACCTTTTACATAAAGTGGTCGGCAATTGACCACGTGACAACATGTGAGCGTTAGCTTGGGGCCTTGTGCTTCAGAAGATGCTTCGAAAGTGTAGCACCTTGTAATTTGTTTTTATTCTAGAGTCTCATGTGCGTTTGGATATCTGCAAAGGAATACAACTCCGCCGTTGCCGGTCCCAAGCGGGGAAGAGAAAGGAGGAGGGAAACAACTACGCCAAAACTAGAAGGAAAAACTAACTACGCCAAAACTGCTAGTCCCCGATCACTATTAGTGCCAGTGGGACAGTAAACCAGAACAAACAACAAAGAAATACCAACGAAAGCTCGTTGTTGACAGTCAGACTGGTACTGAGAGGGATTTTAAGGTAAGATTATATTTTTACAGCGTTTACATGAGGTCAGATAATGAAAGGCCCGCGTTCACTTTTTTTGTTGACTCACCTGCGAAGCGAAAGTGAGTATGTTTTGGGTCCAGTGGTGGTCTGTCTATCTGCCATCGTCTGTGCCGAAAACTTTAACGATGGCATTTTCGCGGAGACTATTTAAACCACAGTCTTCCAACTTGGCCTAAGGATACTTTGTGGCAAGACCTTTCCAAACATACCAGTCTGAGCGTCCTCTCACAAAGTTCAAGATCACATGGGCTCAGGAAATAGGTCAAAAATAGCTATATTTTGACATAATTAATTTTTTCTCAAATACTATTCACAACTTCAAATCCAAACTTGGTACAAAGATGCCTGAGGGTTAGATCTTTCCGTGCATACTAATTTAGTTGATCCCTCGGAAAGGTCAAGGGTCACAAGAGCCGGCTCAGGAAATAGGTTCAAAATAGCCATATTTTGACAAAAGATGTTTTTTTTCTCAAACACAACTTTAAATCCAAACTTGCTACAGAGATAACTAATGGGAAGACCTATCTATGCATACTGTTTTGGTTAACCCTTTGGAAAGGTCAAGGATCACAGGCTGGCAAATGTGTGTAAAATGCCAATTTTTGATATAATTTTACGTATTAGCAAGATTTTTGCAATTTTTTAAATCAAATTTGGCACAAAGGTAGCTGATAATAAGACCTTCCTGTGCATACCAATTTACTCAAATTATTGCAAAGGTCAAGGGTGTGGAGGGGTGGGGGTGTACATATGTGTGAAAAATACTTACATTTTAAGAAAACATGGACTTTGCTGGTGCGAAAGCCAGTCATTTTCTTATTGTCACAAAGGTCACACATAAATATATCGGTTGTCCACGTGAGCCATAATAGCTTTGACTTTCTTGTGAAAAGAATTGTAGTTACATGTATTATCAACAGTTTTGCAAACTTTTCAATCGAATTTGGCACAAAGGTAGCTGATGATGATAAGACCCTCCTATGTATACTAGTTTAGTCAACTCTGTGATATCATAAAGGTCAAGGGTCACGGATGCTTGACAGCTGTGTGAAATTTTGAGAGAACATGGATTTTGCTGGTGCAGAAATCATGTTTTTACTTTATCACAAGAGTCACACATGTTACATCTAATACACGTTATGGCCTGCGGGGTTAAATCAAGATCTATGCCCATTTGAGATGGGCGGCATTTGCCTATAGATGGCACTGTTTTTATCCAGACTTACTTAAGTCAGTAACACAATATCAAGATTGATCGTGCGGGTGGTGGGCATCATTTTTATGTGTGCAGATGAATGTGTGTGTGTGTGTGTGTGTGTGTGCGTGTGTGTGTGTGTGTGTGTGTGTGTGTGTGCAGATGAATGTGTGTGTGTGTGTGTGTGCGTGCGTGCGTGCGTGCATGCGTGTGTGTGTGTGTGTGTGTGTGTGTGTGTGCGTGCGTGCGTGCGTGCGTGCGTGCGTGTGTGTGTGTGTGTGTGTGTGTGTGTGTGTGTGTGTGTGTGTGTGTGTGTGTGTGTGTGTGTGTGTGTGTGTGTGTGTGTAGAACGTGGACAGTAAAGCCCTGTTTGCTAGTCTGCATCTTTCTGGTCTTTGCATCATTGCTGCTGGGATACTTTCTCACTTCTGTTTGGATGGCTACACTCAAGGGGAAACAACCCACGTTTCCACGCGCTGCCGCCGATGCAGATTTACGGACTAAATCACCGGGAGACGCCATTAAAGGAATTATTGCAGTTAATCCTTCTGGGCACAGAGTCACCATGCTGAATATTGTGAACAGTACTGTTGGCAACATGCACCATGGGGTTAACAGAGAAAATCAGTCCGCGTTTCTCGATTTTACGTTTAAAAATGGCTCTAACTCTCATCAAACAAAAAGAAAGAAAAGCGAAATTAGCAGTCTTACTGATGTTAAAAGTTACGAGGATGTCGAGGAAGGTCACAATTTCTCATTTTCCTCCATCTTTCTGCCTCAAGACAACTGGCGAAGAAAACCACTGAAAACGAAGGTAATGTTTTCGTACAACCTCCCATCTTGGTTTCCCTTTAGGGAACCCGTATTTGGTGGATGTGACGCATGCGTTGTCACGAAAGACCAAGCTAGACGCGACCGCGCTGACGCGGTGATGTTTTATGTGTGTCGACTTCCCGAACAACCGCAGCCCTATCAGCGGCCCTGGAGCCAATTCTGGGTGGCCTACTGCGGGGAGTCTCCATTTTAAATACAACAATGAGTACAAACTGGGCCCGTGGCGAGGGGTGTTTAACTGGACAATGCTGTACAGAACAGACGCAGACATTTTCGACCAATATGCCTTTCTGATACGCAGTGTGAACATTACAAAGGTTACAGTCATTGCGAACAGCAAGACCAAAATGACAGCCTGGTTTGTAAGCAATTGTCATTCTTCCAGCAAGCGAGAGAAATATGTGGCTGAACTCCACAAATATATACACGTGGACATCTTTGCGATGTGCGGCAAAAAACAATGTCCTCGAAGCACGCAAAGTTCATGTATATCCATGTTGAACACAAAGTACCGTTTCTACTTGTCGTTCGAGAACTCGCTGTGCAAGGATTACGTCACTGAAAATCTTTTCAAAGTGTTTGCCGTCGTGCACGTGATCCCTGTGGTGCGGGACGGGGCTGACTACAATAAATACTTCCACCCGGGCACCTTCATCAACACAGCCGACTTTCAGACCCCACGCCACCTGACGGACTACCTCAAACAACTGACCTCACACCCGGAGTCGTACGCTACCATACTGCAAGAGAAGGACCATTACACGCTGGAAAACAGTAAGAGATCCCTATGTGACTTATGTCGTAGCTTCATTTTGACAACACTTGCTGGGATCCCAAACACATTTAAGGGTTATAAACTTGTGGTCACAGACAAGCTAATGCCCACTAAAATGCGTACTCTTAATAGGTGGCTCTGTAATAATAATAATAATAATAATAATAATAATAATAATAATAATAATAATAATAATAATAAAGAGCACTTATATCGCGCTGAATCCCCAGGAGCAGTGGGCTCTAAGGGCGTTACAAAAAATATATATATCCAGAATCTCACTACCTTTAAAACACACATACATACAACTAAAACACACATAACAAAACCATTCACAATCACAAGTTAAACGCATTTTGATGATGCTGATGCGCCTCCACGATATTGCTGCACTGTTAACAAAGGGAAGACCAAGATTAAGGCCACCACGTTGGTGCTAAACGGTCAGCAAACAATGACCTAAGATCAAATCCACCATGATGCTGCTACAAAGTCAACAAAAGGAAGTCCCAAGATCCGCACAACCGCGATGGCGCTACATGGACAACAAATGGATGACCTGTGATCGTCCAAACCACAAAATGGCCCATAAACTAAGGATGTAAAGATCAAAGCCACCAAGATGGTGCTACACGGTCAACAAAAGAATGACCGGGGTAATAAATGCCACCATGATGGTGCTAAGTGAGGCATCATAAGCCACATAAATATGTATGCAGATGCAGACCAGACCATTATCACACACGCACACTCACACTCATACACAATCTGTGGATTAATGGTACGCAAGCTGAAAGAAGTAGGCTTTAATTTGGGTCTTAAAGACGTCAATGTTTTCATCATTCCGGAGGTGTTGGGGATCGGAGTTCCAGACAATAGCAGCTTGATACTGGGATGTCCGGCAGCCAAACCGCTTGGAGGAGAAACTAGAGACACGGAAACGCTTCTCAGAGCAGAAACGAAGGGAACGGGAGTGCTGATAGATGTTGAGGAGAGATGAGAGGTATGGAGGTAGGGATCCATGAAAGCAGCGAAAAGCCAGAACAGCAATCTTGTACTCGACTTCAAACTGAATGGTTAGCCAGTGCAATTCCTGAAAGGGGGGGAGGGGGGGGGTATATGGTCCATTTTAAATTTGCCATAAGCAAGTCTGTCAGGATTGTTGAAGACTGTCTGCAGACGGGAGAGTTCTTTCTGAAGGATATCTGTCAGGAAGGAGTTGCAATAGTCTAAGCGGCTAAGGACAAGGGAACAAATAAGTTGAACAGTAGCGGACCGGGTGATGAATGGTCTAATGGAGCTGATTCTTCGCAGCTGGAAGTTCGCCGTCCTACACACATTAGTAATGTGATGGTGCAGATGCAATGAAGAAGGACATCACCCTTCCGGAACTGAAGTTGGCCATCAAACAGTTGAAGAAGAAAAAATCTCCAGGTCCAGACAGCATCTCAAACGAGATGTTACAACACCTTAGCAACACTGCCTTAACGAAGCTACTGGACATCTTTAACCACAGCTAGAGAGGAGGACAGGTACCCCAGTGCTGGAAGGAAGCCAGGATGATCCCAATTTTGAAGAAAGGGAAAAATAAGTCCAAAGCACTGAGTTATCTCCCCATCAGCCTGACAAGTTGTGTGTGCAAGACCATGGAGCGCATCATCAACAAGCGCCTGCAGTGGTACCTGGACTCCGAGAGCATTGTCGTGCCAGAGCAAGCCGGTTTCAGAAGCCACAAGAGTACAGAAGACCAGACAACACACCTTGCACAGGTCATAGAAGATGCCTTTCAAGATCAGAAGGTGAACATTAGCTGCCTTCATTGACCTACAGAAGGCTTTCGACAAGGTGTGGAAGGATGGTCGCCTTGTGAAACTCCTTCGCAGTGGCATCCAAGGGAACATGTATCGGTGGACCAAGTCATACCTGCACAATCGCAGAGCCCGTGTGACAGTGGATGGGTACCGTGGCCAAAAAGTGTTGCTGCGTCAGGGGGTGCCACAGGGGGGAGTCCTGTCACCGACCCTGTTCATACTCTTCATCAACGACCTTGTGCCAGAGCTACGAAAAGGAGTCCACGCAGCCCTCTACGCAGATGACCTGGTACTCTGGTGCACAGAAGAGTATGCAACAAATGCTACATACAGGATGCAGCTAGCCCTGGACAGGCTGACAAACTGGACCAACAACTGGTGTGTGACCATCAACACAGAAAAATCATCAGCCACACTCTTCTCTCTCTCCAACAAAGCAAAGGCTGGCAACCTAACACTGGGCATCACCCCACTGCGGTATGAAGACCAACAGACATACCTGGGCGTCACCCTTGATAAGAGGCTGACGTGGAAGCCGCACATTTGGAACGCAGAAGCGAAAGCTAGAAGAAAGCTGAACATCATGAGGAAGCTGGCTGGAACACAATGGGGAGCCAATGAAAAGATCATCAAAAATGTATATCAAGGCACAGTGAGACCACACCTTGAGTACGGATCCAATGCATGGTTGACGGCAGCCCAGTCACACCAGCAGACCATTGACAGAGTTCAGAACCAGGCACTGAGTATCATCACCGGCGCAATGAGATCCACACCAATTGAAAAGATGGAAGAGACAACAGGCATCCCACCCCTGCGCATGAGAAGAGATTGCGAAGCCTTGATACAGTCCACAAAGGTTAAGTCTTCCTAAGACCATCCTATGAATGCCAGGATGAAACAGCCAACCTCAGGGAGACTGAAAAGATCAAGCTTTGTGAAGGAGACGAGAGCTCTGCAGAGAAAACACCAGGCAAAGCTCGCTGCGCAGGTAGAGGCTCTGAATCCTACTAGTGACCTTCCACCCTGGGAAAGTAAGCCAGGAAACATCACCATCTCTCCCACGGTACCCTACATCACCACCAAAGATGAACACAGCACTGTGAGCAAGAAAGCCCTGACACTGGCCATGCTCGAAGAAAATTATACCCAGGAGGCATGGATACGGGAATACACAGATGGATCAGCCACAGGTGCAGTTCAGAATGGAGGGGCTGGGGTGTACATTCAGTACCCAAACGGAAAATGGCAGGCAGAGGCAATACCAACAGGCCTTCACTGCACAAATTACAGAGCTGAGGTGGAAACCCTGGTCCATGCTGCAAACCCCCTTAGTGGCACTGCAGACCCTGATGCCCAGATTGTCTTCCTGACTGATGCCATGTCTGTCCTTGAGGCAGCAACAGCAATCAAACTGCCACGTCTACAAGAGGCACTGCAAAACATCAAGTGCACCAGGCTGGTGCTGTAGTGGATCCCTTCACACTGTCGCATCTACGGCAATGAAGAAGCTGACAGAATGGCAAAAGTGGGCGCAGAGAAAGAACAAGACGAAAATGGAGTCAGCTTCACAGAGATGAAGACCATCATTAAGTCTGTGTACAGACCACCACAACGGCCCCTAGACAGTTACCATCAGCTGTCCAGACAAGAGCAGGTGACCATCTTCCGTCTGAGGACCGGGCACAACCGACTCAATTTCCACCTGCACAGACGCTTCCACCTCGTGCCATCTCCCCTGTGCCCTTGTGGAGAAGCAGAGCAGACCACAGAGCACATCCTCCAGGACTGTTGGAACCACCAGTTGCTGAGGGAGGAGATATGGCCGAAGCCCGCCACCCTACAAGAGAAACTGTACGGGCCTGTGGAGGTGCTACAGAAGACCACAGATTTCATTTTGAGAGCCAAACTCCAAGTGTGATGGCGTTCGAGAAGAAGAAGAAGAAAAAGATGTGATGGTGCATGGACATACTGCAGTCGAACAGAACTCCCAGATTACGTAGAGACTGGCTAAAAGTTATTTCACTGTCGCCAAACACGAGGGAAGCCCCTGTCACACTCCATCGATAAAAACAGTCCCAATGCGCAAAAGTCAGTCGGGCCGACTTCGGTCTCCGTCTGCCCGCGGACGACCGTGCGCGGGCCAACTGCGTCCGACATCAGCCCGATGGCCTTTTGCGCATTGGAGTGTGACGTCGAAAACATTTGTCGTCAGACGCATTTTGTTTCACAGCGTATGACGTGTTCAACTTTGCTCTGTGAATACAGTAAATCTTCTTTTGAGTGTGTGTGAGAAAAGCAATTTTTTCTTCGTAATGCCTTGGTATATCAGGCATTTAACAAAAATGAACTGTTACTGCCCGTTGCCTTTGCAGGGCCAAGCTACTTCCGTGGCCGCCAGTTACGAAGGTGAGAGGGGAATTTTGACTCTTTAACTGATAGTGGTCGCACACTGAGTGTTTAAGATCTTTGTTAATTGAACGCCGAAGAACCACAGTTTTCCTGGTTCCATGTTCACACACAAAGTGGCGTCAGCAAAGAACGAAGATTCTCATAAGCCCTCATCGGATCGCGTTCAATTTTTCTTTAGCAGCGCGAGACCCAGTGCGCAAAGGCCATCGGGCGGACGTCTGCCCGATGGCCTTTTGCGCATTAGGGAAGGGGTTAATTTTGTCATGCGATTGTACACTCATGAAACTGTTGTCGAACAATCAAATACATTCGTATATAATATCAGTCAAACTGGGGTAACATAAATGATATAACCACCTGCCCTCATCTCTCGGCGTGCTAGAGGCACACATTCTCATTCACTGTTAGCAACGAAAACTATATCTGAACTCATTCAAACGTGCCACATCCGACTGGGCGGCAAACGGCCGCACGTCCGGATGCTGCATATCTCGAATGAGTTATCAGCAAAAGCTATAGATTGTCATGAGACTTCAGAACGTGCGCCTGTTACCCAGCGAGCAAAAATCCTCGGGCCGACGTCTGCCGTAGTGGGCCAGCGCACGAGTGTGCGCGGGCCCACTGCGGCCGACGTCGGCCAGTTGGTCTTTTGCGTATTGTGCAGGACGCTAGTCGCACGGCATTCAACTCCTTCGCCCAGTCATTACCGAATAGATGAGTGGGTGGGTGGGTGGATGGATGGATGGATGGATGGATGGATGGATGGGTTGGTACATGCCTGAATGGACGGACGGATGGATGGATGATTGAAGGATGGACGGCGAACCGATCGAATCATCGACCGACCGATCGATCGATCGATCTTCCAAACTGTATTAAAATTTGCCTTTCAGTTGAATTTTTGTTTGTTTGTTTGTTTGGTTGGGTTGTTTTTTTTTTTTTGTGCCTGTTTGTTTTTTTTGTTGTTGTTTTTTTTGGGGGGTTTGCCTGTTTTTTTTTGTTTTTTTTAAAACTGTTATTATAGTATTCAGTTCAGTCGCATGGAAAGGTAAACGAAAGAATTAATCAATCCATCAATCAACGCGTTGAATATATCAATGAGTTGAATGAATTTATTAAACAAGCAAGCAATGGTGATGGGCAGCCGTGACTTCATTTCCTCTGACGTCAGATTGAGATTGTCGGAGAGAGACCGCAGCTTGAGACGTTGTGAAGGACTCGGTGTGTATTCGGGTGATTTATAGAAGAGTTTGAACCTAGACCTGAAATAAATGGGAAACAAGAAAGGCAAAGCTCTTATTCCTAACGTATATGACCGATCTACATGTGTGACCTTTTTGACAATAAGTAAAGGGATGGCTTCTGCACAAGCAAGATTCATGTTTCTCAAAATTTAATCAGTTTTCACACATCTTTCAAACCCCCATGACCCTTGACCTTTGCGATGAGTCGCCTAAATCAGTATTCATTGGAAGGTCTTATCATCATCAGCTACCTTTGTGCCAAATTGGATTGAAAATTTTGCAAAACTGTTTATAATAACTACAATTCTATCAAAAATTGGCATTTTACACACATTTGCCGACCTTTTGTGACCCTTGACCTTCCGAAGGCTCATCCAAATTAGTATGCATAGACAGGTCTTACCATTAGGTATCTCTGTACCAAGTTTGGGTTTGAAGTCGTGAATAGTATTTGAGTTATAAACATATTTTGTCAAAATATGAATATTTTTCAACTGTTTCCTGAGCTCTTGTGACCTTGACCTTTCCGAGGGATCAACCACATTAGTAAGCATAGAAAGTTCTTAACAGTTTCTCTGTACCAAGTTTGGGTTTAAAGTCTTGAATATTATTTGAGAAAAAAAGAAATGATGTCAAAATATAGATACTTTTTACCTATATCCTGATCCCCTATGACCTTGGCCTGTGTGAGAGGTCACTCAAATTGATATGTTTGGAAAGGTCTTGCCAGAAAGTATCCTTGGGCCACGTTTGAAGACTGTGGCTAGAATAGTCTCCGATAAATGCCAACATTAAAGTTTACCACGAACAACGGACGCCGGGCTGTGGACGACTGCTGACGGACGACAGCGGACGGACTACGGAGGGACGACCACTGGCCCAGAACATAGACTCACATTTGCTTCGCACGTGAGCCAAAACATGTGTTGAAAAAGTTCACTTGATTTACAATTCAAACAATAAATCGACCAACCGACCATTCAAATCAATCAAAAGACCGACAGACCGATACCGATTTTGTCGATCGATCGATCTGTCAAACAATAAGCCACTTGCCGATGGCTGGATCTACTTGTAACGACAGCTTGAATACTGACAAGTCATAAAGTCATTGCTGGGCTTAACATATCTGGGGCACATTTAGGGATGTGAAATCAGTTTTGGTTCGAGTTTCGTAACTCATTCAGCCCGACGCACGTATTTCTCAAATTTTGAAGGCGTCATCTAACGACTATGCACCTGTTGCAGGAGATGGATCGACTATGATAATTCAAGGGTAGTGACAGATTAGCGTGGCGCCGACAGACGCCAAGCTAATCTAGCACTATTCTTAAAATATCATGGTCGATCCATCTCCTGCTGTAGTGCGTCAAGGCTGAATGGGATAAAAGTAATTGGTATTAGGCCAACTTTTCTTCTTCTTTGGCTTGACTTCGCGAACGAAGATTTTATAGGAGTTGCCCACGACGTCTGCAGGCTTGTTCGTGGCTGCGGCTGGTCCTGAATGATATCTGCTCTAAGATTGGTCAAGAAAAGTGGTTCTTGGCGAAGATATTTGCGAAACGCTGTGCGGTCCGATGTCAAACGATCTGTACGTCTATTTATAATGCAGCACAAAGCTAACTTTAGTTCAGCTCTGAAAATCGAATATAGTAAATAAAAGACTTTTCTGCTCTTTTTCTCCGTTGATGCGCAGGAGAGTTCCCTGATAGTCTAAAAGGCAGTAACGACACTCTGTTATGCGTGCCTGCTCACGTTCTTTGTGGAAAGACAAGATGAGGATTTCATCCCAAAGTTTACTGTATAATCTGGTGCTCACGTGCGTTTTTCTGTTAGAAACATTCAGAGTTGTTCTTATTTTTAAGCTTCTCTTTCTGATCCATTTCCTTCCTCTCCAAGCCATACTCTGATCAACACACACGCCGGCGCACACAAATAAAGACAGTCACACAGAGCTTCCCGACATTAGTACGCTCTGTGGGCTGGAGTAGCGACAGGAATTCAAGATCTAGGTCAAGCATGCTGATTTCCAATATGCCTGCGCTGTTTCTGGTTTTAAAACATTTGGTCAGTTTGCACATTCACGTGAAAGTAGAATAGGTGGGGTATATCTGGGGCACATTCAGGGATGTGAAATAATTCATTTCATGAAAATAATAAATTTCGGCTGGCACAATTTTTCGAGTTTCTCGAAAGTAAATTGTATTAGGTCAACTGGCACTGCATGATATTCGTCCTAAGATTGGAACAGACAGTGTTTCTTTGCGTAGATATTTGCGAAAAGCGTTGTGCGCTCCGATGTCAAACGACCCTCACACCATGCACTAAAACGCACCTTTTCGTTTGTGATCCTGTTTGCAATTCTGGGCTAACCACTCCAAGGGTCACCCAATAAGGCTAGAGGATTGTATGTGTGGCTGCTTTTAAGTACCCCACCAAGTAGGCAGCCAAAGTCCGATTGCAGAGGGTTTTGTCTCTGTTACGTACTTGACAATGAAAACTGTTACGCTGGTGGGTTTACCGTGGATGACGATAATATCCTCGCTTTAACCACAGCTTGATGTAGTCTCCATGTTGTGGCTGAAGTCAGCTAATGACAGCAGCATCATTACCTCATCATCATAATCCCCAATGACATAGCATTAATCCACACAAGACAATAATCCTCACATACATGTACAATAATCCCTTCAGAGCTAAATTGTATCTAAAACCGTAGCCTCAATTTAGCTGGCTCAAGGCAAAACATGACACCAGCCTTTGCCCGAGGCAAAAACTGTGTATATCTGTCATCCCCCCCCCCTTTCCCCCCTTCCCCCCCCCCCCCTCTCTCTCTCTCTCTCTCTCTCTCTCTCTCTCTCTCTCTCTCTCTCTCTCTCTCTCTCTCTCTCTCTCTCTCTCTCTCTCTCTCCCCTTTCCGTTTGCGTCAACATCAAATTAACGCATTCATCCGTGAAACACGTACATATATATATAAAGTACGCACAGCAAGAGGCTAAGAACCTCATGTGCCCCTTGCAGTTTAGTCGTAATCCGTTCAGTGCCAGCTGACGCAGACTGTGTTCTGCAATCTTTGTGAATTCAACACCAGAAAACCCTAGATGCTCCAGGGACATAGATTCAAAAGGGTGTCAACAAGAGGCATATATCCTCATAAACCCGCGCAAGTGCGGGGGCTCATGAGCACCAATACCTCTTGCGGTGTTCATATTTCCTTAGCACTAAGCAGGCTAAAAGTTGTGACAGAGTGGTGGGGGGAAGAGGTGTGCATAAGACCTTACAGTTACACGTGTTTTGTAAGATGAAGCTTATGTCGCGCATCCGGATGCGGCTGGCCGCGAATGCGTTAAGCCTGACAAAGTTTCGATTCACGTTACATTAACCCCTTCCTGTTACCGACGACACCGTAGGGCGGAAAAGGCGCGTAAACTATGCTTCTTTTCCGCCCAGCTTATCGTCAGAAGCAGTTAAATATAGACTTTCCAGTCAATTCTAATTTTCCGTCGATCAGTTTCAATTTCAATTTGAACGACATTCTCCTAAATCTCTTCGACCTTTTTCGGTCGTCAAATTGTATTCTTTTTTTTTTAATGACTGAACCTTCTGTCCTCAAAAATCTTCTTATGAGATCAGCCTGCACATTCAGCCGGCGCCACTTCCTTCCGCATTCATGCTGCATGCCCAGTGAGTGAAGGATCACCGGGTCCGAACATGATAGGCTGTTGTTGATGTGGTTGTGCGCGTATCAACAACTGGCGACGTCGGCCTGATGCTGTTTCGCTTACCGGGACTGCAGCAAGTGTTGGCACTCGAGCGTCCGATTTGGAAAGAAGATACAAAGTGATGTAATTCCGCAGTTATGAACAAAATAACAACTACAGCAACTCGTTTTGAGGCATAATAACGCATTTTATACATCAGTACCACGTGTTGATATTCGTCAAACATGTGTATGTAATGTTGAGAATGCTCCGGGAGTGCTTAGGGCCTTTAACCCATTCAGTTCTGACGCCCTACAGCAGGGGATGGGTTGGCCATGATAATTCAAGGGTAGTGCTAGGTTAGCTTGACGCCTGTCGGCGCCAAGCTAATGTGGTACTGCTCTTGAATTATCATGGTCGATCCGTCTCCTGCAACTGATGCATAGTCAATAGAAGACGTCTCCAAAATTTAGGAAACACGGCCGTCGGGCTGAATGAGTTAATAGATCACAAATAAGCAATCCAGACCAAAAAGGTGACTGCCAAGCGTGTAGTATGCAAAGAAGTACCCAACGGAGAAATAAACACGCTTAGAAAAGACGGGTACAACACAATTTATTAATATTTCGGGTAAATACCTTTTGTCAAAATAGACAAACAAACAAACAGAGAGATTAGCCGCTACTTATCTTCATTGGCAGAAGGAATGTGGCAACTGAAGGAGGTGACGTAAAATAAAAGAAAAGGAAGAACAAAAGTGCGGAAAAAGTAAAAATGACGTCAACGAAAAATCGTAAGAGAGAGACTCGGAAAGAACCTGAACACGAGAGACAAGAGTGTGTGCAAGCACGTGCAGAAGCGAGCAAAAGAAAAGGCATGTAGGTGAGGCCAGAGAAAGAGAAAGAGAGAGAGAGAGAGAGAGAGAGAGAGAGAGAGAGAGAGAGAGAGAGAGAGAGAGAGAGAGAGAGAGAGAGAGAGAGAGAACGAACGGGGAGTACCCTTGGACACGAAGTAGGCTGAGTGTCTAATACACAAAGCCTGCTAAACACCAACCTGAAGGCAAACTTTATTTCACCTTCAAGTTGAGGACTATACTACCTCGGGGAAAAACGGGAGGACCCCGGGAAAAAAAAACAACAGCATTTAGCACGGTACACAACAAGTAATAAGTCATTAAAACAAAGCAAATAATCAAATTCAGTAAGAGATTATTGGTATAAGTGGAGAGTAGGTAGTTGTGAAACCGTCTTCAAGGGCAACTGAAAAAATAAGGGAGGGGTGGTGGGAGAGAGAGAGAGAGAGAGAGAGAGACGGGGGCGGGGAGGGGGAGGGAGGAAGGGCGGAAAAGGAGGAAGGAGGAAGGGAAGGAAGGGAAAGGGAAAAGCGTAAAGAGAGAAAGAGGGCTAGAGAGAAGTGTTAAAGGGTTTAGGGTGGGGGGAGAGAAAGAGGGGGAGAAAGAGAGAGAGAAAGAGAGAGAGAGAGAGAGAGAGAGAGAGAGAGAGAGAGAGAGAGAGAGAGAGAGAGAGAGAGAAAGAAAGAAGAGAGAGACAGACAGAGAGAGAGAGAGAGAGAGAGAGAGAGAGAGAGAGAGAGAGAGAGAGAGAGAGAGAGAGAGAGAGAGAGAGAGAGAGAGAGAGAGAAAGGGTAGGGTGGGGGCGGAAGACAACCAGCCAGAGCCACCAGCCCCACCCGACAGGCACCTACCAGCCCACAGAAAAACACACAGGCACGCAACAAGACGACCACATACATCCCCAAGGGATGCACACGATCGCCCCGCCCAAAAACCGCGTATCACTCCGTGAACCGAGACCGGGCGCCCGACAGGGAAGGGCAAGGGATCCAACTAAACGTTCGGCCAGCGCTGAGAAAGTCCATAAGGGAAATGTACATATCAACAAGCGCCAACCTCACCTAATAGATCACAATACCTCTTTTATAAGGGTTCTTAGTATGTTTCACAATCATGCTGGACAAAAGGGCTAACTAAACTTATGAAGTCTCAAAGACTTTTATGCTCTTCTTAAAGTTGGTGCGCAGGAGAGTTCCTTCAGTTTCGCTCAAAAGGCAGTGGAAAGCCTCTAGTACGTGTTCTTACTCACATGGACTGTGAAAAGAAGGACGGAAAAGTATAAGTTGAAGCAAAACAACATTGGTAACCCTTAGTATCGGCGACTGAATTTTAGCAATCAAAGCACGTCATGAAGCAGAACGCTTTAATTGTTTTATTCACCATCCTAACCCACTCTAAATCTCCCAGAACTAAATAACTTCCTATCTGTTGAACGAAAGTCATTTAGTTCTGGGCGTTTTAGTTAAAATTTAACGCATTCACCCCAGCGCACGTATTTCTTACATTTTGGAGGCGTCATCTAACGACTATGCACCAGTTGCAGGAGTTGGATTGACCATGATAATTCAATGGCAGTGCCAAATTTGCTGGCGCCGATAGGCGCCAAGCTACTCTGGCACTACCCCTGCTGTAGTGCGTCAGGGCTGAATGGGTTTATTAAGTCCGGTACGTTGATACACTCCGTAAAAGAAAACAAAATCTAAGTCTGTGGTGCTACATACTCGGTATCCCTAACCTTGAAGTATTAGTATAGGACTTTCAATGTCACATCTGGCGACAGCAGAAACAGTAGAGTTTCACAGCTTCATTTTCATTCATTGGACACCAAGTCGGTTTTAACAGCCACCGACAGTGTGGCACCTCAGCTGTGCAATTTAGAACGACTGATAGATTATTACGGCGATCGCAAATTTGGAGAATGAAAGACACTTAAAAAAAGACAGTTGCAACAAGTACAAGTCACTGCTTACCTGACAGCGGAGAAGAAATATGACTACTGAAGAATGTGACGTAAAACAAAAGACGAAGAACCGGTGCGTAAACAAACGAGAAGTGACATAACAAAGAAGTGACATAAAAATTTGAGAAGTGACATAAAAATGACGTCGAGCAAAACAAATCAATAAAGTGTGTTGTAACTGTCTTTTCTGCGTTTTACACGCTTGACAGTCACCTTTTTGGTGTGGATCGCAACTTTGTCCTTTGATGTTCCGAAGTGTCAGTTGCTAACGGCGTCCAGCTGATAAGCTCTCCACAGTATCATAATCAACGTTCAATCCTAAACTCGGAACAGAACCAATGCATCTAAAAGCCACAGGATTTTCTCAGCATTAATATAATTTCAGGTGTAAAAGCAACTAAAACCTAATTCGAGTAACGGTGAAAGGCATATAGATTCCTTCCATCAGAAAGTTTCATAGATTTTCATGAGCCCCTGCCGTTGAAGGGGCACATGAGAGTCTATGTTACTTGCTGATAAAATGGGATGGTTGAAGGACTTAATTCTTTTCTGTGTCCCCCTTGGTCAATTTCGCCCGGTTACTTCAGAAATTCATACTCAAAATATCAACGCACACCTCCCACCCACCCACTACCCCCTACCCCACCTCACCCCCCCCCCCCCCCCACCCCCCTACCCTTTGGTTTAAATCACCACATTTGATAATCGGTTGTGCTATTCTTGTTGTTATTTTTGTTTGTATTATTTACATCACGCCTACAGTGAAAAATAGTCATTCTCACTGTTTGTATACAGGTCCAGCTAGTAAAATGACTGTTTGTTGTTGTTGTTGCTTTGTTCTTGTTGTTTTTGTTGTTTGTTTGTTGTTGTTTTTTTGTTTATTTTTTTAATTTTATTTACTTATTTATTTGGGGGGGAGAGGGGTAGGGGTTAGGGTGGGGAGGGGTGGTGGACTGGGGTGCTAAACAGCCCCTTAGTTATTTCTTCTGCTTGGTGCATTAATGTGTGTGTGCGTGCTTGCGTTGTAATTGATGTCACCAAACAAACTTTATCATTTCAGCTCAGCTCATTTTGTTACACTACTGACGCGTGCCTCCACATCCGGCATCCAGATGTAGTTTCCGGTGACGTGCGATATGGGTAGCGTCTGTATGTAACTACCGGACATGCCGGGCCGCCTTAATCAAGATAACGGACCGGCCCTCCGGAACTGTTACTAGATGGGAAATGGATGGCATCTAATTAACGGGACCGTCCGCACGCGTGAACGCCATAATCACGTAACGGGACCGGCCCTAAACGAGGGGCGGGTCCTAAGTTGGAAGATGATTGATAAGGGCAAGGGTATATACATACTGGGGAACACACAACCAAACACACAACCGGACACACAACGAGAGAGGGAACACAACGAGAGGAGAGTGTGAGGAGAGTGAGAGAGATGGACGAAAGTAGAAGAGAGAGCAAATAGTGAGAGAACGACCGAATTGTAGTCTGTGGTTGGTCTTGCCCAACCCCAGACAATGCTCTTTAGACTGAAATAAACACGAGAGAAAACCATCACTGGACTTCAGTTGTTTTACGTGTTCATAGTGCAACAATTTGTTATCGTGACAAAAACTGGCATTTGTCTGAGTAGAAACGTAGGCTGTCAGATAAGAAAAAGAAACATGCAGATGTCCGCTAAAATTATTTTCAATTTGACCTACAATTTAGACAATTTCGAGAAGTCCATACAAATTCAAAGGACAAGGTAAAATAAATTATTAATAATATAAAAAAAAATACAATTTAATAAAATGAAAACGGTCAAATAGAAACTAGTACCAAGTTTACTTCACTTCAGTCTGGCCGAGATGGAATCTCCTCGCTCAAAAGAACAATTAGCTCCACCCAACCCATCTGAAGTGCCTTTCAATGGAGCTGGGTAATAGAGCGTTCGACTGTCGTCGGAAAGGTCGCGAGTTCAAATCCAAATGGGCATAACATTTGTTCACACCCGATTTAGTGCCCTGTGCATCAAATCACCTTGGTCAGTGGTAGCCAAAAGACGTTAAGAGCTAAAGGTTTAACGGGTGGTGTTTGTTTTATTTTTATTCAGAGAACCTTCCACTAGCGTGTCAAAGTAGGGTCCGAGTTTGTGCGCTTTAAGACGATTTAATTCAGATTAAGCCTTCTGCTGCCGAGGCAAGTCGAACACTACTCAGCGGCAAGATACATAAATCCACACGACCCCCAGCTGCCTTTGGCGTCCGACTTTTCTCCTCTAGTAAATGTCACCGTTCATTCGGGTGGACTGTCGGTTGTTTTGGTTTTGGTTTTTTTTTTTTTTGTCCGGGTACTCCGGCTCTTCCTCGACCTCCAATTTGGTACCTTTTCAGGCCACTTTATATATTTCAAGTGATCAAAATTCAGAAACGTCATTAGCTGAACTGACCCTTCACACCACGTGAATGTCCTGTGGTTGTACTGTTCTACGTGTTTGTCTCCAGAGTCAGGTCGGATCCGGGGGTGGGGGGGAAGGGGGGGGCGTCCTAGGAGTTCCACCCCACCCTCCCAAAATTGTTTAAAATGCTATGACAAAGTCCTTTTCTGGGGTGTTTGGACCCCCCCCCCCCCCCCCATTTGATAGTTTGCGAGTTTCTACACGCACGCGCACTACCCCCGCCCCTATCCCACTCCCCCACTTCCGTTATTTTGATTTTCGGCCACTGGAGGAAGATCTAGCGTCGGGAGGCCTTTTGTGTCAGGTTGAATGTCCCAAACATAACGTTGGACCCCCCCCCACACACACACACACACACACACACACACACACACACACACACCTCTCTCTCTCTCTGGACTCCAAAACCCAAAGCCCGGCACCAAGACGCTACTTCTCGGCGATTCGATACTACGCGGCCTTCATGGAGACCTGATGTATGTCACTGGCACAGACAAGGCGCAGGTCGTGTCAGTGTCAGGCCTCGACAAAGCCGGCATCCTCCATCGCCTTCACAATGTTGACCCCACGAATTCAGTCACCACAGTCGTCATGCATGTCGGCATCAATGACTGTACGCGTGGGTTTGTCATCGGCAAGAAAGGCTGGAAGGGTGTGATTTCTGCTGCCAGACGACCTTCCCCACGGCAGAAATCTTCATCTTGTCCATATTGCCTACGAACAACAAACGTCAGCAGCAGGATCCATGCGTTACAGACACCAACCTTTGTCTCAGGGAGGTGTACCACTTGCTAAAGGTCAACTTTATTGACAACGACCATGTGTTCTACACAAGGACCGACGAAGTAAAGAGCGGGTGATTTAGAGACGCCATCCATCCGAACAAGCGGCGCACCAATGCTCTCAATGTAAACATCAAGCGGGCGTACTCTGGCCGTACCTCCAACAACCTAACCCGCCCCACTGAGGCTGAACACCAAAACCCACGCCGCCACGGACAGCTAATTGTACCCGGGGCATGGAGGTTAAAACGGGCATCCCGGCCCTAAAGACCAAGGACCTAAACACAGTCAGCACCCTTTGCACGTAGCCAGTTCCAGCCCCGATTCCGACAGGAACAGGTTGTGACGAAAGTCTTCAGCCTGGCGCCCCGATTAGACCAAGAGCAGGTGTTTGCAAAAGACTCAATTAGACCAAGAGCAGGTGTTTGCAAAAGACTCAAGTAAGCACGATCCGAACCATGCTGACCGTACACCAGCGCCTTCTGCGTATGGCGGTGAATCAAAGGCCGGGGCTGCTCCAGAACACAAGCCACAGCAGCGCGGCTATGATCGCACCTCAACACTCATGGGCGCCCCTTACTTCATGGCAAGCGATCGACCTGTGTACCCCTACCCCAACCCCCCAACTTCCTCCTACCCCGCGCCGCCCCCACCCCCTGGAGTGCCGCAGCCTAGTGGGAGTGACTGTGCCGCCTTGTTTTCACTGCTTTAAATGTTCAGGCCACGAGCCGGAAATTAGGACACACGTCCCTAGGTGATAGCCATTTCGACAGTGTATGAATATTAGTAGAACACGCCCTTCTCATTTTGACAGCGTGATCTGCATCAGTTTCTTCTTTTTTGATAAAGTTCCACTGTGGGACCAATTATTGACAGTATTTCTCAATCTGCTATTAACATTTTCCGATTTATATATACGTTTTTTACTTAGCGATTTTCGAAATTATTTATAGTTGCCCCATTTTTTTAGACTTTATTTTTTTTATTATTATTATTTTTAAGTCGTTAAAGTAGCTTTGTGTATTACGAACCTTGTCGTAGGTGAACGTGTATAGTTTTTTGACAAGTTACTTTTCATTTGATTTCTTTTACATTTGCTGACTTTGTTATTTTTTGTTGACATAACGAAGCAAGAAAACTCAACTCAGACTAAGCGCGTGATAAACATTGTGATTCTCCCCTGTGTGTTGTCTTATTGAGCTTTTTCTTTCTGCATAGATACTGATATTAGTTGATTTTGGGGGAATTATTTTTGTGCCCATATTATTAAATTGTATTATATTTCTCGCTACATTTGCGTTGTTACCGACATGCAAAATCGTAATTAAATACTGTTCCTAAACGAACAGACGAACTGAGAATTGGCCATCTTAACATCTAACATCTAGTTAACAAGATGCCAGATTTATTTGTGTTCCTAAACACGCCCTTACATTTCCATATTTTTGGTGTGTCCGAGTCAAGGCTTAAAAGTTCAAAAAGGGATAACTCGATTTCTGTCCCAAACATCTCAGTACCCCGCAGAGATGCCTCAAGCCCTCAACACACTATACATAATTCAATACTTGGTAACGTCAAACGACAACAAAACTTAGAGTCAGCTCAAGTGGAACGCTTGTGGGTAGAATGAAAACATCTAAATCACCCCCTGTCCTCATTGGATTTATTTATAGAAATCCCGGAGCCAGCTGGGACTGGTATGATGACTTCGTAAAACTGATGGATAGCGTAAATCAAAATAAAGCTGACGTTGTTTCGATCTTTCTAAATCTAAAGGGTCCCATGCTGCATGGACGTCAACAACAGCACTATTCGGTTTAGAACAGTTAGTTTAAAACCCCACTAGAACCACATCTACATCTTCAACCCTGATTGATCATATTTACGTGACAAATGATGATAAAATATCAAATGTACATGTTCCCTCCTTAGCTGTCAGCGTCCATAACCCAGTATGTTACACAGTCTCCATGATATTAGATAAAGACAACAAAAAAAGACATAAACAATTAAATATCGTTATTTCAAAATTTTTAATAACAGCGACTTTCTGCGGGATCTGAACAATATTCCTTTCAGTGACGTGTATTAGCACAGTTCTCCAGACAGAGCCCTGTCGTACTGGATGGATATGTTCCTTGGGGTCCTAAATAAGCATGCGCCCATGCAAGAAAAACGAATTAAGAACTCTACCCTGCCAACCTGGTTAACAGTTGATATCAAACATGCCATGTCATTTAGAGACAAACTTAAGAAAGAAAAACAATTGGATGAATATAAGAAACAACGAAATCGTGTTAAATACCTAGTGAGAGCGTAAAAAAACCCTGTTCTTCCAGGAATTGATAAGGGACAATAAAATACAACATCGGTTTGGAACAACGAAGGGTAAATCAACCCCTGAAATTCCATCCCATTTGTCAGCTGATATATTAAAATAATTACTTTCTATGGACAGCTGAAACACTTGATCAGTCAGCTGCAAGTAGTAATGCAGAGTACCAAGTTCCTAGTGTACTGGTAAAATACTGTGAGGCAAACATTATACTGCAGACATTTATCATTCATCATATTACCTTCGCTGAAGTCGGCAAATTTATTTCTAGCACGCCGAACAAAACGTTCACCGGGATGGATGGTATTGATAACAAAATTTTGAAAATATCACTACCATATACGGTAGAGGCACTCACATATATCTTTAACCTCTGTATAAAACACAGCACGTTTCCAACTATTTTCAAAGAGGCCAGGGTAATTCCAATCCCTAAATCAAAATATTGTGAATATATCAATAACTACCGTACTATCTCACTTTTGTCGGCCCTCTCAAAGCCACTTGAAAAACGCATACAAAAACACCTCCTCGATTTTCTAGAGAAGGGCAATTTAATGAATATTCATCAGTCCGGCTTTTGACCGAAACATTCATGTCAGTCAGCACTGACACACATTGTAAAGAGCGGCTGGAATCAATAAATAAAAACCTGATGTCTGGAGCTGTTTTCTTAGATCTACAAAAAGCATTTGATCTTGTCAACCATGACATTCTCTTAAAAAACCTAGCAGCATACCATTTAAGTGAACCCGCCATAGCATTCTTTAGATCAAACCTAAAATCAGAAAACAAAAGGTATATACCCATGGAAAATGCTCTAAACAAGGTCAAGATAAACTACAGTGTACCCCAGGGGTCGATCTTCAATTTAAATATTCATTAATGATTTGCCTTTTGATATTACTAACACTGATCTCACCTGTAACCTGTTTGCAGACGATACGAACCTCCATGTTTCGGGTAACAAAAAAACCCAGCTGACATTAACTTTAGCTTACAAAGTAGTCTCAGCGAGGTTTCTGACTGGTGCACAGTGAATCATATGGCTCTTCATCCAGGAAAAACAAAGAAAATTGTAATCACTACACGACAAAAACACCAATGCCGACCACAGCCGTTACATTTACAACTGAACGCTAAACCGAGCAAACAAGTATAAGAGAGTAAATTCTTGGGGAATACACGTTGACGAACAAATATGTTGGGAGACGCATATAAATACAATCTGTAAAACCATTGCTAAAAACACTTTCCTGTTGTCCCAGCTTAGACAAATAACGAATACACATACTCGTAAACTGGTTTTTTTTTTTTTTTTCATGCCCATATCAAGTCTCACGTTGATTATGTCTCCACAGTGTGGGACGGTTGTAGTGATGGTCACATGAACAGATTAAACTCTATATATAAAACAGCTGTCACAATGATAGATACTCGGCCCATTCCTACCACAGACGAATTTAGACATCTAAACATTATCGATCTGCGTCAACAACTTAGTTTTTCTTTTCTTTTTTAAATGTATCCTCATGCAGAAGATATTAAATAACATGACACCGAAGTATCTAACCAACAAATTTATGCCAGAGCAAAAACGCGAACGGACCTCAAGGAACAATACTTTATCCCTACCTCTGCCTAGAATTGACCTCTTTAAAACTAGTTTATCGTTTTCTGGACCGTTTGTACGGAACACTATTCCTGTACATGTTAAGACTATAGCCTCGCTGTCTGTATCATTCTCTCACCAAATTTGTATGATAACGTGTAAGAATACTCTTAGGTAACGTTTCAAGTACACCGAGCGACTCTCAACAACGAACGAGAGCCAAGTCACGGCGAATACGTAGTGTGTACCAGAAGAAAAGGCCATACTCTGAACATCTCCAAGAGGCAGAGATTCTCATGAGCTTTGAGGGCGCATGAGCCCAGAAGGCTTCATGAGGATCTATGCCTCCTGGAGATGTTCAGAGTGCTGTGCGTGCTTCTGGTAGAAACGTGCCATGCGCCGTGACTTGGAACTCATTTGTTGTTGGGAGTCATTCGGCGTTAACGTAACCTCAGAAGTAGCCGACATGATACGCTAGGTCAACCCGAAGTCACGTTGGCGCGGCATCACCCAGTAAGGAAATGTCCTCGGGCCCACGGCCGACGCAATGGACCCGCGTACGGCTGAGCTTGGACCCAGTGCGGCCGTCTTTTCTTATTAGGGGCTGGGCACGTCGGCTACAGCGCGGAGTACCAGCAGCAAGCAGCAACTCGTGCAGTACGCTTAATTAAAGCGAAACCTGTCATTCGCAAACACGAGAAAAACTTACGGGCGCAGAAACCATGTAAGACAAGTCTCGCTTGACAACATGCAACAACGAAAACGGGAGAACTTTAGACACAGTGAACACATACACCTCCCGTGACTTTAACACGATCACGAAATACATTCAATCGGGAGTTTTCTAGATTCTCTTGAATCTGTAAAGTTTATTCAGCCTCAAAGTCTACTCCTCTGTCATGTCAGCCATTG
>BTPG01000003.1:33122830-33252830 GCA_036245525.1 Semisulcospira habei
TTTTCTGCAGGGTCTGCCAGGAGGGATGGGGAGTACACACTGAGAAGGGTGACGTGTTGCTGGTGTCTCCGTGGGAGGCGCATGGACATGATGCGGTCTGAGTGACCGGTTGGTAGGTTTTCCAGCTTAGTCGCAATGGAGGTCTTGACCATGAAGCCCACGCCTGAGAGCCGTCTTTCTGATGCAGACTTGCCTGACCAGTAGAGGGTGTAGCCAGCGCCAAGTTCTTGGAGACTGCCTTCGCCCGGGAGCGTACTTCGCTGAGCGCAGCGATGTCGATGTTTAACCTCCGCAATTCATGGGTAATGAGGGCGGAGCGACGTTCAGGGCGTCCACTGTCTGTTGTGTCAAGCATGGTTCGGATGTTCCAGCATGCTATGTTGAGTCCGGTCGTGGTCGTCATTAGAGTGGATCCGTTGTTTTTACTTGTTTTCTGACCGCAGGAGAAGATGCCCATTGACCGCGGCTAGCCAACTGGGGTTGTAAGGGCACGAGCTTTGGTTAGGCCATCTTTTCTAGTCCCCTCTCCGTGTGGAGCAAGCAGTGCTTTTCCTAGAGAAGGCTGCTTGGTCGTTCAGGGTGTGCCGAGTGATGTTGTCATCCCCAGGTCATGCATGCAGGTTTGAGACTGTGGCTTCCAGTGACATCTTTCACCTGCCGTTTCGCCCCTCGCCAGTCGCTACAGGACTTGGAATGGTCAGTGTCATGGTCCGTGGACGTTTCCTAAAGCCTTCGCGGTGGAGCTTTTTGGTGGAGTGCAGTGTGCGCAGTACTGGCCCCACCCTTTAAACCCTTGGTTCGTCTGGCATGGCCTAGCAAGCTGGGACGATGGCATCGAGGTCCTCAGGTCGTAGGTTTTATATCAGACTGTCCTTGCGTCTCCGGCTCAAAAACTTTCCCCGGAGACACGGGGGCTTTGAAGTCAGGGTTTTCCTCCCTTAGCCTTTCAGCAGCCAAGCGGCCAGGCCTGCAAGGCAGCAGGACAATGTTGATTAATTTTCGAGGTTATCTCCTCTAGATCCGCCGTGTTTAGCCTGGGGGCTCGTGCTGCCCAGTTTTTTGGGTCACCTCGGAGAGGATGTGGCCAGGGACCACGCACGGGCGGTCTTGGGATAGAGGGATGCTATCCTAGTCCGGAGGGATTACACACGAGGGTGCCTTACAAAGGCCAAGAGGCCCTAGACTAGGGTGATCCCGGGGGAGGCGCTATAAGAGTTCCCCACTACCCTCACCACCAACGCAACTCGTCCCCTGGGGCCCCCACCTTTTTTGAGTCAGGCAGCGACCACTTGACTGTCAAATGTGTGTAAAATGCCTTTTTTTTGTGGATAAAATTTAGGTATTAGGAACATTTTTGCACATTTTTCAATTAAATTTGCTACAAAGGTCGCTTGTGATAAGACCTTCCTGTGCATACTAATTTACTCAACTCATTGCAAAGGTCAAGGGTGGGGGAGTTGATGGGGGTGTACATATGTGTGAAAAATACTTACATTTTGAGAAAACATGGACTTCGCTGGTGCGGAACCCAGCCCTTTACTTATTGTCACAAAGGTCACACATAAGTATATAGGTTGTCCACGTGAGCCATAGTGGCTTTACCTTTCTTGTGGAAAGAGAATTGTAGTTACATGTATTATCAACAGTTTTGCCAACTTTTCAAATCCAGTTTGGCACAAAGGTAGTTGATGATGAAAAGACCTTCTTATGTATACTAATTTAGTCGACTCTATGATATCATAAAGGTCGAGGGCACGGGTGTTTGACAGCTGTGTGAAAAATGATTACATTTTGAGAAAACATGGATTTTGCTGGTGCAGAAGCCATCTCTTTACTTTGTCAAAAGGGTCACACATGTTACATCTAGTACATCTAATAAGAAATCCTTTGAAGGTAGATTCTTTGGAAAATGAGCCTAGGACGGAGGACAAACTAAAGGTAGATTGATCGTGCGGGTGGTGGGCATGATTTGTATGTGTGCGTGTGACTGTGCGTGTGTGTGTGTGTGTGTGTGTGTGTGTGTGTGTGTGTGTGTGTATGTGTGTGTGTGTGTGTATTTGTGTGTGTGTGTGCGTGCGTGCGTATGTTAAAGTGCGTTTTTTCCCCTTTGGCAACTTCTGGCATGCAGTAGATAGGCAACACCTCCAACATTTGAGAAATGGAACCTTCTGGGCTAAATTATGTGTGTGTTGGGAAGGGGCGGGTGTGTGTGTGTGTGGGGGGGGGTAGGATTCAGTGGGGGGGGGGGGATACAAATATGTGAGGCTAATATAAGTGATAAGTTTATGCCCGGGTCACGGGGGTTGACTACACTGACCCTTGTAGGCCTGAGAGAGGTCCATAGGAATCATGTATTGTACCCCCTGCGACCAATAACGTATTTGTTTGCATTCCTTGCGTGGATTCTTTAGAGAAAAAAAATCAGTTCCGCTTATCTTGTGGTTAGGTCACAACATTGAATGTACATATTCTGCCGGGGATTCCCATTTCCTGATCGAGACAGAGTAACGTAGCTTCTCAGTCGAGAATGAGACGTTTATTTTCACTTGTGTACAGAATGTTTCAAGCTGCCATGTTTACAAAAGTCGTCAAAGTATGACAGTGACACAGAAGAGTGCTTCTTGATTGCTGTGTGACTCAGAAAAACTAAGACCTTTTACATAAAGTGGTCGGCAATTGACCACGTGACAACATGTGAGCGTTAGCTTGGGGCCTTGTGCTTCAGGAGATGCTTCGGAAGTGTAATTTGTTTTTATTCTAGAGTCTAATGAGCGTTTGAATATCTGCAAAGGAACACAACTCCGCCGTTGCCGACCCCAAGCCCGGATGAGAAAGGAGGAGAGAAACAAATACGCCAAACCGACAGGGAAAAACTAAACTACGTCAAAACTGCTAGTCCCCGATCACTATTAGTGCCAGTGGGACAGTAAACCAGAACAAACAACAAAGGAATACCAACGAAAGCTCGTTGTTGACAGTCAGACTGGTACTGAGAGGGATTTTAAGGTAAGATTATATTTTTACAGCGTTTACATGAGGTCAGATTATGAAAGGCCCGTGTTCACTTTTTTGTTGGCTCACCTGCGAAGCGAAAGTGAGTATTTTTTGGGTCCAATGGTGGTCTGTCCATCTGCCATCATCTGTGCCGAAAACTTTAACGTTGGCATTTTCGCGGGGACAATTTAAGCCACAGTCTTCCAACTTGGCCTAAGGATACTTTGTGGCAAGACCTTTCCAAACGTACCAATCTGAGCGACCTCTCACAAAGGTCAAGATCACAGGGGCTCAGGAATTAGGTCAAAAATAGCTATATTTTGACATCATTATTTTTTTCTCAAATACTATTCACAATTCCAAATCCAAACTTGATACAAAGATGCCTGAGGGTAAGACCTTTCCATGCATTCTAATTTGGTTGATCCCTCGGAAAGGTCAAGGTTCAAAAGAGCCGGCTCAGGAAATAGGTTCAAAATAGCCATATTTTGACAAAAGATGTTTTTTTTTTTTCTCTCAAACACAACTTTAAATCCAAACTTGCTACAGAGATAACTAATGGGAAGACCTATCTATGCATACTGTTTTGGTTAACCCTTCGGAAAGGTCAAGGATCACAGGCTGGCAAATGTGTGTAAAATGCCAATTTTTGATAACATTTTAGGTATTAGCAACATTTTTGCAAATTTTTTAATCACATTTGGCACAAAGGAAGCTGATGATAAGACCTTCCTGTGCATACCAATTTACTCAAATTATTGCAAAGGTCAAAGGTGTGGAGGGGGTGTGGTGTACATATGTGTGAAAAATACTTACATTTTAAGAAAACATGGACTTTGCTGGTGCGAAAGCCAGTCATTTCCTTATTGTCACAAAGGTTACACATAAGTGTATCGGTTGTCCACGTGAGCCATAATGGCTTTGCCTTTCTTGTGGAAAAAATTGTAGTTACATGTATTATCAACAGTTTTGCAAACTTTTCAATCGAATTTGGCACAAAGGTTGTTGATGATGATAAGACCCTCCTATGTATACTAGTTTAGTCAACTCTGTGATATCATAAAGGTCAAGGGTCACAGTTGTTTGACAGCTGTGTGAAATTTTGAGAGAACATGGATTTTGCTGGTGCAGAAATCATTTCTTTGATTTATTACAAGAGTCACACATGTTACATTTAACACACGTTATGGTCTGCGGGGTTAAATCAAGATCTATGCCCTATGGAGATGGGCGGCATTTGCCTATAGGTGGCACTGTTTTTATCCAGACTTACTTAAGTCAGCAACACAATATCAAGATTGATCGTGCGGGTGGTGGGCATCATTTTTATGTGTGCAGGTGAATGTGTGTGTGTGTGTGTGTGTGTGTGTGTGTGCGTGCGTGCGTGCGTGCGTGCGCGCGCGTGTGTGTGTGTGTGTGTGTGTGTGTGTGTGTGTGTGTGTGTGTGTATGTATGTGTGCGTTTGCGTGTGTGTGTGTGTGTGTGTGTGTGTGTGTGTGTGTGTGTGTGTGTGTGTGTAGGACGTGGACAGTAAAACCCTGTTTGCTAGTCTGCATCGTTCTGGTCTTTGCATCTTTGCTGCTGGGATACTTTCTCACTTCTGGCTGGATGGTTACACTCAAGGGGAGACAACCCACTTTTCCACGCGCTGCCGCCGATGCAGACTTACGGACTTAATCACCGGGAAACGCCATAAATGGAATTATTGCAGTTAACCCTTCTGCGCATAGAGTAACCATGCTAAATATTGTAAACAGTACTGTTGGCAGCATGCACGATGGGATTAACAGAGAAAATCAGTCTGCTTTTCTCGATTTTACGTTTAAAAATGTCTCTCACTCTCATCAAACAAACAGTAGCAAAAGCGTAATCAGCAGTCTCATTGATGTTCAAAGTTACGAGGATGTCTTGGAAGGTCACAATTTCTCATTTAACTCCATCTTTCTGCCTCATGACAACTGCCGAGGAAAACCACTGAAAACGAAGGTAATGTTTTCGTACAACCTCCCAAACTGGTTTCTCAGTAGGGAACCCGTATTTGGTGGATGTAGCGCGAACGCATGCGTAGTCACGAAAGACCAAGCTAGACGCGACAGCGCTGACGGGGTGATGTTTTATGTGTGTCGACTTCCCGAACAACTGCAGACCTATCAGCGGCCCTGGAGCCAATTCTGGGTGGCCTACTGCGGTGAGTCTCCACTTCAATACAACAGTGAGTACAAACTGGGCCCGTGGCGAGGGGTTTTCAACTGGACAACGCTGTACAGAACAGACGCAGACATTTTCGACCCCTATGCCTTTCTGACACACTGTGTGAACATTACAAACAAAGTTTACACAGGCATTGCGAGCAGCAAGACCAAAATGGCAGCCTGGTTTGTAAGCAATTGTCTTTCTTCCAGCAAGCGAGAGAAATATGTGGCTGAACTCCACAAATATATACACGTGGACATCTTTGGGATGCGTGGCACCAAACAATGTCCTCGAAGCTCGCAAAGTTCGTGTATGTCAATGTTGAACACAACGTACGGTTTCTACTTGTCGTTCGAGAACTCGCTGTGCCAGGATTAAGTCACTGAAAAGCTTTTCAAAGTGTTTGCCGACGTGCACGTGATCCCTGTGGTGTGGGGCCGGGCTGACTTCAATAATTACTTCCCCCCGGGCACCTTAATCAACACGGCCGACTTCTAGACCCCACGCCACCTGGCGGACTACCTCAAACAACTGGCCTCAGCCCCGGAGTCGTACGCTGCCATACTGCAAGAGAAGGACCATTACACTCTGGTAAACAGTAAGAGGTCCCTATGTGACTTAGTGCTTCATTTTGACAACACTTGCTGGGATCCCAAAGACATATAAGCGTTATAAACTTGTGGCCACAGAGAAGTTAATACCCACTAAAATAGTACTCTTAATAGGTGGCTCTGTAATAATAATAATAATAATAATAATAATAATAATAATAATAATAATAATAATAATAAAAGGGCAGTGGGCAGATGTTCACATCTGCACGGGACATAGACGACCCCGCCCTAAACGAGTCCCTGCTGCCTTGCAGGTTAGGTATTGGATAACCAAAGGCTAGGGTGCTGACACGGTACCTGATTGGGTGTATGAACTTCCTTGATGAAGTCACCACTCAGGGCGAAAGAGTCCCATGAGGGTCTCATCGGCCACGTAGTGTCCAGGACCAAGGCGAGCCACAAGTTATGTGGAGTTTATGTTGTGGTTAACAGCCTGGAGAGGGATGGGCTACGCCAGGTTCTTTTGCCCAAGACACACCACATGCAATGACAACCTTACCTCAATCCATACCGGATCGGTCGTCGCCCGGAACAAGGACCGCACCTTCTGTCTTGCGCCAGGGCAGAGGTGTTAAGTGTGTTACTGGTGCACCATCACCACCAAAACTCCGTGCCAGACACAACATCAGCATTGGCACTTGGAACGTCAGAACATTAAGAACTCCTGGAAAGGTAGAGGAACTGACACATGAAATGAACAGATACCATTGTACCATCTTAGGACTTTGCGAAGTACGATGGAAGAACCATGGGGAAACATCAACCCAGGAAAACCACAAACTGTACTACAGTGGCAGAGAAGACAAACACGAACAGGGTGTCGGATTTCTCGTCCACAAAAACATCGTGAACACCGTCATGAGTTGTCGGCCAGTCTCCAGTAGGCTTATCACCATACGCTTGAGGGCAACCCCATTTAATATCACCATTGTACACGTTTATGCCCCAACAACAGACTATGGCGATGAGGAAATAGAAGACTTTTATGACCAACTGCAAGATGTTCTGGACCAGACCCCCAAGAAAGACATTCTTGTGGTGCATGGAGACTGGAATGCCAAAATAGGAGAGGATGCTGCTAGGAACTGGAAAGGCACATGCGGACGCTACTGTAATGCAGAGACCAACGACAGAGGCTTAAGGCTCCTGGAATTTGTCAGTTCAAATGATCTAAAGCTGATGAACACGTTTGGCCCGCACAAAGCATCCAGAAGGTGGACATGGCACAGCCCGAACGGAGAGCACCATAACCAAATTGACTAAATCATGGTGAAGAGACGCTTCCAAACCAGTGTGAACATTTCTAAGACAAGAAGTTTTCCAGGAGCAGACATTGGAAGCGACCATGACTTAGTGATGATGACCTTCCGACTCCGCCTAAAGAAGGTCAACAAGCAGGGTCCCACCAGAATCAAGTTTGACATCCAGAAGCTGAAAGACCCAGAGGTAGCGAAAGACTTTCAGGCAAATAATAATAATAATAATAATAATAATAATAATACAAAGTATTTATACGTCGAATTTCTTATATTTATAATATAACTCATAGTGTTGACGACTTTGTTGGAGCGGTGCCCTCTAAATACCGGCGCTGTACTATGGCGACGGGTCCCCAGGTGCAGCTTTGACTGCTGTTTAGATGTATCCTAGATCTGAGATCATTTCTCTGTCGACTGTATTTTGTTTCTGTTGTTAGCTTATATTTTATGTACTAGCTTTAGTCAAGTAGAAACTTTACGAAAGAACATGTAATAGTATGTTCAGGAGACATAGGGTTTTCTTAGTATTCTGTTTTTGTCAGGGAGGTTCGTGTCGGAATGAGGCCAATGGTGCCGGCCTTTAGATGCCTTGGCGACGGGCTTCACCCCTCCCGAGTCATTGTCCATTTTGTAGCTATGTTACTCTCCATTAATAAACCGTATTATTATTACAATTATCGTGCGCCTGAAAATATCAGTGTTACGTGTTGAGTCGTAGTCGTAGTATGTTATCACACCAGACGCACGCACGTAAGGTTCTTGTAAAGAAACTTAACTCAGCTGCAACCCGTCACACGTGGCTTAAGGATGTAGACCACACTGGAGTAACAGTTCCAACATTATTTTATTGCAGCGATGCGATCTCCAAACAATGCATTCACAAATGCACCAACACCGATACAATGTCTCCTCTACAATACAATACAATACAATACAATACAATACAATACAATACAATACAATACAATACAATACAACTTTATTGTCTGTTCGAGTCAAGGCACGACAGAAATTTGCCTTTCGGCTCGTCATGAAACAACAATATAAGACATTAACAAACGCTACAAGAACATATCATGAAAAAATATCATTGCAGCAATCTATCACAAGCAATCTGTCACAAGATGGGAGGTAGTGTTAAGTAGATCATACTTATCGCGGCGTTATAAACGAGAGTTCAAAATCGAGACAGCAGTTGGAATAAAAGACTTCTTAAAAACATTCCTTTTGGCAAGTGGCATGTTGAAACGTATGCCTGATGGTAGCATTTGAAACTGATCAGAGAGTGGGTGACGAGGATCATTGACAATGCTAGCAGCTATCCTTCGGACAGCTCTATGGTACAGATCATCTACTGGGTACTGTCCTAGGCCAATGATCTTCTCAGCTGTTCTGACGATACGTGACAGTCTGCCCCTGTTTTTCATACTGAGATTGCCATACCAAGCAGTGATGTTAAACGTCAGTATGCTTTCGATCAGGCTTCTATAAACGGATTCTAAAACCCTGGAACTGACATCAAAACTTCTCAGTTTCCTAAGAACAAAGGAGAGAAGTCTGCCTGCTCTAATTATCGTGGAATTGCCCTGCTGTCCATTGCCGGGAAAATTCTCGCAAGGTTGCTCCTGAATCGGCTGGTACCTGCCATCGCTGAAGACCACCTCCCAGAGGGCCAGTGTGGCTTCAGAGCCAACAGGAGTACCACCGACATGGTCTTTGTGCTGAGACAGCTTCACGAGAAGTGCCGCGAGCAGAACAAAGGGCTGTACGTAACGTTTGTCGACCTAACAAAAGCGTTTGACACTGTGAGCAGGCAAGGTATGTGGCAGATCCTGGAGCGACTAGGCTGTCCCCCAAAGTTCCTCAACATGATCGTCCATCTCCACGAGGACCAGCAAGGCCAGGTCAGACTAAACAGTGACCTCTCAGAACCATTTCCCCATTCGCAACGGCGTGAAGCAAGGCTGCGTGCTGGCACCGACCCTCTTCGCCATCTTTTTTAGCATGATGTTGAAGCAGGCCACAGTGGACCTCGACGATGACGACGCAGTGTACATCAGGTATCGTCTCGATGGCAGCCTGTTCAACCTCAGACGACTGCAGGCCCACACGAAAACCCTAGACCAACTGATTCGTGAGCTGCTCTTTGCTAATGACGCTGCCCTCATTGCACACACAGAGAGAGCCTTGCAGCGCATTACGTCCTGCTTCGCAGATGCCGCCCAGCTCTTTGGACGTGAGGTCAGTCTGAAAAAGACAGAGGTCCTTCATCAGCCAGCACCCAAGGAAGAGCATCGCCCTCCCCACATCACCATCGGCGAGTCCGAACTGAAGTCTGTACACCAGTTTACCTACCTCGGCTGCATCATCACGTCAGACGCCAAGCTGGACAAGGAGCTGGACAACAGGCTGGCAAAAGCGAACAGTGCTTTCGGGAGACTATTCAAGCAGGTGTGGCACAATCAACAACTGAAAAAAAGGCACCAAGATCAGCGTGTACAGAGCTGTCGTCCTCACCACCCTGCTGTACGGTTCCGAGTCCTGGGCCCTCTACCGCAGCCAACTACGACTCCTCGGACGCTTTCACCAGCGCTGCCTGCGTACCATCCTCAGCATTCACTGGAGTGACTATGTCACCAACGTCGAGGTCCTTGAACAGGCGGAAACTTTGAGCATCGAGGCTTTGCTTCTGCGGACACAGCTTTGCTGGGCGGGGTACGTCTCCAGGATGGAGGATCATCGCCTACCCAAGATCACTCTGTTCGGCGAGCTCGCCACTGGACACCGAGACAGAGTGTCACCAAAGAAGAGATACAAAGACGGTCTCAAGAAGTCACTTAGTGCCTGCCAAATCGACCACCGCCAGTGGTCTTCGCTTGCTGCGGACCGTGACACCTGGCGCTCCACCATTCACAAGGCAGCCGTCTCATTTGAGGACTCTCGCAGAGCTAACCTCAAGGACAGCGGCTCAGGAGAAAAAAACAGAGTTGTCGTAACTCAGAACCCTGACCAGACCTTCCCCCGCAGCCACTGCGGTCGAACCTGCCTGTCCCGGATTGGCCTCCGCAGTCAAGAAAATGCCTGCAGACGACGTGGGCAAGCCCTATAGAATCTTCGTTCGCGAAGTCAAGCCATGAGATGAGATGAGATGCTAGACAGGTCAAGACTTTGCCTACACTTTCTGGAAGTTTCACGATCTTTCGTAATACATACCGACCGGCTGCTAATTTCACGCGTACAGAAAACAACTATGAATATTAGAGCGGCTTTAATACTGTGTTGCAAAATGTTGCCTACACTTTGACGTCATAGGTGAAGTCGCTCGAACGTTCTAGTTTATTCTCAGCGAATCTACGCATCACAAAAATCGACCTCTATTCTCCGTGCGGCTTTTCTAGAATCTTCCGGTCTAATCCTAGCATATCATAACAAAACCATTTCCGCTCTACTCGCGAACGATAGCAAATCTTACTGAAAAGGTATGTGATTAGTAATCATGATAGCACAAATAAATATCGGATTGTTTCCTACGATTAGTACATGCATGCTCTCACAGAACAACACAACCGCAATCGTAACATTCAGCAAAATTGAGTAGACCACCGTTTGATAGAAGCCTGCTCATGAGCAACTGGTCCATTTGTTTGTAAACTGTTGTGTGAGTGTGTGTGATTGCGAGTTGCACCTGAGGCACCTGAGGTGATAAGACGAATTTCTCTTTTCGAGATAATAAAGTACTCTTATTCTATTCTTATTCCGCAAAGAACCCCACCCACCCACCCCCTCCTCCCCTCCCCCTCCCCCCACCCCTGCTTTTTGCATCGGTGGCAGTTACAAATTCTCCAATGCCATTTTTTCTCCTATAAATAATTCATCTATTGTGGGTTTTTCCCGTTATTTTTTTTTTAATTATATTATTATTTGCATACTGTGTTTGTTTTCCTGTTATGTTCTGTTTTGTTTAAATGACCGCTTGTAAGACAGGCATTAAGTTGCCTAATAGTTTTATCCTGAATAAAAAAAAGATTTATCATCATCATCATCATTCATCATCATCATCATCTCTCTCTTTCTCTCTCACTGGCACCAACAGCGACAGCGACAACAGAGCTAGTGCTGCCCCTACGTCTGACGTCGGCGGCACTGGCACCGTCAGCAACAACAGAGCTAGTGCTGCCCCTACCTCAGAAGTCGGCGGCACTGGCACTTTCACCACCAACGACAGCGACAACAAAGCTAGTGCTGCCCCTACGTCTGACATCGGCGGCACTGGCACCATCCACACCAGCGACAGCGACAACAGAGCTAGTGCTGCCCCTACGTCAGACGTCGGCGGCACTGGCACCACCAACACCAGCGACAGCGACAACAGAGCTAGTGCTGCCCCTACGTCAGACGTCGGCGGCACTGGCACCATCAACACCAGCGACAGCGACAACAGAGCTAGTGCTGCCCCTACGTCAGACGTCGGCGGCACTGGCACCATCAACGACAGCGACAACAGAGCTTGTGCTGCCCCTATCTCAGTCGTCGGCGGCACTGGCACTGGCACCACCAACGACCGCGACAACAGAGCTAGTGCTGCCCCTACGTCTGACGTCGGCGGCACTGGCACTGGCACTTTCACCACCAACGACAGCGACAACAGAGCTAGTGCTGCCCCTACGTCTGACGTCGGCGGCACTGGCACTACCATCACAACCACCTACAACAACTGCAACAACAGTGCCTTCACCTCCGACAACGGCGGCACTGGAGCTACCACTATCTCCCCCATCGACCTCAAAGCTAGTGCTGCCCCTACCTCCGACGTCGGCGGCGCTGGCACCATAACCAACGACAGCATCGACAGCGATTGTGCTGCCATCACATCTGACATCGGCGGCATTGGCACTCAGCCTCCTGCCCCTGCTGATGTCATGGTTATCGAGTCTGCGTGCCAGACGGTCTGCCCTGTTGTCCTCAACCCAGACCCCCTGGCCATGGAGCGCGTAATGGCAGAGATAGCTGCTCTCCGGTCAGCAGTTGGAGAGATCCGCCACGCCTACAATATTGAGGTGGATGCGCTGCAAACTGAAATTAGACACCTCCGACAACGAATCACCCAGCTGGAGGGGGAGAAGGAGGGATCGAGGACCGGCAAGAAAGGCAGCAAGAAAGGCATTTCTCCTCCCTCCAACACCGAGGCAAAGCAAGCCCCGGAAAAATCACCTGCCACCTCCAAATCCCCTGCCACCACGACCACATCTGAACCCCCGCGTCCAGCTCACGACAACACTGCTATCCGGCAAACGCCCGAGCACAAGGAGCCGGTACCAACACCCCGACCCTCTCCAGGCTCTGACAAACCCACCGACCGTACTGGGATTCCAGAGCTAAAGCCTGTCACCCAGACGCTGCTTTTAGGTGACTCTGTCCTACGCGGTCTGCACGGAAAGCTGATGTCCGTCACTGGCACGGACAAGGCACAGGTCGTGTCAGTGTCGGGCCTCGACAGAGCCGGCATTCTACAGCGCCTTCATGATGCCGAACCCACGAATACAGTCAGCACAATCGTCATACACGTTGGCATCAACGACTGTAAGCGTGGGTTCGTCATCGGCAAGAAGGGCTGGAAGGATGTGATTTCTGCTGCCAGACGAGTCTTCCCCAAGGCAGAAATCTCCATGTCTTCCATCCTGCCCACGAACAACCAGCGTCAGCAGCCAGACCCATGTATCACTGACACCAACCTCTGCCTGAGGGAAATGTGCGCATCCCTCAAGGTCAAGTTTGTTGACAATGACTACGCCTTCTCTACAAGAACCGGCGAGGTAAAGAGCGGCTGGTTCAGAGACGCCATCCATCCCAACAAGCGGGGCACCAGTGCTCTCGCTGTCAACATCAAGCGTTCGTACTCTGGCCGCACCTCCAACAACGCAGGCCGGCCAGAACCAAATCACGAAAAGTCTCGCCACCATGAACAGCTACCTGGGCACGGTGACACACACGGCAAGTCTGGTGCCAAAGACAAAGAGCCTCAAAGAGACCGACGCTCTCAGCGCCCAGTCAGTTCCAGCCTTGCACCCCGATTCCGACAGGAGCATACTGTGGAAAAAGACTGCAGTCAAGCCGACTGCACGCCGCTAGTCACCCAACATAGCGGTGGATCAAAGGCCGGAACTGCTCCGGAACAGAAGTCACAGCGGCCACCCTACGGTTACTCCACACCAACCATGGGCCCCCCCCATCTTCGTAGCAGACGGCCGACCGGTGTACCCGTACTCTAATCCCTCCGTATTTCCATATCCCCCACTACCCCCTCCCCCAGGAGTGCCCCAGCTTAGTGAAAGTGACTGCGCGGCCTTGTTTTCTCTGCTGCAGAAATTTAGACCACGCGCCGGACATTAGGACACGAGTCTCTAGATTGACATCTTGTGTTAGACAGTCATAGGACACACCCTTCTTATTTGACAGCGTGTATTTCAGACAGTTTTTGTTGTTTTTTTGTAGTTTTCTCGCAGCCTTGCCAAAGTTCTATTGTGCGTGTTTCGTGGATCTCTTTGTGACATTAATCCTCGAGTCGAGTTGAATTGAGCTTTTTTTTTTTTTTCTTTTTTTTTTTTTTTATCTAGAATTACATTTTCGACTTTAATGACTGCGGTTTTGTTCTGTCCGTAGTTAGCTGTGCTTGATTTTAAAGTCGCAGTGACTTTTTTGTTGTTGTTGTTGTTGTTTTGCTTTAAATTATAGAAGTCCATTTTATTTTGATGTGCGATTATTACTATAATAGTAGTTAGGAACTGCAGCATCGGGCGAGCGTGCCTAGGTGCGCTTGGAAGTGTTTTTGTTTATTTTCTGATTCTTTATACATAGCTGTCGAGCCTTTTATTTTGTATCTGACATTACCAAGCAATTCGAACTCGCAGCGGACTCTGACCACGAGAGTCAAAAACATTTTAATTTTGCTTTATTGTTGTTGCTGTTGTTTTTCCTACGTTTTCTTGTCGCTTTCTTATTCATTATACATTGACATTATTTTTTATTATTTTTTTGCAATATTATTGCTACGTTTCTTCTGTTACCAACATGCCAAAATATAATGTAAAAACTGCCCCACAACGACCTGATGAGTTGAGAATTGGTCACCTCAACATTTACCATTTAGTTAATAAGGTGCCAGATTTGTCTGTGTTCTTAAACACGCCAACACATTTTCATGTTTTTGGTGTATCCGAGTCGAGGCTCAAAAGCACTGTCAGGGATAACTCCATCTCAGTTCCAAACTTCTCAGTACTCCGCAGAGATGCCTCAAGTCCCCAGCACACTGGACTAGCAGTATATATACATGATTCGATAATTAGTAACGTTAAACGACGACAGGACTTAGAATCAGCCGAAGTTGAAAGTTTATGGGTCGAGGTGAAAACATCTAAATCCCCCACAGTCCTGGTTGGCTTTATCTAAAGAAATCCAGCAGCCAACTGGGACTGGTATGATGACTTCGTAGAAATGATGGATAAAGTTAATCAAAGTAAAGATAACATTGTTCTTCTGGGCGACTTTAACATTGACCTACTTAAGCCCAAAGGGCACCATGCTGCATGGGCATCAACAACAGCCTTATTCGGTTTAAAACAATTAGTTAAAAACCCCACTAGAACCACATCTACATCCTCAACCTTAATTGATCACATTTACGTGACAAATGACGATACAATATCAAATGTGCAGGTTCCCTCCTTAGCTGTTAGCGATCATAACCCAGTATGTTGTAACGTCTCCATGAAACTAGACAAGCAAAAAACTAAAAGACATAAAACTATAAAATATCGCTCCTTTAAACACTTTAATAAAGACGAATTTCTGTGGGACCTGCACAATGCTTCGTTTACTGAGGTTTATGATCACCAATCTCCTGACAGTGCCTTGTCGTGCTGGATGGATCTGTTTCTCAGTGTACTCAATAAACATGCGCCAATACGTGAAAAACGAGTTAAACATTCCACCATACCACCGTGGTTAACAGCGGATATCAAGCAGGCCATGTCATTTAGAGACAAACTGAAAAAAAGAGCAAAAGTACGAAGAATTCAAAACACAACGCAATCGTGTCAAATATTTAGTTAGAGCGTCTAAGAAGTCTTTTTTCCAACAAATGATTCGAGACAAAAAGGACACGGCATCTGTTTGGAAAGCTCTGAACGTCATAACAAAGGGTAAATCAGCACCCGAAATCCCATCTCATATGTCAGCTGATATATTAAATAACCATTTCTTAACGACAGCCGAAATATTGGCATTGTCAGCTGCAAATAACAGTAAACCGTATGAAGTGCCGAGTTCTCTCAGAGAACACTTTAAAAATACAACTATATCAAATACTTTCACCATCCCTGATATTACAGTTGCGGAAGTCGGCAGATATATTTCTAGCATGCCCAACAAAAAGTCTGCTGGCATTGATGGTATTGATAATGAAACCCTAAAAATCTCATTACCGTATACAGTAGAATCACTAACATATATTTTCAACCTCTGCATAAAGCAAAGTACATTTCCAACCATTCTTAAAGAAGCAAAGATAATCCCAATCCCTAAATCAAAAGATCTTGAAGATATTAATAACTATCGTCCAATCTCCCTTCTGTCAGCTTTGTCAAAACCCCTTGAAAAGCACATTCAAAAACATCTCCTTGATTTTCTGGAAAAAGGTAAATTACTTAATATTCACCAGTCTGGTTTTAGACCGAAACATTCTTGACAGTCAGCACTGACACATATTGTAGACAGCTGGCTGGAATCAATCAATAAAAGCCTGATGTCAGGAGCAGTTTTCTTAGACCTTAAAAAGGCGTTTGACCTTGTGGACCATGACATTCTCCTAAATAAGCTAACAGTTTATCACTTGGACGCAAACGCTATAGAATTCTTCCGATCATATCTCGAAGACAGAAAACAAATGGTGTACGCCCATGGAAGATACTCTAAGCAAGGAAATGTAAAATACGGCGTCCCCCAGGGATCTATTTTGGGCCCTCTTCTATTCATACTATTTATTAATGATCTTCCGTTGCATATCACTAATTCTGACGTTAATTGTAATCTATTTGCTGACGATACGAGTCTTCATGTTTCTGGCAAAAAAACGACGGACATTAGCCATAGTTTACAATGCAGTCTCAATGAGGTATCTGACTGGTGTAGACAGAACCATATGGTTCTTCACCCAGCAAAAACAAAGAGTATCTTAATCGCCACGCGGCAAAAACATCAACGCCGACTACAGCCATTACAATTACAATTAAACGCTGAACCTGTTGAACAAGTCACTGAGCGTAAATTCTTAGGAATACATGTTGATGATCAACTGTGCTGGGAGACCCATATAAATGCTGTTTGTAAGACCATTGCTAAAAACACTTTCTTATTGTCCCAGCTTAGACATGTAACGGATACAAATACCCGTAAATTGTTTTTTCATGCTCATATAAAGTCCCGTGTTGATTATGTCTCCACAGTGTGGGACGGCTGCAGTGATGTCCACATGAAGAGATTAAACTCCATATACAAAAGAGCTGTAAAAATGATAGATAGACGCCCCATCCCTACCACAGACAAATTTAGATATTTAAACATTCTCGGTCTACGTCAGCAACTTACATTAAACAAATGCGTCTATATGCATAAGATACTGAATAATATGACACCCCAGTATCTAACCACTAAATTTATATCTCACCAAGAACGTGAACGGACCTCAAGAAACAATACCTTACCCCTACCACTGCCAAGAATTGACCTTTTTAAAACTAGTATGTCATTCTCTGGTCCGTTTGCTTGGAATTCCATCCCTGCACATTTGAAAACTATTACCTCAACAGGAAGTTTTAAAACAAAACTTTTTGATTACCTGATGAGTCAGACTTAGTACGTTTCTCAGGTACTGTAATATTTCCTGTACCTCACGTATTTCATACAGATGGTTTTTATATGTGTGTGCGCGTGTGTGTGTGTGCTCGTGTTTGTTTGTGCGTGTGGATGTATGTGTGAGCGGCGCGCGTGCGTGCGTCTGTGCATGTGTGTGTGATGAGTATTATTATTTTTTCTGTATAAAATGATGCTATTGGGTTTTGTATGTACATATATATTTTATAGTTTCCCTTCTTTTTTATCCTGTAGATGTTAGCAACGGCAAGTTTGTAAAATGACGATTTGTTTTCTGTCAAAACTTTTTACCGTTGAAAAATAAAGTTTCATCATCATCATCATCATCTCTCTCTCTCTCTCTCTCTCTCTCTCTCTCTCTCTCTCTCTCTCTCTCTCTCTCTCTCTCTCTCTCTCTCTCTCTCTCTCTCTCTCTCTCTCTCCATTCTCGGTAACTGATCTACCCCTGAGAGTAAATCTGTTTGTGTCACGTGAGTGTGTGTGTTAGTTTCAGTTAGCGATTCTTTGAGCGGATTCGCAAAACTGAATAAAGCGCCTATATAATGAACTGTATTATTATTACTAACAATCTGCAATAAGATCTGGCAGTCAGGGGATTGGTACACACCGTGGACCCAATCACGTATAATAACTCTCCCCAAAAAGGCAGAATTATCGCACGATGTCTTATATGCCACCCAAGCAAAGTCATGTTAAAGATCCTACTGAACAGGCTGAAGCCACAGGCAGAGGAAATCATAGGTGAGGAACAGGCAGGCTTCAGATCAGGGCGCAGCACAACCGAGCAGATCTTCAACCTGAGAGTTCTATGTGAGAGGTACCTCCAGCACCAGCAAGACCTCTATCATGTCTTTGAGGATTTTAAGAAAGCGTTTGACAGTGTGTGGCATGCAGCCCTTTGGTCCACAATGAAGCTATACAACATCAATGCCATCCTGATCAAAGTCATAGCGAACCTTTACAACAAGGCCACTAGTGCAGTCTGCTTCAACGGCAAAATAGGAAACTGGTTTAGGACTACAGTCGGAGTCAGACAAGGCTGCTTGCTCTCACCTACTCTTTTCAACATGTTCCTGGAAAGAATCATGACAGACGCTCTGAAAGATCATGAAGAAACTGTCAGTATTGGAGGCAGAACAATCACGAACTTGCCCTTTGCGGACGACATTGATGGCCTTGCAGGAACAGAGAAGGAGCTAGCTCAGCTGGTGGAAAAGCTGGACAGTACAGCCATTGCGTATGGGATGGAAATCAGTGCAGAAAAGACCAAACTGATGACAAATAACACCAGTGGCATTGGCACTGACGTCATGATTGGAAGCCAAAACTGGAAACAGTTAAGAAATTCAAATACTTAGGAGCCATTGTGACAGATGAGGGATCAAAACCAGAAATACTGTCCAGGATTGCGCAGACAACAACAGCACTGACAAGATTGAAGACCATAATGGAAGGACAGAAACATCATGCTCTGTTCCAAGATCAGACTGATGTGCTACTTAGTCATCGCAGTGTTCTTGTATGCCTGTGAGTCATGGACTGTTACGATTGTGGTTGTGTTGTCCTGTGAGAGCATACATGTGTTAATCGTTGGAACCGATCCGATATTTATTGGAGCTATCAGGGTTAAGATTCACGTACATTTTTAAGTAACATTTTCTTTCGGTCTCGCAGAGCGGAATTCACTTCTTTATAATATGATAAGTTTAGTCCAGAACGTTCTAGAAAGGTTGCACTGTCTAGTGACCTCGTGTGTGTGACGTCGGTAAATTGGCGACATTTCGCAACAAGTTGTTTACTGTGCGCGTGAAGTTGTCAGCCGTTTTCTTGTGTGTTGTGAAAGATCGTGATAGTTCTCGAAATTTCCGACTAGGTCGTGAACTGCCTGCCATATTTTTGTGAGATGTCATTTTATCAAGGATTTGGAGCAGAAATGAGCAGTCAAATTTTTGTAGTCTATTGTAGTTTTCTAGAAAGTTCATTTTTTATTAATATTTATGAGTTTCGGTTACGTGTCCCGCTCTGATTAGTTGCGTTGTGTTTATTCATTGGATTATTCTAGAATGTTTTCATACTATAAAAACTTTGTGCTGGGAAGCGCGGATGTACATTGTCTTGCATTGTCAGTTGTAGAGACACACAGTTATCGTAGGTACGTGGCCCGTATAGGGTGTACATTGTGAGAGACGCAGCGTTACGGTGTGGTGTACGTTGTGTGAGATACTTTGTGTCGGCAGTGTGGACATTTGCAGAATAGACATTGTATCAGTGTTGGTGCATTTGGAAATGCATTGTGTGGAGATCGCATCGCTGAATTAACATATTGTTGGAACTGTTACTCCAGTATTGTCTACATCCTTAAGCCACGTGTGACGGGTTGCAGCTGAATGAAGTTTATTTAAAAGAACCTTACGTGCGTGCGTCTGGTGTGTTTATCATACTACGACTACGACCCAACCACGTAGCATGGACCCTCACAGCAGACCTTGAAAGAAGGATACAAGCCACTGAAATGTGACGTTTTCGAAGGCTGCTTGGCATTTCATACAGAGATCACATCACGAACGATAAAGTAGGAAGCAGAATCAGGCAAGCCATCGGGCCCTATGAAGACCTATTAGCCATTATGAAAAAAAAACGCAATCTGAAGTGGTATGGGCATGCGTTCAGCAGGGCTTGCCAAAACAATCCTGCAAGGCACTGTGCAAGGACGACGAAGGAGAGGCAGACAGAGGAAAAGATGGGAGGACAATATCTCAGAGTAAACAGGACTGAGGCTGGGCGATACGCTAAGAATGGCAGAGAACAGAGAGGAATGGAGGGAGCTGGTTGCCAAGTCATCAGTGGTGCCCCAACGTTCGGCAAGACTACGGGATATAGATGGATGGATGGATGGATGGATGGATGGATGGATGGATGGATGGATGGATGGATGGATGGATGGATGGATGGATGGATGGATGGATGGATAGATAGATAGATAGATAGATAGATAGATTATTACAATTATCGTGTCGCTGAAAACAAATCAGTAAAATCGAGTAGATCACCGTTTGATAGACGCCCGCTCGTAAAGAACTGGAATACGCCCGAGCTAGCAACTCAAAGTGCACAAAGCCATTGAGCCGACCTCGCCCGCCGTTGGCCCGCGCGTGTCCGTGCGCGGGCCAACGGCGTCCAACGTCGGCCTGATGGCCATTTGCGCAATAGCAAGAGGCGTGTGTCCAAAACTTTGAGAAAAAAATACAATTGTATTGGCATTTTTACACAAAAGGTTGGGTTTCATGTCAATAAAAGTAATTGAGAAACAATATTTTTTTTGTGGAAAAAGTAAGCCTTTAAAAAAATATAAAACAATGTAAAACAAAACCTATTTCTGGACCTCTTGTGACCTTTCACCTTTCCAAGGGGCCAACCATATTAGTATGCGCAGAAAGGTCTAACCTTTAGGTATTTATTATGTACTCAGTTTTAGGTTTGAAGCTTTAAATAGTATTTGAGAAAAAACAAACTATTTATATGAAAATGTGTCTAATTTTTATTTATTTTTCATGACCCGTGACCCTTCTGAGAAAAGATACGTATAACCCAGATATTGTACTGTGTAAGTTGGGGGGGGGGGGGATGGGGGGAAGGGAATGGGTGGAAAACGTGTATGATGTGCTTTTTTCCAATAATCCGCCGATTGTCATTAGCCTTAAAAAACAAAACAAAAAATAAAAATTTCTACGATTTTTTTTTATCTCTCCAAAACTGCCTCCCCTCTCCAGCAAATGTATTAAAATATATTTTATTGATACGGAAGGGGGTGGGGGTGGGGGTGGGGTGTGTGTGTGTGTGTGTGTGTGTGTGTGTGTGTGTGTGTGTGTGTGTGTGTGTGTGTGTGTGTGTGTGTGTGTGTGTGGAACAGCGCTTGGAGTCCCTGCTATGTTAAAAACGTCTATGAGTCGTGACGCTGCGCTAAACGCTCCTATGCCACCATGAACTCATATGGAAGGTTCTAGTCAATGCATAAGGCACTGTCAGCTACTGTGATGTGGACGATTTCAGACCTCCCGCCATTTTGTCAACAGAAATTGAAGAATCTGGGATAGATTTCACGTCGTTACTATATAATGATGGCAACAGGAAAACATTTACATCAGTCGACAGCAAGATGATGTCATATTCTTGTTGTTCACAATTTCTTTGACGCCTCATTCTTGCAGTACATATGACCACGTTCTTGACAGGGCCCTTTACGTGAAGAAAAATAAAAATACTAAGTAATTCTGCACAACCAGCTAATACTATTACCAAGACAAATCTACGGTGTGTTGTTTTTAAGCTTTTTCTTTTCTTTTTCTTTTTTTTTTCAGGGGAGCATTTTGACTGTATCATGTATCAAGTCTGATTTCAGGGCCTAAATGTATAATGGCAACTGCGAGCTGACGCCTTGAAAATATATCCACTTGTTTTTTTAATTAATAGTAAACCACAAAATACTTTCTTTTGCAACCTGGCTTTGCTGTTTCATCTACGAAGGAAAGAGAGAGGCTTCAAAGATAATAAAACCACTCGCTTGAAGTGTGAACCTTTTAAAGTAGTGGTAAAAAAAAAAACCAATAAAACAGCCAGGCTGGAGCATATGATCTCGCAAACTTGTGACAGCGGACTGTTGTTACTGGTCTAATGAAACGACGGTGTTTGAGCAGACGAGATGACGTTAAAAATCAAAGTGCGTAGTAATGAAATAAAACAAATGTGACGACGAAACAACTTTCAAAATGACGATGCTAACTTGAAAAAGTGTACCTCTGTACGTGCCTGAGGAGCTCGTGGGGAAGGATGGTTCACAGCGCCCTGGTTCACACCTCCCCGGGGTACACAGCCCTACTAGTGCATAACTCCGCGGGGTCACAGTTCTCTGGTCGATACCTCCTCAGGGTTCAAAGCCCCCTGGTTCAGTCCCCCCCCCCCACACACCCCCCCCCCTGTTCAATGCCTCCCCAGGGTTCACGGCATCCATTCTGGTGCATACATCCCCGGAGTTCACAGCCCCCTGGTCCATACCTCCCCAGGGTTCACGGCCACCTGGTCCATACCTCCTAAGGGTTCAAAGCCCCCTGGTCCATACTTACCCAGGGTTCGCAGCTCCCTGGTCCAAAAGGAACCTGGTCCACAACTCCCCAGGCTTCAGAGCATCCTGTTCCATACCTCCTGGGTTTTACAGCACCCTTGGCCCTACCTTCCTAGAATCCACAGCCTCCTGGTCCACAGGAAACCTGGTCAATACCTTCCCATGGTTCACAGCTCCCTGTTCCATAACCCCCAGGGTCCACAGACTCCTGGTCCATAACTCAGCAGGGTTCACAGTCCTCTAATCCATACCTCACTGGGGTTCACAGCCCCCTGGAGATTTATTCCCCGTTTTTCACAGCCCCTGGTCCACACATTTCCCTGCTTCACAGACTCTGTGCATACGTCCCCGGGGTTCACAGCCGCCTGTTCCATGCCTCTCCAAACCTTTCGCCACAGTTTGCCCTTCCTTTGTATCAATATGCCAAGTTTTTACCTTTTTCAAATAGGCTGTCGATTTACCCCAGTTTTTGATCTTCATTTCTGATACACGGACAACACTTATCTATGGTCAGGAAGTCTACTTTACTGCCCCAGCTACACTTCTACAGAAGCTGCAAAGCATTGATAGTAAAGCAGTTAAATTAGCCCTTGAAGTTCCAGTTCATACTAATGCTGTAAAAACCTACACAGAAGCAGGTGTTCTGTCTTTATCTGACCAACGTAAATTAGCAACTGCAAAATACATTGTCCGAAGCCTGTCCGTCAAAAATTCAGTACGTGAAGACATATTTTTAGATGCAGATGTGGATTTCCCGAAGAGAGCGCAAACAATCCCGTATCTTTTACCTATACGTAACTATGTCAAAGATGCTATAGAAAACTGCAATATAGATATCAAGACTATTCCCGTTTTACCAGTAACACCTACTATACCTCCCTGGGAACATATTAATGCTACTTTCGATATAGATTACACAGGTTTGAAAAAAGATGAGGATGTGAACGTTTTAGCAAATTTAGTGAAAGAAAAATTACAGACAACATATTTTAAACATTTTAAATTTTCACAGATGGGTCTGTCTTAGATTCTTCAGACTGTGGTGCAGGCTTTGTTATTCCTGATCTCAAAGTGAAGAAATCTTTTTATCTTGGTAAAGGATTTTCTATATTTACGTCTGAACTGTATGCGATTCTCATGGCACTAAATTTTATTCAACTTCTACCTTATGATATATTTAACATTTTGATCTGTGTCGATTCTAAATCTCTCCTATATAGTCTATAAAGCTGGGATTGTAATACTGGAAAAGACCTAGTGTATGACATTAAACATATTATGAGCTGTATTATGTCCAGAGGAATAGGGATCGATTTTCTTTGGATACCGTCACACTGCGGAATTTATTGGAATGAAATTTGTGACAGACAAGCAAAAAAAGGAGCTATTAATAGAGAAAACTCAGCAGTTTGTAATAATATGCAATTATCTCTACATGAAATGTACTCTGTGCTAAACAGTTTTTTCACAAAGATGATATGACATATGCTTATCATGTTCCTCCTTGTTCAAGGAAAACAGCTTCGTTGATATACAAGTTAAGACTAAATTCTTGGAAAACAAAATTCGCAAAAGACATCAAATGCGAGTGCCTAAGCCCCATCTCTGTTAAACATATAATCTGTGAATGTCCTATTATACTGAATCTGTTGACAAAAAATAACATAACAGTTGATCACTTAGCAGACAATTTGTATGGCATCTTACATAGAAATATTGCAATTTCAATAGTTAATATAATAATTCATAGTCCGGTGGGTAAACTATTATAATAAGTATTTGTGTGTGTGGTTGGATGTTAATTATTGCTATTCTTTGATACTCACAAGTTGTGTGTTTGGTTGTTGACTTGTGTGTGTGTGTGTGTGTGTGTGTGTGTGTGTGTGTGTGTGTGTGTGTGTGTGTGTGTGTGTGTGTGTGTGTGTGTGTGTGTGTGTGTGTGTGTGTGTGTGTGTGTGTGTGTGTGTGTGTGTGTGTGTGTGTCTAATATCACCAATGTGTGAAAAGACGTTAAATAAATTCCTGAGTTCCTGAAATCATGGTGTCTCCATGTTGATCTTTGACACCACTCAGTGATTTGTAAAGACTATATCTATGAAAGGCCTTTGACGGCTGACAGCTTTTCAAAAGCACAGTCCCGTTGCGGCTTGTGTCTGAATTGAAAGGAGAGGAATGTGTCCCCTCTATTCAATAGCGGTGTGAGGGGACACAAAAGGCGTTCAACTGTGACGCCATCTGGCAGATCACATTTAAGGTGAATTGCACTTACATGAGTGTGTGTGTGTGTGTGTGTGTGTGTGTGTGTGTGCGCGTGCGTGCGTGTGTGTGTGTGTGTGTGTGTGTGTGTGTGTGTGTGTGTGTGTGTAAGTGTCTGTAAGTGTTCGTGTGTGTGTATAGTGTGTGTGTGTGTGTGTGTGTGTGTGTGTGTGTGTGTGTGTGTGTGTGTGTGTGTGTGTGTGTGTGTGTGTAAAATATTACTTGATAGTTTCTTTTCCAAACTGTTTTCCAGCTGTCTGTATAGTGCAGAGTATAGGCCACCGGTTGATTTTCTGTAAAATCAATTTCTCGGGAACCAGTCATGAGTATATTAAGTCAACTTCAAAACATGCTGTCCTCTTGAGTGTATTGAGACCTCTCAGTAATAGCCTTTTCAAAAGCCTTAGACACGAGCCAGCTAATTGAATAGCATCGTGTCACAAAAGAGCATTCAACTGTGCGGCGCGTGGCAACGATTAGGCTACACAGGTGGGTAAACAGGTGGGCTGGCTTACAAAATGACATGCGCCACACAGATTAAGACCCCTGCCACTTACTCGCCGAGAGTAGACTGATTTAAATGTATAAGTTTTACTTGACTGGAGTCTTGACACAAACACCAGTCTATATCTTGTTACTCTCTCTGTATAAGGAGATGTAGGGGGATTAATGGTGTTGTTCCATTCACCTGTTTGAATAAGCGGGAGGTTACAGCAGGTGTTTACATATTCTTAAGGTTATGAGTTTTTCTGTCTGCATATCGAGTCAGTTCGAAAAAATCTTGAACGGGTTTGAAAAAGCGATTCAAGAAATTAAACGTTTTATGAATAAATTACATTGTAGGTAAAAGGTTTCTGTCATGTCTAGACGTGTATAGGCATGCTGTTTGTGTATTCACCCAGGGTTTCCGAGGGCATAGACTATTGGTGTGTGTAAATGTCTATAGCTTATTTTGTTGAGTGCACTGGACGGGGGGGGGGGGGGGGGGGGGGGGTGGGGGGGGCAATGATTTTATTATCGATAATTGTGAGATTTAGAGATCGATGCCGCATTATTGAATTTGATTCTTTTGTAATCTCTTATTATCTATCTCTAATGTGTGGCAGTGCACACGTTTTTGCAGTCCGGTCCGATCACACTCCGATTCGAAACTGCTCAAGAATCGGCCTCAAAATCGGGCATGTGTGGCGGGGCCTTAAGACCAAGGCCACCACGATGGTGATAAACGGTCAGCAAAAGGAGGACCTAAAATCAAAGCCACCATGATGGTGCTACAAAGTCAACAGAAGGAAGACCCAAGATCAGTACAACCGCGATGGCGCTACATGGTCAACAAATGGATGACCTGTGATCGCCCAAGCCACCAAATGGTCCATAAACTAAGGATGTAAAGATCAAAGCCACCAAGATGGTGCTACACGGTCAACAAAAGGAAGACCGAGATAATAAATGCCACCATGATTGTGCTAAGTGAGGCATCATAAACCACAGAAATATGTATGCAGATGCACACCAGACCATTATCACACACGCACACACAATCTGTGGATTAATGGTAATCAAGCTGAAAGAAGTAGGTTTTAAGTTGGATCTTAAAGACGTCAATGTTTTCAGCATTCCGGAGGTGTTGGGGAAGGAAGGTCTAGACAACAGAGGCTTGATACTGGAATGTTAGGCAGCCAAACCGCTTGGAGGAGAAACTGGAATGGAACGTGAGGGCTGTTAGATGTTGAAGAGAGATGAGAGGTATGGCGGTAGGGATCCAGGGATCCATCAAAGCAGCGAAAAGCCAGGACAGCAATCTTGTACTCGACTCTAAACTGAATACCCAATAGCCAGTGCAATTCCTGAAGTAGGAGGGGGGGGGGGCTTACATGGTCCATTTTAGATTTGCCAAAAGCAAGTCTGGCAGCATTGTTGAAGACTGCCTGCAGACGGGAGAGTTCTTTCTGAGGGACACCTGCCACGAGGGAGTTACAATAGCCTAAGCGGCTAGGGACAAAGAAACAAATAAGTTGAACAGTAGCGGAGCGGGTGATAAATGGTCTAATGGAGCTGATTCTTTGCAGCTGGAAGTTTGCCGTCCTGCACATGGGGACGTAGCTTAGTGGATAAGACACTGCGCTGGCAGTCGTAAGATCCCGGGTTCGAATCCCCTGGTGGGCAGGAATGGGATGTGGACTTTTCCTCATTCCCATCGAGTCAAATTTACGTACAGACTCGGCTTACGGTTGCTTGTCTCGCCTTCTTGTGCCCAACACGCATAATCATCAACTGCGCACGTTAAAAATCTCATTACAACTAATCAAAAAGAGAAGGCCCGGTAGGGCCGGTGAAATGGAAACAGAAATATTTCACATGCACCGAAGTTAATAGCCGGGTGGAGGTTTGCACATAAAGTAGCGCTTAACTAGCAGCAGGCTTTCAAAGCTTCAGCTTCCATCCCTATGGCGGCGCCTTGAGCATCTTTAATTTTATTAGAGAGCATCTTTAATTAGATGGATATGTGCGCCTTGGAGATACCGTACCATACCATACCATACCACAAATTAGTAATGTGATGGTGTATGGACATACTGCAGTCGACCTGAACTCCCAGATTACGTAAGCACTGGTTAAAAGTTATTTCACTGTCGCCAACCACGAGGGAGGCCCCTGGTGGGACCTGACTAAGGGAGTGCTCGGAACCAGCGCAAAGTGATTCAGTCTTGCCGTCGTCCAGCTTCAGTTTGTTGCACAACATCCATTTTTTTCACAGAGGAAAAACAAAGTTCAATTTCTTTCACAAGAGCAGGAAAAGTAGGTGGTGGAGCTGGGTGTCATCGTCATACTTGTGAAATTCACAGGAATGTCGGGTGATGACGTCAGAGAGGGATTGAGTGTAAAGGATGAAAAGGACGGGCCCAAGGACAGGTCCTTGGGGGACACCGTATCTCAGCATTCGGGGCTGCGAATCTGATTAATTGACAACAACCTTCTGAGTACGCCCACGCAAATATGAGGAAAACCAGCTAATTGTTTTGCCAGAGACACCATTTGATGTGTTGACATCTGTATGTCGGGCACAGGCAGCCGCGGTCACACTCCATCGACGTCGGCCTCCGTTGGCTCGCGCACGACCGTGCGCAGGCCAACTGCGTCCGACGTCAGCCCGATAGCCTTTTGCGCATTGGGGTGTGACGTCGAAATAATTTGTCGTCAGACGCATTTTGTTTCACAGCGTATGACGTGTTCAACTTTGCCCTATGAATACAGTTAATCTTTCTTTTGCGTGTGTGTGTGAAAAACCAATTTTTCTTCGCAATTGATTGTTACTGCCCGTTGCATTTGCAGGGCCAAGCTACGTCCGTGACCGCCAGTTAAGAGGGCGAGAAGGGAATTTTGACTCTTTCACTGCCAGTGGTTGCATGTTTAAGATCTTTGTTAATTGAACGCCGAAGAGCCAGTCGTCCTGGTTCCATGTTCACGCACAAAGATCCTCGAGCCGACGTCGGTCGTGGAGGGCCCGCGCACGTCGGCCCGTTGGTCTTTTGCGTACTGTGCAAGACGCTAGTCGCACGGCATTCAACTCCTTTGCCCAGTCACTCTTACCATTGCGTCGGCAGGTAGCGAATGGTGGGTGGATGGATGGATGGATGGATGGATGATTGAAAGATGGACGGCGGAGATATTCATAGAAGAGTAAATGAGAAAATCGATCCAATCATCCACCAACCGATCGATCGATCTATCTTCCAAACTGTATTAAAATTTGTCGTTAAGTTTTTTTTTATTTTTTTTTTTATTATTATTATTTTAAAACTGTTATTATAGTATTTAGTTCAGTCGCATGGAAGAGTAAACGAAAGAATCAATCAATCAAACAATCAACGCATTTAATGAATCAATGAGTTGAATGAATTTATTAAACAAGGAAGCAAGCAATCAATGAGTTGAATGAATCAAATAGTTGAAGGACTCCATTAAACAAGCAATCGATCTTCCAAACTGTATTAAAAGTTGCTGTTCATGTCAGTTGTTGTTGGTTGTTGGGTAGGTTTTTTTTTTTTTTTTTTTTTTTTTTTTTTTTTTTTTTTTTTTTTTTTTTTTTTTTATGTCAATTATAGTCTTTAGATCAGTCGTAACATGCGGTAGGCTTTGGTTGCGTCTTTCGAAATTGTGAAAGTATGATTCCACAGTGCGGCAAACATTTTCGGATTGGACAATGACAAGAATATCTGGCACTCTCTCCCCAGTTGTTGTCTACACTCCAGAGCTTCGTTTGCGTCCAGTCTGAAGTACGACGTAAACCCGCGGCCTATATCATATAAAGTGATGTTGTCACCAAAAATGGTCGGCAGTATTCCAAACAGATACAAATCGTCAATCCAGAAAGTCGGAGTAAAGTGCGCAGCTCGGAACAGCAAAGGAATTACGTCCCCTGACATGACAACCCCCAACCCGCTACAGTAGGGGTAAGGATACAAACTCTGACCAAAAAATAACGAGTTCTCAACTTTCCACTTCCCCGTCCTCAAAATCGGCATTGAGTTGTTGAAGAGCAGGTTGCAAAATATCGCTTTCTTCTTGCTGACAAAAATGGAAAAGAATCGTTCCGTAAGCTTGAACGCGTCTACAAATACGTCATCATCCAGTTTGAAAACGAGGCGCGCGTGCGAGCAAAAGTGGGTCACCCAATGAAAACCCATCACTCCTTTCAGTGAGAGGTTGTGGTAGGTGTCAAGAAAATCGCCCTGGACTGTGTCTTTGAAGTGGTAGTGTTCTAACTCCAGGTTTTTCTGTTCTCGGGTGGCGTTGTTTTCCTCCGAAGTAGATGTGGATCGGCCGAGAAGGAACAGCGTCCGAACCTTTTCAGAAAAAAAGAGCATAAATTGTTGGGGGTTTGTGTCTGTTTTTGTTGTTGTTATTGTTGTTGTTTATAGTAACTTGCATCAAACGTTCTTCAGAAAAACGCCTCAGACAAACATAGGTAGACTGACCGACTATGTTAGATTAAGAATAGTGCCTGGTTAGCTTGGCGCATTCCCAGGCGCCCAAGCTAATCAGACACTACCTTTGAACTATTTCGGCCAATCGAATCTCCTGCAACTGAAGCACGATGTAAGGTTAACATTGTTGGAATATATGTCTGAACCGAGCTCAAGGCTGATGCATGCCACCAATGCTAAAGGTGCGAGGTTCGATTCCGGGTTCCGGCGTCGGACTTTTCTCCTCTAGTATGTGTCACCGTTAATTCGGGCGGACCGTCGCGGGGTTTTTTTTTTTTCCTGGTACTCCGGCTCTTCCTCCCCCTCCACTTTGGTATCAGTTTCAGCCAACTTAATAAAATTTCAAATACAAATGGTTTCCAAAAACAACTTCAGTAGCTCGCTTGAGCTTGCCCTTAGCACCACGTGAATGTTCTGTGTTTACGTACAGTGTGTGAGTGAATGCGCGTGATTCACGTGAGCGTGCTTGTTGGGTTCAGTTCGCGGCTACATTCTGCGCATTGAGTTTATATTACAAATATGAGAAATGCGCCATATAAATACCATGTAATAGTATAGTTTTTAGCGAGTGGATGGCTGGCTGCATGGCTGCCCAGTGCTCAAAGGCCATCGGGCCGACGTCGGCCGCCGTTGGCCCGCGCACGTCCGTGCGCGGGCCAACGGCGGCCGACGTCGGCCCGATGGCCTTTACGATTTGGGTGTCTGGTTAGCTGGCCGGCTGAATGGATGGATGGATGGATGCAATACCGAGTCTAGCCTATTACTTTCGACCCTCTCCCAGTGCTCGACAAGCTAATCGGAAGAAAAAAAAACTTCAAACTACTCAGCCAATAATTCTCATCTTACTGCTTTTTTTTTTGACAGCAACGGCGATATGTTTGATCATTGTCGTTGTTTATGTCTCAATCAAAACATTTTTTATATAATACATAAATAAATAAATAATAAAAGTAATCATCGTCATTATCATCATCATCATCATCATCATCATCATTATCATCATCAACCATTATCTTCATAATAATAAATGTATCAACCATCAAGCAAACAAAGAAAAATATTTAATTAATTAAACAAACAAAACAAACAAATAAATAAACAACAACCCACTTCTAAAGGCTTGTAGAATGTACTGTTTGTTGAGACTCGCCTCAGGCGATCACGTTTCTCAAAGTTTGCAGTGGCTGAATGCACCACAAACAAAATGTCCACCACACCTGAACACAGCGCGGCGTTGTTGAAAATGTACTTCGTCTGAATGGTGATGGGCAGCCGCGACTTCATTTCCTCTGACGTCAGATTGAGATTGTCGGAGAGAGACCGCAGCTTGAGACGTTGTGAAGGACTCGGTGTGTATTCGGGTGATTTATAGAAGAGTTTAAAACTAGACCTGAAATAAATGGGAAACAAGAAAGGCAAAGCCCTTATAGCTAACGTGTATGACCGATCTACATGTGTGACCTTTTTGACAATAAGTAAAGGGATGGCTTCTGCACCAGCAAGATTCATGTTTCTCAAAATTTAATCAATTTTCATACATCTGTCAAACCCCCATGACACTTGACCTTTGCGATGAGTCGACTAAATTAGTATACATAGGAAGGTATTATCATCATCAGCTATCTTTGTGCCAAATTGGATTGAAAATTTAGCAAAACTGTTGATAATAACTTCAATTCTATCAAAAATTGGCATTTTACACACATTTGGCGACCTCTTGTGACCCTTGACCTTACGAAGGCTCATCTAAATTAGTATGCATAGACAGGTCTTACCATCAGGTATCTCTGTACCAAGTTTGGGTTTGAAGTTGTGGATAGTATTTGAGGAAAAATAAATTGTCAAAATATGGATATTTTTCATCTATTTCCTGAGCATTTGTGACCCTTGACCTTTCCGATGAATCAACCACATTAGTAAGCATAGAAAGGTCTTACCATCAAGTATCTCTGTACCAAGTTTGGGTTTGAAGTCTTGAATATTTTTTGAAGAAAAAAAAATGATGTCAAAATACAGCTATTTTTACCTATTTCCTAAACCCCTGTGACCTTGACCTGTGTGAGAGGTCACTTAAATTGATATGTTTAGAAAGGTCTTGCCACAAAGTATCCTTGGGCCAAGTTTGAAGACTGTGGGTAGAATAGTCTCCGATAAAATTCCAACATTAATTTCCTTATGTATCGCTCCGGGTTTAGTGCTAACCCAAACAAACCCTTAGCCATCGAAACACTTACGTAATAGCGTTGTGCTCGTTGCCGTCTATAGACGAGTCACTAGTATTCTAGCGTTGTGTTTGTACAAAAATCGCATGATGCACAGCTATCGGTTTAAGGGAAGCAACCACTATAATATGTTTCACCAACCATTTCTTAGTTATCTGAAAGTGAATGCCCTTATCGGATGGTGTCGGGACAAGGCCAAAGTAGCCGACAACGTGCCTTGGATCGTCTCAGATGATGAGCTTATTAATTCCTCATCAGCGCGGTTTTAACAGTGATTTTTAGCTCGAAATATTGTGATTCAAGAAGAGACAGTTCTCTTGTGTGATTTATTTTACATTTTCCTGCCATGTTGGTGAGTAAATCTGGGTTTTTCATTGCATGTGCTTACATTGTTGCTACCAAAACCACGTTTCTCATTTTTTGCTCCGTCATGTTTGTTCTGTTGCATAATAATCAAATTGGTTCGACTTCCCACTAAACTGATGCACAAAAACATGCAGTTTTGAAAAGTACTTTTAATGCTCTTTCCAGTGATATCCAATTTATCTATGGTTGTTACCTTGGGAGGCTGTGAAAATTAATTCAATCTACCCCAAAAATGTACGTCGCCAGGGAACAGACATCCTTTTCCCTGCTACGTCGGCAGGGAACTGACTCGCTGAAAATGTTTCGTAGGGAAAGATTTAAATTTTCCACGGACAACGGACGCCGGACTGTGGACGACTGCTAACAGACTATGGAGGGACGAGCACTGGCCCAGAACATAGACTCACTTTTGCTTCGCACATGAGCCAAAACATATGTTGAAAAAGTTTATTTGATTTACAATTCAAACAGTAAATCGACCAATCGGCCATTCAAATAAATCGAAAGACCGACAGACCGATATCGATCGATTTTGTCCATCGATCGATCTGTCAAACAATACGCCGCTTGAATACTTACAAGTCATAAAGTCTTTGCTGGGCTTAACATATCAGGGGCACATTTAGGGATGTGAAATCAGCTATTGTTTGAGTTTCGAACCTCATTCAGCCCGACGCACGTATTTCCCAAATTTTGGAGGCGTCATCTAACGACTATGCACCTGTTGCAGGAGATGGATCGACCATGATAATTCAAGGATAGTGCCAGATTAACTTGGCGCCAGGCACCAAGCTAATCTGGCACTACCCTTGAATTATCATGGTCGATCCATCTCTTGCTGTAGTGCGTCAATGCTGAATGGGATAAAAGTAAAAGGTTTTAGGTCAACTGGTCCTGAATGATATCTACTCTAAGATTTGGTGAAGAAAAGTGGTTCTTGACAAAGATATTTGCGAAAACGCTGTGCGCTCCGATGTCGAATCGAATCGAATCGAAATTTAAAAAGGGATCGGGACTTCCAGCTTTCGCTGATTTCGTCCAGGGGGGGGGGGTGGGCCGGGGGGTTGGGGGGTGGGGTTCTATCTTGACTGTTCGTCGCTGATGCACGCGCATCACTTTGTTTCTTCCCTCATCATGTCTGCCCGCGCCCTAGGGGGCTGGGTCGATGGGGAGAGCCCGTGTTCCCGTGGACGCTTGGGTCCTCCGTCTTGCTTGGTTGGTGGTGTGCTCTTTTTCTCTCTCCCTTGATGATAGTCACAGTCCAAGGCCCGGTTCTCTTTGGCCCCGCCATACACCCTCTTGTTTGAGGGGGGTTGATTTTTACTAACCCCCCTATACGTGTTTCTGTATTTCTCCGGAGGGGGTGTTGTACCCTCCTTTTCCCAGGGAGTGCACGAACGAAGGGTGCTATACCTCCCTGGGCTCCCTATTTATTTTGATGGGCGTCGACCGTACTCAGGCGAGCGGGGAGTCACGCGGTGTCGGAGTGCCGACGTGGGTACCTCGACCCCCTGGGTTTTCAAACCCCCCTATCCCGCAGAGTGGACCTACCAGGAGTGTCCTCCCTGCGCCCCATTACGAAGAAGACGGCCCCCGGAGCCGGCCGCCGGCCCCCCGGCGCGTCCCACCGAGATTCGGTGGGGGGGGGGGGCCACATGGGTCCGCCGCCGGCCCCGGAGACCCTCTCCCCGCTAGGAGGGGGGTAGTTGGTCAAAAAGCCGCCCCGCCGATCCATTTCCCTCCTCTCCAAGCCATCCTTTGATCAACACACTTGCCGGCGCACACAAATAAAGACGGTCACACAGCGCTTCCCGCCATTAGTACGCACTGTGGGCTGGAGTAGAGACAGGAAATCTTAAGGAAAAGAATAGCACGAGCAGCAAAATGACGTCACTATAAGCTTCACGTCATGGTACCGCTGGTCTCACGACGCCGTGTACACTGGGACGTATTTGATGTTTCACGTCACTCATCCGAAAGGCACGCTCTTCCAGAGCTGACTGGTTTTGTTGTACACGGCCTTTTCCGGAGCTGACTGTTTGATGGGTGTAAATAGTGGCTCCAAAACGTGCAAATTTGTATTAATTATTGAAAAAGTTGAAGAGGTACAACGCTGGATTGCGAACTCATACAGTATCTCCCTTTAATCACCACCCCCCCCTCCCCTCCCCGCATGATCCGCTCGGCAATGATACACGGCACAAATACAAACGGCAACATGGCACACACAAAGGCAGACTGCAGACACACGGCGCTTCCTCCCGGTTGTACGTTCTGTGGTCTGGCCTATCTACAGCCATTTTGAAGGATAAGGTGGAATGGACCATGCCCACAACGTCTCTTCTCTATGAGCTTGCATGAAAAAATTTACCTTTTCCACAATACGTTAGCAAATATCATACCAAAATAAACGAAGGAAAACATCCCACCAGCTCATACACATGTAACACTGACGTGCTGGTGATTTGCCTCAATTCGGATGATTGTATAAAACACTCACGCGTTTGGTGCTTTACGTCACCGTCTGATTCTTCTGATGAAATCAAGGAGTCTTACTTCTGACATTTTCGTCCTCATTGAACTTTTATTTTCGAAAAAGTTGAACAGGTAAAAAGCTGGCTATCGAACGCACCCAACGTCTTTCTACAAACAAGCCATATTTAAATTTTCAAATGCATATAATCAAAATTGCGGAATCTAATCTGAGTCAACCGATTTTCTATAAACAGTCTTTTATGTCTTCAATGAGTTATTCAATTACAATATGCTCATAGGCTCTCTTAGCCACCAACTTAATAAAGTATTTTGTCAAGTTTCAAGTTTGTGCTTACAGTAATATCGGAGATTCTCGTGTTTACATACATACGCACGCGCACGCTCGCGCACGCTCGCGCGCACACACACACACACACACACACACACACACACACACACACAAACACACACACACACACACACACATACATGCATACATACATACATACATACATACATACGCACATACGACGCTTCGCGCCAAAACGACGTTCAACAGCAAGGTTAGAGTGGCTAGATGTGACGTCATTTTTATCTTGTTACTTCTTTGCCATACCATGAGCCCCGTCCGCCCGTTATATCCTTTGCATTCTACGGAACGCGCTTTGATCAGTCCTAAAGTCTACTGTATTTTTAATACGGTAGACAAAAAGTCTTAAAAGCCTTAGGATTCAATTAAATTACGTGTTATTGAACGAATTTTAACACTCAACGCAATTTGACCCTCTTCAGTGTCAGCTGACGCAGACTGTTACTGCGATCGTCGTCAATTCCACACCAAAACCCCAGATGTCCCAGGAACATGGATTCAAAGTGGTGTCAGCAAAAAGCATAACTCCTCATGAGCCCCCGCAACGGCGGGGGCTCATGACGATCTGTATCTTTTGCGGTTGTGTGATGTTCATTTTACTCGGTACTGAACGGGTTAAAATTCCTTGCAATCACAGAAAACACGTTTTATTGGCGATTTTGGGTGCACTCAAAGTCCGCCCTTCTGAAGGCAATGGTCAAGCTGTCTTGCGATGATAAATGTTTACACGTGTATGCTGGTCTGTGATTTTGGACCTTACGCCGTAGGAAGTAAGGTGAAAAACCACAGACCAGCACACATATCTGCTGCCAGAAAAAAAAGAAGATTTGATTGGTTGTACGTTGCTTAACGTCCCGACAGCAACAAGACTTTCTTAGGAATTGCTTGCACTGCTTGTGAAAAAAACAACTAAACAGAATATTGAATGCATGTCGCCAGCGGGTCTAATACGCTAAATAAACCCAAGACCATTTTGCAACACACATCCAATATCAAGAGCTACATGCAGCGCAGACAGGGAGAGTTTTAACATGGAAAATACAGGTGAATGGACCAGGGGTAGACAGAAACACATGCCCCAGAATATAGGGAAACCCCACCCTGTGGGGCTGACTAGGGTGACCCTGGGAACTAAAAAATAGTTAACCCCACCCAAATCCCCCAGGGCAGACCCGTACGGGGGAGAAAAAAAGAGATGAAAGACTGGTGAAAAACACAACACGATTATATGGTGGACAGAAAACCCACGACAAGCGCTCGATTGAACTTGACAGAATGTTTTGGGTCAGTGACATAGGCCGTTTGACATTGGAGGGCTCAGCTTTTATTTTTCAACTATCTCTGCAAAGAAACACTTTTCTGTTGTACCACTTAAAGAACAAATATCATTTCGTACCAATTGACCTAATGTGGAATGTTATTACTTAACACATATGATTTGTTGATTTTGCTGTACAGTCATTAAATGAAAATGGTGAAAAGACAAAAGCAAGCCATTTCCAACACCCTTATAGAGCCCTGGCCAGATTTCAATATCGAGGTCAAGCATGCCGATTACATGTATGCCTGCGCTGTTTAACTCATTCTACCCCAGACACACCACAGCAAGATAAGGATCGACCATGATAGTTCAAGGGTGATGCCAGAATAGCTTGGCGCCCATCGGCGGTCGCTCTGTGTCCTGCACTGCAATGCAGTCTTCAGAGGACAATGGCAAAATTTAAGGAATTCGGCGTTGGGGTAGAATGAGTTAAGGTTTACAAAATTTGGTCAGCTTGCACATTCACGTGAAAGTAGAATGGGTGGGGTATATCTGAGGCACATTAAGAGATGTGAAATACGTCATTTCGTGAAAATAAAAATTTACGGCTGTACAGCAAAACTGGCACAATTTTTTCGAGTTTCCTGAAAGTACATTGTATCAGGTCAACTGGCGCTACATGATATTCGTTTTCCTGAAAGTACATTGTATTAGGTCAACTGGCGCTGCATGATATTCGTCCTGAGATTGGAACAGCCAGTGGTTCTTTGCGGAGATATTTGCCATAACAGCCAGTGGGTCTTTGCGGAGATATTTGCGAAAAGCGATGTGCGCTCCGATGTCAACCGACCTACACACCACGCACTAAAACGCACCTTTTCGTTGTGGTCCTGTTTGCAATTCTGGGCTAACCACTCCAAGGATCACCCAATAAGGCAAGAGGATTGTATGTGTGGCTGCTGTTAAATACCCCATCAAGTAGACAGCCAAAGTCCTATTTCAGACTAATTTGTCTCTGTTGCGTACTTGACAATGAAAACTGATACGCTGATGAGTTTACCGTGATGACGATAATATCCTCGCTTTAACCACAGCTTGATGTAGTCTCCGTGTTGTGGCTGAAGTCAGCTAATGACAGCAGCATCATTACCTCATCATCATAATTCCCAATGACATAGCATTAATCCACACAAGACAATAATCGTCACATACATGTACAATAATCCCTTCAGAGCTAAATTGTATCTAAAGCCGTAGACTCAATTTAGCTGGCTCAGGTCAAAACATGACACCACCCTTTGCCTGAGGCAAAACCGGTGTATATCTGTCATCCCCCCCCCCCCCCTACCCACCCTTCCCTTTCTTTCCGTTTCCGTCAACAAAAACTTAACGCATTCATCCGTGAAACTCGTACATATAAAGTATGCACAGCAAGAGGCAACGAATCTCATGTGCCCCCGCACCCGATATGTTTGGGTCTGCGCATACGCAAGATGGCTGCAGTTTTTGTGAAATGAGAAGAGTTTGGGTGTTATATATGTTTTACAGCAGTACCTAAAAGCAAAAATTGTGTTAGAAAGGCTGGATTGAGCCCTTGTGTCCTGGGAAATAACATTCCACAAGAATTTTTTGCTAGTTTTGCTATTTATCATTGTCCACCTGATCTTTGGGGATCGCTCACACCTCTCATTGACTGCACTGTGTTTCGTCGTTTGTTAGGACGAACTTTCCGAGTCCTTTGCACTTGTTTCACTTACAAACGTACGTTTTCACTGACTAACTAACCACCTCGATAGTAAGTTAAAATATATTTTGTATTTCTTTTTTGTTGTGTGCTTGCTTACATCATACCTCAGGCACAGGAACACGAAAGATACTTTTTCATGATGGCACAGCATGAGAGAAAAGGCTCTTCAAGCGGCAATAGCAAAAAGCATAAAAGCATGCAGGCGCCCTGGTTGTGTCTGTCATGTGGAAATGCGATTGATGATAGTCAAGGAGATGCTAGCATCCAGTGCTTTTTGTGCAAAGAATTCTGCCACAAGTGGTGCTGTGGTTTGACCACAGTTAAATGCTTGCAAAGGTTCAAAGCTACTGCAGTAGACTGTGAATCTTGTGGGGACAAAGAGGTAATTGTCATGTCTCAAATTGAGGCCAGGCTGGATGGCATCTTTCAGCTGCTAAGAACTATGACTGACAGACTGGAATATTTGGAAAGTGTGCATAAGAAAGAAAACATTGACAAAAGGATTGATGAGATCATTGAACAAAAAGTTAAGTATATGCAGGAAGCGGAAGAGAGAGGAAAGGGAAAGTTGAACATAATTGTGGCGAATCTGAGTGAGAGTGACAGAGAAACAGCGGAGGAAAGGATGAGAGATGACAGAAACAGGGTGCGCGAGCTGGTAAGAAAGATGCCAGATCTGGATGCAGATGAGATAGATAGCCCAGTCAGGTTGGGGAACTTTAAAATATGACAAAATGTCAGACCAAGACTGTTGAGACTGGTGGTGAAGACTGAGGAAACCAAGAACAAGATGTTGAAGAGGATTTTTGATCTGAATAAAAACAAACCCCCAAACACACGCATTTATATGAACAATGACATTACCCCCAAAGAAAATAGAAAAGAATTAAGGAACTAAGGGAGGAGATAAGAGAGAGGGTGCAGGGAGGGGAGGAAAATTTGATGATAGACTACAGAGCCTTGAAATCGTCACCAGAAAAAACAGAGCTGTTGGTGCTACAGCAGCACAACAGGATGCTTCTGCCACGCAAGCAGGGGCAGACAATTGACAGTATGACAGCCCACACAAAAAACCTTCAATTGTAAATAATTGTACATATACTGAAAACGATACTAAACATTCATCTACAGAAGCTTTGGATTCCTCTCTGTCTTGTCATCTTTCTTCTTGCTTATTGTCTTGTCTTTTTTCTTCAATTCATTCCAATTTTTGCACCGTCATATACAGTAATGTCGATTATCTGTTAAATAAAAAGAGTGAATGTTTAAAAAGGATTGATAATATAAAGCCTGACATCATTGGTCTTACTCAAGTAAAAGCTAAAACTCAGATCTATACCCCATTGGATTCAGAATACACATTACCAAATTATGATATGTTTCTTAACACAAACCCTAAGAGAGGAGTTGCCCTTTACTTTAACAAAAAGTTAAATGCTCAAGAATGTGAAACACTGAACAATAATAAGTTTGAAGAGAGGCTGTAGTGCTATTTTGTGAGTGCTTCTGGTGAAAAAAATCTTGTTGTTTGTATGTATAGAAGCCCCAGCTCCACGACTGAAAACACAGATTTACTATTACAACTATTACGATCAGAGGAGATACAAAAATATGACAAAATTTGCATTTTCGGAGATATTAATTTCCCCTATGCAGGATGGGATGGCTCCTGGACAGGTGAGAAAAATAATCAAATTGTTGAGTGCATAAGGGACGCCTTCCTGATTCAGATAGTGAAAAATAACTTCCTTACTTGACAACAACAAAAAAAGAAGCATTTGACACTGTTCATCGTGAAAGGCTTCTACAGAAGCTAGAGGCCTATGGTGTATGTGGAAACATTTCCAACTGGATAAGAAGTTTCTTACATGAAAGAGAACAAGTGTTAAAGGTTGGAAACGCAAAATCAGACAAAATAAAGGTGCTGAGCGGTATGCCTCAAGGAAGCATCCTAGGACCTATATTATTTATGATATTTATAAATGACTTGCCAGACTGTGTTAATAGCATGTGCAAAATATTCGCAGACGATACTAAAATCTATAATGAATCGAGCAATAAAGACGTGATGCAGTATGATTTGGATCACTTACAAGAGTGGTCCGACACATGGGACTTGCATTTTAATGTAGAGAAATGCAAGGTCTTGCATGCTGGAAGGAACAATCTTGAATATGATTACTTGATGAAAGTTAACAGCGGCATTAAAACGGTGGTATCTTGTGAGGAGGAAAGAGACTTATGTGTTGTTTTCGATAAAGTTCTGTCTTTTGAACCCCAGATTCAGAACTGTATCAATAAGGCCAATAAAATGGTTTGGAGTAGTTAAGAGAGCCTTTAATTATCTGGATAAGGACAATTTTAGTAAACTGTATAAATCACTAGTCAGACCACATTTAGAATATGCAAATACTGTATGATGCCCAGGTTTAAAGAGACAAGCAGTTGCACTCGAAAGGGTACAGAGACGAGCAACAAAGTTGGTTAAAGAATGTAGAAATATGACTTACTTAGACAGACTCAAATACTTTGGACTACACTCCTCACGTGGTCGTAGTCTACGTGGAGACTTAATCCAAGTTTTTAAAATTTATAATGGCATCGACGACCTAAATTGGAACGACTTTTTTGCAGCACCATTTTGTGACAGAACCCGAAACTCTAAAGGGTAATTTTATTACAGCACTGCAACCACTAACCTGCGGAAGTTTTGTGTTTCTAACAGAGTTGCCATTGTTTGGAATGAGTTACCAGTTTCATAAATAAAAAAAAAACACCTAATATAAATTCTTTTAAAACCCAGCTGGACGAATTACCAAAATTTAAAGAGATTTTCTATTCCTATGATGAATGATTTATAGGAAACTTTGCATGCGTAACAGATCCATAAAGTAATTAATGAAAGAAAGGACATTTGCAAAGGCCTCACGGTCTATTTTGTCCTCACAATACTACTACTACTACTACTTTGCCTCTTGCAGTTGAATGGTATTTTTGCTCTCTTTTTTCGTCAACAATGGGATTAAAACCTCACCTGATGTTCAAGAAACGTGTGCTGATAGAAAAAGGCACTTGCAGGATTGTCTTCCTTGGTGCCACTGCTGCGATGAGAAAGTAGAAGGAGCTGCAGGCAAGAGCGCTGAAAACAAACACACACTTGACACGACGACGCCGCAGTATCATGATTACTCATGTGAACTTGTCAAAGGTGCTGTGTCACGGGCTCAGTACAAGTTTTCGGGTGAGGCAAATACAGCTTTTATATACAAATCTATTCCATGAGCCGAAGCGCCCACTGGTACCACTCAGAGGGGCAGACGTGCTCCTATGGATGTTTGTGTCGAGTTCAGAAATGAACGCTAGCCTTTCGCACCCTCAGCTATTTCGTCAGTTGGAATAGTCTATACGCCAGTCCTGGCTACCGTTCACCCCCCCCCCCCCCCCCAACCAGTACTAAATAAGATGGGGTTTAAAGTGTATCTTAGTATGTCCTGAGATGTTTAAGCCATGTTCCCCGAAATTCTTAGGAACACACCAGAGATATAGCCGATGGCGCAAGGGTACCCCCCATTTACGCTCTTCGTGGATGCTGAAATGAGGTTGACAAACATTTCCCTCTACATAATCAGAATTTATTCCAGAAGCCCAAATCAGGCAATATTTTTGTTAAGGCACACGTCCTTCATCCTCTGCAAAAGACGGAATGAAAACATATTATTGAATCTCTGGCTCACAGTAAAGGTAATTGTGCACCCAGTAAATGGCCATTTCCACGAAATCGCAACAAAAACAAAAAAAAGACAAAAATAATGTGCAGATGCCTTCAGACATTTTCTGTAGCACTGGCAGATACTTTTAGGCTTACATCCTTAAAACAGGATATCACAATTATTATAAACTTGACTAGGTGATTACTGTGAGTGCCACTGTGGTTGATTTTGTATCTCTACCCCCAAGTTGTAAAAATACACAAAATTAATTAGAAAAAAAAAACTACTAAAGTTATTTAATTTCATTTTGACCTCTCTTTATCTATTACGTTTCAATAATGTGAGCATAAAGTGCAAGGAAATAAGGAAAGTCGGCATCCTTTACGATACATTTGTGGTGAATGATAGATTTGTCACATTTAAAATTAACGAATTGGGAAACGTACGTTGTTTCCGATGCCCTCAGAAATTTTGTATACCACTGATCGGCCTTTTTTTTAGGTTTTATTGGTTAGCATAGGGTACTACAGTATCTCCCAACCTGATTTTATGATGCTGTGATGTATTTAGGGGCCACCGTGGCTAAATCTGCTGCACTACCCCTATTTTACCAGTATGCAAATGAACGCAAAATGATCACAACAATTGCTTATGTCATTCTCCTCTGTTTAAATATTTATGTTGCCAGTTTTCTTAACAAAGTGCGCATATTGAGCATAAAAATGTGTGGGGGACTTAGGTGGGGTTAACTACTCTTTAGTTCCCAGGGTCACCCTGGTCAACCCCACAGGGTGGGTTTTTCCCTCTATTCTGGGACTTGTGTTCTTGTCTACATTTGGTCCATTCACCTGTATTTTCCTTTTTAAAACTCTCCCTACTGTCTGCGCTGCCTGTAGCTCTTGATATTGGATGTGTGTTGCTAAATGGTCTTAGCTTATTTAGCATATTATACCGGCTGGCGACATACATTCAATATTCTGTTTAGTTTTTAGTTTTTTTAGTTTTTTTTCACAACCAGTGCAGGCACGTCCTGAGAAAGTCTTGTTGCAGTCGAGACGTTAAGCAATGTACAACCAACTATAAAAATGTGTGATCATTTCATTAATTTCAATGTGACCCGTCAATTTAATTGTAAATATTTTTAACTGGCTGGTCTTTAGGTGATATTTTACCTAGCGTAAGGCGGGTCTAGTATGGACTCCCCTTTTCTTTATATTTTTTTGTTTGTTTGTTTGTTTGTTTGGGTTTTTTGTTTTGTTTTTTGTTTATTTGTTTTTTTTGTTTTGTTGGTTGCATTTTTTTTCTATCTATCTATCTATATCCCGTAGTCTTGCCGACCGTTGGGGCACCACTGATGACTTGGCAACCAGCTCCCTCCATTCCTCTCTGTTCTCTGCCATTCTTAGCGTATCGCGCAGCTTCAGTCCTGTCCACTTTGAGATATTGTCCTCCCATCTTTTCCTCTGTCTTCCTCTCCTTCGTCGACCTTGCACAGTGCCTTGCAGGATTGTTTTGGCAAGCCCTGCTAAACGCGTGACATGCCCATAACACTTTAGTTTGCGTTTTTTCACAATGGCTAATAGGTCTTCATATGACCCGATGGCTTCCCTGATTCTGCTTCCCACTTCCACGTTTGTGACGCGATCTCTGTATGAAATGCCAAGCAGCCTTTCGAAAACATCTCATTTCAGTGGCTTGTATCCTCCTTTCAAGGTCTGCTGTGAGGGTCCATGACTCGCAGGCATACAAAAACACTGAGATGACTAAGAAGCGCATCAGTCTGATCTTGGAACAGAGTGTGATGTTTCTGTCCTTCCATATGGTCTTCAATCTTGTCAGTGTTGTTGTTGTCTGCGCAATCCTGGACAGTATTTCTGGTTTTGATCCCTCATCTGTCACAATGGCTCCTACGTATTTGAATTCATTACCGGTTTCCAGTTTTTGGCTTCCAATCATGATGTCAGTGCCAATGCCACTGGTGTTATTGGTCATCAGTTTGGTCTTCTCTGCACTGATTTCCATCCCGTACGCAATAGCTGTACTGTCCAGATTTTCCACCAGCTGAGCTAGTTCCTTCTCTGTTCCTGCAAGGCAATCAATGTCGTCCGCAAAGCGCAAGTTCGTGATTGTTCTGCCTCCAATACTGACAGATCCTTCATGATCTTTCAGAGCGTCTGTCATGGTTCTTTCCAGGAAGATGTTGAATATAGTAGGTGAGAGCAAGCATCCTTGTTTGACTCCGACTGTAGTCCTAAACCAGTTTCCTTTTTTGCCGTTGAAGCAGACTGCGCTAGTGGCCTTGTTGTAAAGGTTTGCTACGACTTTGATCAGGTTGGCATTAATGTTGTATAGCTTCATTGTGGACCAAAGGGCTGCATGCCACACCCTGTCAAACGCTTTCTTAAATCCACAAAGACATGATAGAGATCTTGCTGGTGCTGGAGGTACCTCTCACATAGCACTCTTAGGTTGAAGATCTGCTCATTTGTGCTGCGCCCTGGTCTGAAGCCTGCCTGTTCCTGAGCTATGATTTCCTCTGCCTGTGGCTTCGGCCTGTTCAGCAGGATCTTTAACATGACTTTGCTTGGGTGGCATATAAGACTGATCGTGCGGTAATTCTGGCATTGATGTAAGTTGCCTTTTTTGGGGGAGAGTTATTATAAGTGATTTTGGTCCATGGTGTGGGCCAATCCCCTGACTGCCAGATCTTATTGCAGATTGTTAGTAAGGCGCTTATCATGTCTTCTCCCCCTTCTTGGACTAGATCTGCAGGGATGTTGTCTGCTCCTGCTGCCTTCCCTTTTTTCAGCGATTTCACTGCAGCCTCCACTTCTTCTCGGAGGATGGGATAGTTGCCATTGTTGGTCACGGGTGGGTTGACAAGTATGCCTGGGTCCCCTGTAGTTCGGTGGTTTTACAAATCTGAGCAGTACTCTGTCCATCTGTTCAGTATGTCTTGGTCTTCCGTAAGACAGTTCCCTTCCCTATCTTGAATGATAGAGAAGCGTCCTTGTTTTACACTGGCCAGGTCTTTCACCAGCTGGTATGCTTTTTTGCTATTATTTTTGTTCAGATTTACTTCTATGTGTTTACACTGATCTTCAATCCACTTATTCTTTGCCTTTTTCATGCTTTTCTTGATATCCTGGTTAATTTCCCTGTATTGTTTAGCTCCTTCTACCTCTGACTTCTTTTTCTTTAATTCTCGACGCTTGTCACATAGAACAAAGATTTCAGCTGTAACCCAATGTTTCTTTGCTTGTCGGTGTTTGCCAAGGATCTCACTGGCTGTTTGGGTTACAACAGTGTTAAATGTGTCGATCAGTGTGTCCACGTCCATGTCTTCTGCACCTAGAAGTAGCAGTGGCGTGAATTTTCCTCCTATCTTTGCCTGGAAGGCTTCCGCTACCTCTGGGTCTTTCAGCTTCTCGAGGTCAAACTTGATTCTGGTGGGACCCTGTTTATTGACCTTCTTTAGGCGAAGTCTGAAGGTCATCATCACTAAGTCATGGTCACTTCCAATGTCTGCTCCTGGAAAACTTCTAGTCTTGGCAATGTTCACACTGGTTTGGAAGCGTCTCTTCACCATGATGTAGTCAATTTGGTTATGGTGCTCTCCGTTCGGGCTGTGCCATGTCCACCTTCTGGATGCTTTGTGTGGGCCAAACGTGTTCATCAGCTTTAGATTATTTGAGCTGGCAACTTCCAGGAGCCTTAAGCCTCTGTCGTTGGTCTCTGCATTGCAGTAGTGTCCGCATGTGCCTTTCCAGTTCCTAGCAGCATCCTCTCCATTTTGGCATTCCAGTCTCCCTGTACCACAAGAATGTCTTTCTTGGGGATCTGGTCCAGAACTTCTTGCAGTTGGTCATAGAAGTCTTCTATTTCCTCATCGCCATAGTCTGTTGTTGGGGCATAAACTTGTACAATGATGATATTGAATGGGGTTGCCCTCAAGCGCAGGGTGATGAGCCTACTGGAGACTGGCCAACAACTCATGACGGTGTTCACGATGTCTTTGTGGACAAGAAATCCGACACCCTGTTCGTGTTTGTCTTCTCTGCCACTGTAGTACAGTTTGTGGTTTTCCTGGGTTGATGTTTCCCCAGAGTTCTTCCATCGTACTTCGCAAAGTCCTAGGATGGTCCAATGGTATCTGTTCATTTCGAGTGTCAGTTCCTCTACCTTTCCAGGCGTTCTTAATGTTCTGACGTTCCAAGTGCCGATGCTGATGTTGTTTCTGGCACGAAGTTTTGATGGTCTAGAAATGTGTAAATATGAATATGCGTAATAAAGTTTCATGGTTCCTAACAGCAAAAACAATGTTATCAAAATACTTATTTTCCACATGTTCACCACGAGATCACCACTTCTACACACTTTTTTTTTTTTTTTTCCTTTTTCGGCTGCAACGTTCAGTTCCTTAATGGCCGTCTTTAAATCTTATATTGATCTGGCTGCCAATATGTGAGCTGTCAAGGGCTCGGCAGCAGGTTTTCAGAGTTTGGTGTACAGGGGCGTGTCTTCTCATCATAACAGCCAGCGGACCTCTTTTCTGCATGGACAGGTCTGGAGAATGTGCTAAGGAGACTAATTTTCTACGCCACATTTGCATAGGTCTGTTTCCGCATGTCCCAGTCTCACGAGGTGAGTCCCGAGTAATTAGTGCACAGATAAAAGATGGTGGCTTGGCTCTCTCTGCTCAGCTTGTTGATGTCGTATGCCCATGGGCTGCAGCCGCCATTTTGCTGCTGCCAATCACTTTGTTGCTGTAGTGTCTTGGTTTCTTTAGAGGAGGTTGTGCTCTTGAGGTAGTCTGGCGCCTGCTTGGTCAGGCTGTCAGCCTCTCCATTCCCAGCTACTCCAGAATGCATTGGAATCCACTGCAGCACTATTTTGTGGACATGGCATAGAGACTGTCTTAAAGCTTCCTGGTGAGGAGATCAATGGATCAAGCTGCTGCCTTACCTTAGCTAGTGCTCTGCAGAATGATCTCCGACTCCAAACGAAAACATCTTCAAAACAAAATCCTGGAATCCACTTCTTCCAAAACACTCTACGCTACCATGAACACACTCCTAGGCACTTCTAAAGACTCTCCTCTACCCAACACACACAGCAAAGAAGAACTCCCGTCCGCTTTTTCCACCTATTTCTCCGACAAAATCCAAACTCTGCGCCACACACTCGACACTCTACCTTCTCCGCATTGCCTTCCTGACCCCCCCCCCCCCCCCCCCCCCCCCCGCTTTTCCGGCGCTCTCCTCTCGTCCTTCCACCCCGTCTCTCAGGATGAAGTCCTCAAGACCATAAAGTCCATGCCTTTCAAAACCTGCGAATTAGACCCCCTCCCAGCTTCTCTCTACCGGGACGGCCTTCCAAAACTTTTGCCCTTCATCACCGACATCATCAACACATCTCTAGAGAATGGCTTCGTCCCCGATATCTTCAAGTCCGCCATTGTCCGTCCTCTCCTCAAAAAACACAACCTCGACCCAAACGAACTCAAGAACTACCGCCCAGTCTCAAATCTCTCTTTCCTGTCCAAGCTTCTTGAGAAGGTTGTCCTCAACCAGCTCAACCTCCACATCGCCGACATCAACCTCCTCAGTCCCTTCCAGTCTGCCTATCGCAAACATCACAACACTGAAACAGCCCTTCTACATATCCTTAACGACCTGCTTCTCTCCACCGACTCGGGCAACATCTCCCTTCTTACGTTACTCGATCTCTCTGCCGCCTTCGACACCATAGACCACTCTATCCTCCTCCACCGCCTTCACCACTCCTTTGGCATCACTGACTCTGCTCACTCCTGGTTTCTCTCCTACCTCTCCGACAGACAGCAGCCCGTCACCATCGACGGCGTCTCCTCCAACCCAGTAAGGCTCTCCTGCGGCGTTCCACAGGGGTCCGTCCTGGGCCCGGTCCTTTTCACACTCTACACCTCTCCCCTGTCCAACATTATCCAGTCTCACCACATACACCACCACCTCTACGCTGACGACTCACAACTACTAGACAAAGACAAACTCGACAACACTCAGTCACTACTGACTCACACGGCTGACTGCTATGAAGACGTGAAAAACTGGATAACAGCAAACAAGCTCAAACTGAACGACGACAAAACGGAAGCCATGCTGGTAGGCACTCGCCAGAAACTTTCCCAGCTCCCTCCCTCCCTCCACCTTCAGCTCGACAGCACCCCCATCTCCCTCTCTGACTCGGTCAAGAACCTCGGCGTTATCCTCGACTCCTCTCTTTCCATGACCAGCTTTGTCTCCGCCACGGCCCAGGCATGTTATTTCCACATCCGCCGCATCAGTCAGATCAGAAAATACCTCACTACCGAAGCTGCCACCAAACTCGCTGTCTCTCTCATCTTATCTCGCGTCGACTACTGCAACTCTCTCCTTTCCGGCCTTCCTCACTCTACCACTCTCACTCTCCAGCGCGTCCAGAACAATGCTGCCCGCCTTGTCCTCAGAAAGAAAAAATCCGACCACATCACTCCCCTGCTCAAGCTCCTTCACTCGCTCCCCATCCCCCAACGCGTCCAATACAAAATTCTGTCTCTCTGCTACAAATCCCTGAACAACTACGCTCCTACCTATCTCTCCAACTTACTTCACCCCTACACTCCTTCCCGCTCCCTCCGCTCCGCCTCCGACCCTATCCGCCTCCTCATCCCCCGCACCAAACTCAGCACTTTCGACCCCCGCTCCTTCTCCGTCTACGGTCCATCCACCTGGAACACTCTCCCACTCTCTCTCCGTCAGAAACACTCTCTCTCCTCCTTCCAGTCCGCCCTCAAAACTCACATCCTTCAACAGTTCTAGCACTATAACACCACACTCCTCACCCCAAGCTGACCGTCGTAATGTTTTTTCACTATCTGTGATACGTGAGTCATTGTCTAAAGCGTGCGCATGCGTGTGCGAGTTGTGAGTGCGCGCTTAGAGTTATAATTATTATAAGATAAGCGCATTATAAATACCGTAATTATTATTATTATTATTATTTGCTGTGTTGAGCACCCGCAGATCTGTACGATAGTTGAGCTGCTGCCGCCAGCTGGTAAGGAGAGGGAGGTAGTAGTGCGGTCTGCACAACACATGTACACGCCACTTCCTTAATTCCGCATGGCGTCTTGTGCGGACCCGCCTGTGTAGATGTGAGCACAGCTGGTGTGAGGGTAGCGCTTGTGCATAATCTCCAGCGAGATGGCTTTGTGCAGTGCCACGACCGTTAGCAAAGAGTCTTGGAACATCGTTTATGTTGTCTAGAAAGCTCTTTCGAGATGTCCAGGTATCTGAAGGGAGCTCTTCACACATCTTTGGGCTTGGTTCCAGGACGTCAGTTTTAGCCCTTTGCAGGACCTTCAGTTGGCGGTTCAGACTTGGGCGTTTCTGACGGTTCTTGATCTGCTCCTATAGTCTCCAGTGCTGTGAGTGTTTAGTAAGTCTCTTCATCGTGTGTGCTGTCTGCGTTCCAGTGGCTTTAATGTCCTCCATTTCCTAAATTAGTGTGCTCCAGATGGCTCTAAGAATATCACTGCATCATGAGAATCATGTTCTGCATCTTGTCAAGCCTTGTTTTTTGGTTTTGCATGCAGTGTTTCATGTTGTCGATGTATCTTGGTACCGCACTACTGGTCTGACCGAATTGGTGTTTGCTTGCCTAGGGTGTTCCTAAGGATTTTCCGGAAACATGGCTTAAACATCTCAGGACATACTATGGTACACCCATCTTATTGAGTACTGGGGGATGGGGGGAGGCGGGGGGGGGGGGTGCACGGTAGACCGGGCTAGCTTATGGAGTATAAAGTGTTTCATCGTTTGTCCAGAAGCCAAGAGTTCCAACGGTACCATTCAGAGAGGCAAAAGCTCCTATGGATGCGTGTCAGTCACTAAAGAGTTCAGAAATAGGCTATCAGTCCTAGGCTGTCACGACTGAAAATAAATCTTTCATTTATAGTCCAGGAACAAATGGAGCGGCCACCGATAACATCAAGGCGGGCAAATAATTGCGTGATTGTCCCCCGAGTCCAGAAATGCTGGATATGACAAAGAGAGAGGCTCAACAGAGATTCGTATATGATAACCCCCTTGTGCATGCAGCATCGGCGGCTGCATGCATAAGGCAGTTATAGAAACTGAGGAGGTTTCTTGTTTGAGATTTGTGTCTGAGTGTACAGGTGCCATATAGAAAATATTCCTACCTTTTCATCGTGTCATAGTATTGCAACCTGTCAATCAAAGACAAATGAAGGTTATCAAATGAAGTAAATAACCACGCAATAAAGTTAAGGTACCAAGCAGCTGCAGCCTGTGTGCAGAACAACAGTAGTTATTGACAGTAACTGTGACCACACACTGTACCCTAACTTTAAACTTCTGCCATTTGGGCGGAGGTATGCGCTTACAAAATTCCACTAACACGCAGTGATTCAACTGCTGTCAACATCTCGAAGGGTGAAATGTGCGGATACAGTTTGTAATTTGCTTTTTGATTCAGATTCTTAAATCATCCTGCAGTTTAGTCTTAACTCGTTCAGTGCCAGCTGACGCAGACTGTGTTCTGCAATCTTTGTGAATTCAACACCAGAAAACCCTAGATGTTCCAGGAACGTGGATTCAAAGTGGTCTCAGCAAGACGCATAGATCTTCATAAGCCCCCGCAACTGCGGGGGCTCATGAGTATTGTTAGGTTTATGGTTGTGCTATTCTTTGAGAGCATGTGTGTGTCAATCATAGGAAAGATCAGATATTTATTTGAGTTATTTGGGATAAGAATTACGTACCTTTTCAGTAGGATTCTTTTTTCTTTCTTTTTTTCACGGAGAATTGCGATCGAGTTTTGTTGTGTCGCGTATTTTCGCTACAATATTGTAACGTTTGAATTACATTAAACTGGAAGGTTCGAGCAGAGTCGCGATCTTTCTAGTGACCTCAGATATGACGTCAAAGTTGCTGGTTACATTTCGCAACGTTTTATTCGATTGCGCCTGGACGTTAGTAGAAGCTTGTGGATTGAGTGTTCTTTTTAATTAATGAGTTTTGGTTACGTTTTTTTTTTTTCTGATTGGTTGTGTTGAGTGAATTTGCTGGACTGTTCTGGAAATCTGTAATACTATAAAAGACAGTGTTAGGAAATATGTGTATATATTGTATGAGAAATGCAGTGTGTCAAAAATGTTGATGCATTGTCAGCAGAGGAGACAGTGTATCAGAGTTGGTACATATGTGAATGTATTGTGCGGAGATTGCACCGCTGCAGTAAAATATTGTTGGAACTGTTACTCCAGTGTGGTCTACAACCTTGTGCCACGTGTGACGAGTTGCAGCTGCGTGAAGTTTCTTTACAAGAACCCTACGTACGTGTGTCTGGTGTGACTGCATCATTCTACGACTACGACTACCACGTAACAAGTACTTATACCTTTTGCAGTTGGGTGCTGTTCAAATTTTCTTGGCACTGAGCAGGTTAAAAATCGTGACAGAGCGGTAGGGGGCAGAGGTGTACCTAAGACCTTACACGTATCTTGTAAGATGAAGCTTAAGCCTAAGACAAAGTTTCGTTTCACGTAACATTAACCCCTTCCTGTTACCGACGACACCGTAGGGCGGAAAAGGCGCGTAACTATGCTTCTTTTCCGCCCAGCTTTATCGTCAGAAGCAGTTAATGGTTACAGTGCAATATAGACTTTCCAGTCAATTCTAATTTTCCGTCGACCAGTTTCAATTTCAATTTGACCGACATTCTCCTAAATCTCTTCAACTTTTTTGGCCGTCATATTGTGTTCTTTTTTTTAGTGACTGAACCTCCTGTTCATAAAAATCTACTTATGAGATCAGCCTGCACATTCAGCCGGCGCCACTTTCTTTCGCATTCATGCTGCGTACCCAGTGAGTGAAGGGTCACCGGGCCGACAACGGCTGTTGACGTCCAAGAGGTGGATCGCTACGGAGTCATGGTCAGTCATGGTCTCGGCTGTCTTCAGCAGGGAAGGCAGGAACCCCCCCCCCCCCTCCTTTCCCTCGGTCTCCACGTCATCCGAGGCACCCTGACTGGACTGCGCTATCGGGACGAGATTGTGCAGCCCATCATCTAGCCAGCTTCAAATGAGGCAATCAGTGCCAGCTCTCGCTGGTTCCCAGTACATCTTTGCCACACCTTCTGGTCAGAGGCCTTACAGAGGCCACGGTGTTCTGAAGGAACATGCGCTACAAGCACAAGTCTCAAACCCAGCCATGTTCACATTTACTCAGTTACGGAAGCAGGTTGCAACTTTGGCTCAGTCAATGGCCATCTCAGAGTTGGATCAGGATCAGCTGGCAGATTTCCTTGGTCATGATATTCGAATACATCGCCATAGCTACCGCCAACCTCAAGACGTTCTTCAAAAGGTAAAAGTGGCAAAGATTCTTCTGTCAGTTAACAATGGGATGACATAAGAGTTGCATTAGAGCTGAGCTGGGCGATGAAGAGATTGACTTTGACAATGAAGACACATCAGAAACTTGCAGAGAGGTCTCGGGGAAAACTATGCTTCTTTTCCACCCAGCTTTATCGTCAGAAGCAGTTAATGGTTACAGTGCAATATAGACTTTCCAGTCAATTCTAATTTTCCGTCGACCAGTTTCAATTTCAATTTGAATGACATTCTCCTAAACCTCTTCGACTTTTTTGGCCGTCATATTGTGTTCTTTTTTTTAATGACTGAACCTCCTGTTCATAAAAATATACTTATGAGATCAGCCTGCACATTCAGCTGGCGCGACTTTCTTCCGCATTCATGCCGCGTGCCCAGTGTGTGAAGGATCACCGGGCCGACCGTGATCGGCTGTTGTGGACCCGCGGCGACGGCGGCCTGATGCTGTTTCGCTTACCGGGACTGCAGCATGTGTTGGCACTCGGTTGTCCGATTCTGATCGAAACGTGTTTGGAAAGAATATTCAAATTCATTTAATCCCGCAGTTATGAACGAAATAACAACTACAGCAACTCGTTTTGAGGCATAATAACGCAATTTATACATCAGTACCACGTGTTGATATTCGTCAGACACGTTTATGCAATGTTGAGAATGCTCCGGGAGTGCTTAGGGCCTTTAAACCATTCAGCCCTGACGCCCTACAGCAGGAGATCGGTCGACCATGATAATTCAAGGGTAGTTTCAGATTAGCTTGGCGCCTGTCGGCTTTTGAATTATCATGGTCGATCCATCTCCTGCAACTGGTGCACGGTCATTAGATGACGCCTCCAAAATTTGGATACGGCCGTTGGGCTGAATGAGTTATAGATCACATTTCCTCTAAGGGTTCTTAGTATGTCTTACAATAATGGTGGACAAAAGGACTAGCTTAAATTATGAAGTCTGAATATCTAAAAATGAAGGACTTTTATGCTCTTCTTAACTGAAGTTTGTGCGCAGGAGAGATCCTTCAGTTTCGCTCAAAAGGCAGTGGAAAACGTCTGGCGCATGCTCTTACTCACATGGACTGTGAAAAGAAGGACGGAAAAGTATAAGTTGAGGCAAGACAACATTGATAACCCTTTGAATCGGCGACTGAATTTTAGCAATCAAAGCACGCCATGAAGCAGAACGCTTTAATTGTTCTATTCACCATCCTAATTTACTCTAAATCTCTCAGAACTAAATAACTGACATTCTATTGAATGGAACTCATTTAGTTCTGGTAGTTTGAGTTAAAATTTAACTCATTCACCCCGACGCACGTTTTTCCCAAATTTTGGAGGCGTCATCTAACGACTATGCACCAGTTGCAGGAGTTGGATCGACCATGATAATTCAATGGCAGTGTCATATTAGCTTGGCGCCGACAGGCGCCAAGCTAATCTGGCACTACCCTTGAATTATCATGGTCGACCCATCTCCTGCCGTAGTGCGTCAGGGCTGAATGGGTTAAGTAAGTCCGGTACGTTGATACACTCCGTTAAAAAATAAAAAAATAAAAAAAAAATTCTCTAACCTCAGTCTGTGGTGCTACATACTCAGTATCTCTTGAAGTATTAGTATTGAACGTTCAAAGGCCCATCTGGCGACAGCAGAAACAGTCGATTTTCACAGCTTCATCTTTCATTCATTGAACACAAAGTCGGTTTTAACAGCCACCGACGGTATGGACTAATATTGGTGGTGGCACCTAACACGGGGCTGGCTTTCTTTCAGCTAACCTCAGCTGTGCAATTTAGAACAACTGATAGATTATTACGGTGATCGCAACTTTGGAGAATGAAAGACGCTTGGAAAAGACAGTTACAACAAGTACAAGTCGCTGCTTAGCTGATAGCGAAGAAGGAATGTAGCAACTGAAGAATGTGTCGTAAAACAAAGACGAAGAACAAACGTGCGCAAAAAAGAGAAGTGACATAAAAATGACGTCGAACAAAACAAATCAATGAAGTGTTTAGCAACTGTCTTTTCTGCGTTTTACACGCTTGGTAGTCACCTTTTTGGTGTGGATCGCAACTTTGTCTTTTTGATGTTCCGAAGTGTCAGTTGCTATCGGCGTCCAGCTGATAAACCTTCCACACTGTCATAGTCCCAAACTCGGCACAGAACCAATGCGTAAAAAAACCACAGGATTTTCTCAGCATTAAAATAATGTCAGGTTTAAAAGCAACTAAAAAGTGATTCGAGGAACGGTAAAAGGCATTTAGATTCCTTCCATCAGAAAGTATCATAGATTCTCATGAGCCCCTGTAGTTGAAAGGGTACATGAGACTCTATGTTACTTGCTGAAAAAAGGGGATGGTCGATGGACTTAATTCTTTTCAGTGTCCTGCTTGTGTTCACATGGTCAATTTCGTCAGAAATTCACACTGAAAATATCAACGCACGGCTCCCACTCACCCACTACCCCCTGCCCCACCTCACGACCTGCTTTGTTTTAAATCATCACATTTATAATCGGCTGTGCTTTTCTTGTTGTTATTTGTGTTCTTATTATTTACACCACGCCAACAGAAAAAAGTCAAACACTGCTTTCGTATACAGGTTCAGCTAGTAAAACTACTTTTTTTTTAATGGGAGGGGGGGGGGTTAGGGGTGGGGAGGGGGGGGGGAGATGGTGGACTGGGGTGCTAATCAGCCCCTTAGTTATTTCTTCTGCTTGAGGCATAAATGTGTGTGTGCGTGCTTGCGTTGGGGGAAGGGGTACGTAATTGATACCACCAAACAAACGTTATCGTTTCAGCTCAGCTCATTTTGTTATCGTGACAAAAACTGGCATTTGTCTGAGTAGAAAAGTAGGCTGTCAGATAATAAAAGCATCGCCATCTTGGTCAGTGGTGGGCAAACGACGATAACCCCTAAACGTTGTTTTGGTTTTGGTTTTTTTCAGAGAGTCTTCCACTGACGTGTCAAGATAGGGTCCGAGTTTGTGCGCTTTACGTCGATTTAATTCAGATTAACTCTTTCTCCCCCAACACCGAAATCCCCAAATTTTGCCCGTTGTCCTCTGAAGACTGCAGTGCAGTGCAGGACACAGATCGACCATGATAGTTCAAGGGTGATGCCAGAATAGCTTGGCGCCCATAGGCGCCAAGCTATTCTGGCATCACCCTTGAACTATCATGGTCGATCCTTATCTTGCTGTGGTGTGTCTGGGGTAGAATGAGTTAACTCCTTAACTGCCGAAGCAAGGCGAACACTACTCGGCTGCAAGAGACATAAATCCACATGAGCCGGCGTCGGACATTTCTCCTCCAGTAAGTGTAGCCGTGCGGCTGAGAGGTGTGCAAAATGTGGGTGGAATTAAAAGAGAGTCATGGTGTTTTGTATTTATTACTACCACAACATTAAAAAGCAGTACCTGCAAATAAACAAACAAAATAATAAGTAATGGTGCCGAAATACAATAAGGCACTTAAACTACGAACAAGAAAATGTATTACGTGGCTAATTAAAGTACTTGATGACATAATATTCGACTAATTGAAATAGTATCATAAAGAACATAACCAAATGTCATGCAAAACAAAATGTAGACAGGTATGGATAAATAAATGACACGGGGCGTATGCGCATGTGATGAATAACTTCCTAGTCCTAGGCGAAACCAGAAAGTGAACTAGAGTTAGTTTGTTATTTGGGTTTAACGCCGGGCAGGCGACTAAGGCCATCTCACGGCGGGGAACTGAAAGTGAACTAGAAAACATAATGCAACCTTAAACCTTTAAGTGAACTGCACACAATAACCTTTGAGGTCGCATTACAGCAGCGATCCTGTATCGTTAATTTGGTAACGATAGAGGTGCGCTATTTGAGGTCGCATAACACAAGCTATTCTGCCTCATGTATAATTACTAAGGTGTGCTACTTGAGGTCGCATAACAAGAGCGTTCTCTATCATTTACAATAATAAGAGTGTGCTAATGCATCGTGCGCATAACTTGAGGGAGCATAACAAAAGCGAGACGGCTGTGCGATACAGATTCGGACTCGCAGACACGCCACTCAGCGAAAGAAAGTTGGTGGTATCCACCCTCAAAGTACTTTACGCACGTGGGTCCAAAAAGAAATGTATTTAGTCAGTGAATTGTATTAGTCAATAGGTCAATAAATGAACACATGATTATGGGCCTACTGGCTACTCAAATATATGGCTGGGCACTAAAGACTAATAGTAAACAGTGTACTGAATTCACCATCATAAAACCGCATATTGTGCCAATAAATGAACATCAACTTTTCATGCAACAATAATACCAAATCATGAAGCCGTAAGTCACGATAGCAAGGCTGAAATTGTACCGTGAAGTTCTAGTTTTGTCACCATTTTCTCAAGCTTATAAAGCGAAAGTGAAACTCATATCACGCAAAATATAAAATTAGGTACAAACAAAAATTTACGTCATGACAAATGACGTTTGACAAATCAATGACGCGTATGTCCTGCGCCCCTTATAGAACTCACTAGCATTGGCAGATCTAGGAGATAATTCAACATTAGAATCGGGTTAAAGACAAAAGGTTGAGACCATTGAAAGCGAGGACAGCTCTCATATAGAAGGGACTTTGTGTGTTATGGTTCATCCCATCTTGTCACTAGTCAGTACCATTTTACAAAGATTGTTGATGTGATTTTGTATCAGCGAATATTCATCAAACTTGTAGCTGATAGTATTCCTCCATACCCCCATAGAGGACAAAGGATATAACATCTTTGAATCTGGATCTGCAGCCGCAGCCACTCTCCCATCCTCAGTCTTGGACCCATCCGTATAAATACGACAAAAGCCAGGAAAACTGGAAAGGCGTTCATTGAGGCTCTGTTGGTATATGGCTGTCTCTCTTATCCTATCTCGCATCGACTACTGCAACTCTCTCCTTTCCGGCCTCCCTCACTCCACCACTTTCACTCTCCAGCGCATCCAGAACAATGTTGCCCGCCTCGTCCTCAGAAAGAAAAAATCCGACCACATCACTCCCCTGCTCAAACTCCTTCCCTGGCTTCCCATCCCCCAACGCATCCAATACAAGATTCTGTCTCTCTGCTACAAATCCCTGAACAACTGCGTTCCTGCCTATCTCTCAAACTTACTTCACCCCTACACTCCTCCCCACTCCCTCCGCTCCGCCTCCGACCCTCTCCGCCTCCCGCCGACCCCGCACCAAACTCAGCACTTTCGGCCTCCGCTCCTTCTCAGTATATGGTCCATCCACCTGGAACACTCTCCCACTCTCTCTCCGTCAGAAACACTCTCTTTCCTCCTTCCAGTCCGCCCTCAAAACTCACCTCTTTCAACAGTTCTAGCACTATACCACCACACTCCCCACCCCAAGCTGACTGTCGTAATGTACTGACTTCACTATTTGTGGTACGTGAGTCGTTGTCTAAAGCGTGCGCATGCGTGAGCGAGTTGTGAGTGCGCGCTTAAAGTTATAATTATTATAAGATAAGCGCATTATAAATACCGTAATTATTATTATTATTTTGGTGGAGTACAGTCCTTCTTGTGGGCGGTCAAGTCCAGCAAGATGTCAGGAACTGGTAATAGCCAGAGTGGAGTGATGTGTTGCAGAGATTCCGAAACTTTGTCCAGGTCCACTCCGGCCGCCTGCAGATGAGGTCGGACACGGAAGGAAAGTGGACGGACAGCTCCTGGATGGGCATCGTAAATCTCCGCAAACGACGGATTAAAAACACAATCATAGGCAGGATTGTCTGGATGGGCCGTCAGCTTCAGAACGTAGCTGAGCTTGAGGCGGATGCGGCGGAGATTGAGAGAAAGCTCCCCTTCCTCGGCATACAGACTAGGAACTGGAGATGTCCTGAAGGCCCCCAGACATATTAGCAGACCTTGATGGTGAATTGTGTTCAGACGCTGTAGAACAGACTTGGAAGCCGAGCCATATACCACAGAGTCCTAATCCAGTTTGGACCGAACGAGGGCCCGGTACAGTCGAAGTAAGACACTGCGGTCTGCACCCCAGTCAGTACGACTAACGACACGACTAACGTCGAGGGCCTTCTGACAAGAGGTTCTAAGGTAATTTATATGGTTGCAGAAGGTCAGTCTTTTGTCAAAGATGACCCCCAGAAACTTTGCCTCCCTGGCCACCTTAATTAGCACAACAGAAATGCCCAGACTAGGTTCTGGAAAAAAATTCGTCTGGTTAGTAAAATGCACACAGACTGTCTTGGAGGGCGAAAACTTGAATCCGTGGAGAGATACCCACCCTTGGATGCAATCAACGCACAGCTGCAAGCGCCTCTCAAGGGACGCAAGTCATCGACGTCGTGCACACAAAGCAAAGTCGTCCACAAACAAAGAGCATTCAGAAACAGCCAGGCTGGAGCAGATGATCTCGCAAACTTGTGACACCGGACTGTTGTTACTAGTCTAGAACTGAGCGGACGGTGTTCGAGCAGACGAGATGACGTTAAAAATCAAAGTGCGTAGTAATAAAGTCAGTAAAGGCGCCGCCACACATGCCGATTGTGCCCCGATTTTGTAGCAGATTCCAATCCGGTTGTGAGCGGATGACGTCCGAATGCCTCTTCAGTTGCATCCGATCCGATCCTAATCAGCTGGGAATCTTGTGTTTAGAGCCTGCTGTATTTGTGCAACACGAATCGGCCCCGATTGTAAGCTTCAACCAATCCAGAGAACAGGAAGCTGTTAGCGACCTTGACCTTCCGGTTTAAACCGGTCGGCTAAATCGGAAACGTTTGGCAGTGCACACGTTTTTGTAGTCCGGCCCGATCACACTCCGATAGAAACGGTTCTGGAAACTCCTCGAGAATCGGCCTCAAAATCGGCATGTGTGGCTGGGCCTTAAAAATGTGACGACAAAACAACTTTCAAAATGGCGATGCTAACTTGAAAGAGTGTGCGTGCTTTGCGGAGCCCGTGGAGAAGAAGAGAGAGAGGCCAGCGAATGTCAGTTTCCAACTCCAGATATGCACACAAACCAAGACTGAGGAATCACTCAGCGCCGGCCAAACAAACAGTTAGATCCCCTGCCCTGGTTTGTGAGAGTCCAGATATGCAACATTTGCCGCTGGGTTCACACAGCCACAGCCCCCTGGTCCATACCTCCCCGGAGTTCACAGCCTCACTGGTCCATAACTCCATGAGGTTCACAGCTCCCTGGTCCATACCTCCCCGACCAGGGTTCACAGCCCCCTGGTCCATAACTCCCCGGGGTTCACATCCCCCCTCCCCCACTCCCCGTTCCATGCCTCCCCGGGGTTTCAGTACAGCATCCATCCTGGGCCATACCTCCCCGGGCTTCACAGCCCCATGGTCCATACCTTCCCAGGGTTCACAGCCCCCCTGGTCCACAGGGAACCTGGTCCATAACTCGCCAGGTTTCAGAGCTCCCTGTTCTATACCTCCCTTGGGTTCACAGCCCCCAGGTCCATACCTTCGCAGAGTCCACAGCCCCCTGGTCCACAGGGAGCCTGGCCTATACCTCCCCAGGGTTCACAGCTCCCTGTTCCATACCTCCCCAGGATCCACAGCCCCCTGGTCCATAACTCCCCAGGGTTCATAGCCCTCTAATCCATACCTCACCGGGGTTCACAGCCTCCTGGTACATTATTTATTTCCTCGGGGTTCACAGCCCCTGTTCCACACATCCCAGCCCTCCTTCACAGCCTCTGGTCCATACGTCCACGGGGTTCACAGCCCCCTGTTCCATACCTCCCCAGACCTTTCGCCTTTGCCCTTCCTTTTTATCAAGTTTGCGCCGGTTTGGCCTTTTTCATATATGCCAAGTTTACCTTTTTCATTTATGCCAAGTATATCTTTTCGACCTTCATTTCTGATACACGGACAGTCCAGGTATTTTGAATACCCAGCCAGATAAACCAGTTGTTATTGAGATTTACCATGATCGACTGACATACTTGAAGTTGTTTTTTTTTGGCGACCCCCGACGCCCGACTGAGGACCTTTACTTACTTATGGGTGATGGCAAAGCCGAGGTACCTCTCTTCGTGAGCCGCTAGGGGCACGGCGGATACTGATTTACCCCACCTGGCAATGTACTGAGTAGTACTGTGTGTGTGTGTGTCAGTGTGTGTAAGGCGGGAGGGGGGGGGGGAGAGGCGTGAAGGGAGGGACACCAGACGGTCTTGCCTCCGCAGTGGTGGAAAAATCAATAAACGGCATTAAAAAGCAGAGAGAGCGGGGGGGGGGGGGGGCGGAGAGGGGAGGGGAGGGGGGCCGGGCGGAGCGGACGGATTCTCTTTGAGTGAAACCTTCACGGACTCGGACGGTCCGGGGCCCGGCGGGGGCGGGGCGGGGGAGAGGGGAGGGGGTGGGGGTCCGTTCAGTTCTACCGCAGTGAATACTGAACATGAGCGACCAGTGAAATGCACGGCGATGTGGCCGGGAGGAGCTGGGGGGGCGGGGAGGGGAGGGGGAGGAAGAGGTGTCCCGTTATTTTTTATCCTGGACCCCAACTCTGGTCACTCGCACGCCGCGTCCGCCGGGATTGTCAGTAGAACTCTGACCGGTCAGTAACTACTTGTGCCGCGGGCCGGCGTCGGGAGTGGCGGGGCCGCCCCGGCCGCCCGGCGGCAACTCTCCCGAGACATCTGTAACAGATCTCAAATAACCCCACACGCACATCATAACCCCCTCACTCCCCCCCCCCCCCCTTTCCACAAGGACCTACCTTTCCCTTTCGCTAGTTTATCATTAATTAAGATTACCTAGTCAGTACTCAGTCAGGGGAGATAACTGTGGGTTTTTTCCTTGGTTTACAATTGCCCTGTATATCTATATGTTCATTTAATGTGCAACTTTCATATATCCGCCAATAAAATAACGATAGTGTCTTCAATAATTTGTAATTAAGTTGGTGCCCATGACTAAAGTAGACTAAGGGAGAAATGCAATCTATAAGTATTTCGGAAATCTCCACTTGGTACAATTCCTATTTGTATCACTTCTTCAGGACATGGTTACTTTAGCTAAGCGTCAAAATGTCGTCAGCGAAGGCAGCGAAGGGAAAATCCCAGGAACAAATCGTCTCAGGCTTTCAGGAGTTGCGACAACAACAACGAGCCGTAGCTTCCAGGATAGCTGAAGTCGAGATGGACATGAAAGAACATGAGTGAGTGTTTATTTTACCCCGAATTCCGATCTGCGAGCCGTTATGTGCGGCATTGGTTACCGAGCATGTTTTGCCATGTGTGCGCAACGTGTTTACCGGTTGAAATTCTGCCGATATTTATAAGTATAAACAACAAGCCTTGCAATAGCTTAGTGATCATAAAATTGTAGTTATTCTTATCGGGCACTGAACGTGGGTTCTGAAGACTTAAAATAAAAATCTTGTGGAGGCAGTGTGTGTAGCTGAAAGCATAACAACCCTGCCTGAATATGATCTTACTCTACTGAAACATGATAAGAAACCGCCAAAGGTGAAAAGGTTCAGCACTAAGGAATGTTGAAACATCCAAGCAGGACCAACACGTTTTTTTCTTACCTATTATAATCAATATATTTATAATCAATATTTTTCTTCGAACGGCAAATTAGTGTCCCAATAAACAATACTCCTATCAGACTAATCAGAGTATTCCACAGATCGGTATTTGTACAGGTTAATTGTTATGTCGGATTTAGTCCACGATGCATTAACCTTTTAATTTGACAGAAATTTTAAGGACTTTGGTTTAGCATGTCTGCATATTAACTCAGAACAGCATAATTAGTGCAAATAGTAGTGAATCAGCAAGATCATAGACCGAGGTGTTTATTTTTCCTTTGTGAATTAACCCTTTTTATCTTGAGGCCATTTATACAAGTTTGCACATCAACCCAGGTTAAACCCAAGTACAACCCGGGTTGGAGTGTTTAAACTTGACCCAACCCGGGTTGGAGCAGGATAGAGTTCAACCCTGGTCCAAACCAGGGTTGAACTGGGGTTGGAGCTAAACCGCATTCTATTCCACATCACTATGCATGCTGCAAAAATCTGGGACATTACATCACTGGCAGAAACTTCAATACTGTTGACACAGCAGATTTCATGTGCACATCAACAGTGAACATGAGATGTTTCAATGCTTTTTCCGACATCCATGTCTGTGCTGAAGATGCTCATCACAAGTTTGTGGCACGATTTGCCTCCAGCAGTCTTGAGACCATGGCAGAGAACAAACACTTCTGATAATAAATTAAGTGATTGCTGAACTGACCATGTGCGGAAGGTGTTATTTTTATAATCAACAATGTTGTCATAGGGTTATGATCCTGTACTAAGAAAAACTTTCTTATTTCCAAACTTTTTTGTATGAGCAGCTTGAATCTCAAGTTCAAGATCATCCCTTTCTATGCTACAAGAAATAATACATAAAAAAATAATTTAAATAAAAGGAAAGACAGTCACCATCTTCCTGCAAGAGCCAAAATACATACCGAGCCACGTAACATGTTGACTCATGGAGGGCGCCATGATGCATGAATTCCTGAGATGCTTTATCATGTCATATGGGTGTGTCAACCCAGGTTCCAGTTGCAAGTGTAAACGGCCTCCCTGATACAACCATTGCTTGAATAAACTTGACCAAAATAGTTCAAAGCTGGTGCCAGAATAGCTTGGCGCCTTAGGCGCCAAGCTATTCTGGCACCACCCTTGAACTAAAACTGTTGATCGATCTTGTAACCTGTAATGCAGCCTTCACAGGATAATAAGCAAGTTTTTACAGAATCAGCCTCAGGATGTAATGGAGTAAGCTGAAGTCACACTGCATCAGATAATGTTAAATGTGAGATCATGATTTACTAATAGTACATGTAGTAATACTGCCTTGTGTTTTCAGACTGGTGATAGAGACGCTGAAAGATGTGGCCCCTGAACGTAGATGTTACCGCATGGTGGGAGGAGTGCTTGTAGAGAGGACCGTCAGCGATGTTTTACCTGCTCTTGTCTCTAATAAAGAACAGGTACATGCTAGGGTCACAGCCCCCTTGTCCACCCATACACCCCCCACCCCTCCACCCCCCCCCTCCTGGGGTTCAATGATTTTGACTTGCTGACATTCTCATATTTTCTGAACCAGCTGCTTAAGCCGAGTTTGGAAGGTACCTGAGTCCTTATCTCTGTATGACATAATGCCAGTCTTCTGTCCTGGAAGCTGATTTTTCAGCTTTTTCAAAATCGCAGAAAGCAGAATTTCAGCTTTCGGTTCAGACAGAGCAGTCCTCCAGCCAGCCTGCTTCATCTGCAAGAGACATAAATTCTCATGAGCCCCTGCATCCACAGGGGCTCATGAGAATTTATGTCTCTTGCTGGCTGCGCAGTGGACTGTTTTCAGTCTTGTACATTTTTTTGCACTGTCACCCATAATATGATTACAAGGCAAAAGAGATGGATCGACCATAATTCTAGGGTGGTGCCAGATTAGTCTGGCACCTGCAAAGGCACCATGCTAATCTGCACCACCATTGACGATGCCAAGCTAGGCCCATTTCCAAAAATCCAAATTGCACGTTTCAGTGAAAACATTGGATAAAAGCGTTGATTATTGCATGTTTGTCCGGGCTTTTAATCCACTTTTTTTTTCATTGAAACACATGCAGTTTTGTCCTAATTCTGATTTCTGGAAATCGTCTTGGAAACTGTCAGTGTCACCGTAAACCATGCCTTTTGTGGCAACTTTTATTGTTACTAAGTACAATTTAGACTTTACTGATTCACATGTGGTACAGGTAGAGTGGTGTCAGTTGTCTTTGCTCCCAGCATTTTAAAACCAGTACTTTGCCAGACCATCTTGTCCAGTCACTTAACAACAGCAAAGTTTACCCCTTTTTATTCCGATGCACTATTGATGGCAATAAATGTGACTAATTAGTAATAGTTCAAGGGTGTTGCCAGAATAGCTTGGCACCACCCTTGGACTAAAATGGTTGATCTATCTGCTAATCTGTAATGTAGCCTTCATAGGACAATAAGCAGCTTTTGAAAAGTCAGCCTCAGGGTGTAATGGGTTAAAGCAACCTATTCCATGCAGTTAGGCTTAGAGGCTACTAGTACAGTGGAGTCCGCTTAACATAAATTTCTGGGGACAGGGAAAATTAGTTTGTGTAAAACTTATTTCATGTCAACCAATTTAGACTAAAACTTGTTCATACTCTGAAACAAGAGAGTGTGTGGGAGATGTGCATCTGAGTGTGCCCTGCTTACTCTCATCTCAATAGGACAACAACAGACCACATTCGTACAGCTCGTGAATTTAATGTACAATCCAAAAGGAAAACAACAATCTAATAAAACAGCTTGTTAACTGTGTGCAGTGTAGGAGTTAGTGTGTGCCAATGTGTACGAGCAATACCATGAATGCTTGCGTTGATCAATGTCACGATCCTTGTAACTGCTGTTTTCACCCTCTATAGCACTTTGCGTCTATTGCTTACAAATCAGATCTGTATGTGTTTTATCACGCAGGTATTGAGGAATGAAAAATCAAGCGCTAAAAATAACCGACTGAATGAATGAATACACGTACAAGATCAGCAGAATACAAAAACACTATCACTGTTGAGATGGCAGTTCCCCTATCGCGCTCACTCCCACCACACATCACATGTATGCGATATGGCCTTCTTAACTCTTATCATTTAGAATACAACAGTGTGTGTAATACATTTGACTTATATAGTTCAAGGGTAGTGCCAGAATAGTTTGGTGCCTCTAGGCGCCAAGCTATTCTGACACCACCCTTAAACTAAAGCCATTGGTCTATATCCTTATCTGTAAGTACTATAATATAGCTTGCATATATAGCAGCAGCATACAAATTTAAAGCTTTTACTTTTAGCCTCACTATGATATGGGTTAAATTAGTATCATGTCTTGCAATAATGATGGATGAAACTTGAAAGGGCTAACTTTAAATAATAAAGCTTGAATGTCATTAAAATGTTTTTGTTCTTTCATTATACACAAGGGACAATAGAAACCTGTGTTGCATGTACCTACTCACAACAAGGATGGTAAAAAGAAAGAGAGAAAATTCTTAGTTGGCTATCTATGCACCCATTCTGAGTTTGACTTCGCGAACAAAGATTCTATAGGGGTTGCCCACGACGTCTGCAGGCATGATCGTGGCTGCGGAGGCCAATCCAGGATAGGCAGGTTTGACCGCAGTAGCTGCAGGGGGAGGTCTGGCCAGGGTTCTGAGTTACAGCGTCTCTGTTTTTTTCCTGGGTCGCTTGTCCTTAAGGCTAGCTCTGTGAGAGTCCTCAAAGGAGACGGCTGCCTTGTTAATGGTGGAGTGCCAGGTGTCACGGTCTGGAGCAGGTGAAGACCACAGGCGGTGGTCGATTTGGCAGGCACTAGGTGACTTCTTGAGACAGTCTTTGTATCTCTTCTTTGGTGCCCCTCTGTGTCCAGTGGCGACCTCCTCGAACAGGGTGATCTTGGGCAGGCGATGATCCTCCATCCTGGAGACGTGCCCAGCCCAGCGGAGCTGTGTCCGCAGCAGCAAAGCCTCGATGCTCACAGTTTCTGCCTGTTCAAGGACCTCGACGTTTGTGACATAGTCACTCCAGTGAATGCCAAGGATTGTATGCAGGCAGCCAGTGCCAGTCCAGGGCCTCTTGGCCTTCGTGAGGCACCCTTGTGTGTAATCCCTCCAGACTGGCATAGCATCCCTCTATCCCAAGACCGCCCGTGCATGGTCCCTGGCCACATCCTCTCCGAGGTGACCCAAAAAACTGGGCAGCACGAGCCCCCAGGCTAAACACGGCGGATCTAGAGGAGAGAACCTCGAAAATTAATCATTGTCCTGCTGCCTTGCAGGCCTGGCCACTTGGTTGTGGAAAGGCTAAGGGAGGAAAACCCTGACATCAAAGCCCCCGTGTCTCCGGGGAAGGTTTTTGAGCCAGAGACTAGGACAAGGACAGTCTGATATAAAACCTACGACCCATGTCCTCGATGCCATCGTCCCAGCTTGCTAGGCCATGGCAGACGAACCAAGGGTTTAAAGGGGTGGGGCCAGTATTGCGCACACTGCACTCCACCAAAAAGCTCCACTGAGCAGGCTTTAGGAAACGTCCACATACACTATCATTGTATCAAACAAACATTCTGGGATAAATATATGCATGCAGTATGTCTTTTCATGTTTCATTCTCTTCATCCAACTTTTGAGCCCATGATATTTGGTCCCCAGTAGTGCTTTGAACTTGTTCTAATTAGAACGGGCTTATTATCATTTTCAGTCGGTTTACCTCCAAATGATTAGCAATAAGTGCAACTTTAGAAAGGTGATGAAATCAGCAATGTCACCAGCACTGGAGAATGATGCAGGAGGTAGTGAAGCTGAATGCCCGAGTTTTCTGAAAGTGTTTTGAAAACATGAGCCGTCTGAGTCTGTTTGGTGCAACACCTGCCCCAGCATGCGTTACTTGTCTGAGATTCTGAATGGGTGTATTGGCTATCAATCAAACATGATCAGCTGTTTTGTTCCCTTATACACAAAGATATCAGTTGAGGTCAGCCATGTTTCACAACCCATAATGACCAGTTGTCAGGAACCATAAAAGATCTAACAAGAGTTGAGTGCTGGATGAAAATAGTCGGTGTGCGAAAATGCTAGGTGTGAAATTAACTCATTCAGCTCGGCGCACGTATTTCCTAAATTTTTGGGGGAGTCATCTAACAACTATGCACTTGTTGCATGAGATGGATTGACCGTGATAATTCAAGGGCAGTGCCAGATTAGCTTGGCGCCAATAGGCGCCAAGCTAATCTGGCACTGCCCTTGAATTATCATGGTCAACCCTTCTCCTGCTGTAGTGCGTCAAGGCTGAATGAGGTTTTTTTTTTTTTTTAAAAACGCCAAATTCTGAATCATGTTTATTATTTATATAAATACTATTTACTTTTTAGAAACGTTTCTGTTACTTCACGCACAAGACGTTCTTGTCAAAAATGTCAACATTGTGCATATTTGCCTACAGATGGGAAAATTTGTGGAGACCATGACCAAACAGCTGGAAACGAAGGGAAGGGAAATCAACGCGTATCGGGAGGAACACAACATACGAATTCGCGGCGAAGAGGACAGTCGTGAAGAGAAAGCCGACAAGGACGCAAAGTCAGGGAGTGGTGGCAGTGGCGTTTTAGTGGCCAAAAACTCCTGAAGGGACTAGAGCACTTTTGTGTACATAAACATTTTTGTTTGTTTCAAGATGGGAAAATTCTCCATGCATTGTGAGTTACGTTGAATCCCCAAGGTTTCAGCTCATACATTGTGTGAATGGGTTTCAGTGTGACTGAATTTGCTTTGGTACAAAGCTCAGTAAGAAAAAGGTCTCCATCCCCCACCCGACACCCCTCCCTCCTCCCTGCACCAACCTACCTTTTTGTGCTGGTCTGTGATTTTGGGCCTTACTTCCGTAAGATCCAAAATCGCAGACCAGCACATTGATCACTTTTCTATATATTAATTATTATTCCATTTAAATATCAGGAGCTTGGACATCATTGTCGTGTTTTATTCGTTGCTGTCATTTTAACCAAGTAATTTTTTTTTTTACAGTTGCTTTTGATAATTTCCAGCCTTGGGGATTGTATGGTGTGTATGCTGCTCTGTCGTTTTGACTTTAAGCTCAAAGCGCAGACCAGTTAACAAAGATTCCCAGCTGATTTCTAGCTTATGCACAACCCTTTGTGTGTCAGTAGTGGTTTTTGTCGAGATGATTCCTGTAGGAGTCAATGTGACCCAAAAATGCTAGCGATGTGCAAAGGGTTAACATGTAATGGTTTCCTGAGTGTATTTGTCACCACGTGAAACAGTTATGAAGCAGTCAGAAACGTTTTTTTGACATGAACAAGTCCGTTCCGCACGGAGAAAAAAATTACAAAATTTGGTTAAAATCTCAGCTCCTCTACCATGTGGTTGACAGCACTGTAGTGTTTAATACTAATACACATTTTCAAGTGAAAGCAGTGGTTAAGTACCGTCATTTAATAATTTTTTTATGTCAAATAAAAAAGATAAGTATAGTGCAGCCAATGATGTCTGTAGGCATAAAATAAATTGTTCAGGGCACTGTGGAACGCCAACGCTTGTGCGTAAAAAGTAAACTTGGTTTGTTGACTTTCAAAAATCAATGCAGGCTTCAGATTAACTCATTCTGCTCCAGGACCGAAATCCGCAAATTTTGAAGTTGCCCCCTGAAGGCTGTATTACACTTCTGGTAACAGATCGAGTGTGATAGCTCAAGGGTTGTGCCAGAATAGCTTGGCGCCTATGGTGCCAAGCTATTCTGGCACAACCCTCGAACCATGTCTTGCCGTGGCGTGTCGGAGTTGAATGAGGTAAACTTACCAGTAAACGATGGTATCCCAAGGTAATCAAATCATATCTGCTTGGCTAAGTCTGTATTTTTTGCATTTTATAATACAGACAATAATTATTGTGGTACAGTGTTCAATGACAATGTGTTGAAATTTGTATGGACACATTTTGCAGTCAAGTGTGTGGTCTGTGATTTTGGACCTTATGTATGGAAGCCATAAGGTCCAAAATCACAGACCAGCTGACATTGATACTCGGTAATCGTGCTGCAAAATAGTATCCAGTGCTTCCCATGAAGTTTGAAGTCATTTCATTTGCATAGACATCAACACTTGCATCATTATGCTGGCAGAAATGTTAAGTGTGTGTGAGAGAAATCCTGCATAAAGAGAACAAATTGAATTTCCTCTCATGGTGACTTCTGAGTGTGTGTGTGTGATACCAGGAGAAAGCAGTTGGGAATGTTAATGCTTGTCCGGAACGCAGTCCTGTTGACTTTTGAACTGCGTGCACACAAACATTTCACAAATGAACACTTTACCTTTTATGCATTTTGTACTCTGCCACTAAATAATTCTGTTAACCCATATCCTACTGAGGCTAAAAGCTTCAAATGTGTACACTGCCATATGCAAGCTACATTATAGTACTTACAGATAAGGATATAGACCAATGGCTTTAGTTCAAGGGTGGTGCCAGAATAGCTTGGTGCCTAGAGGCGCCAAGCTATTCTGGCACTACCCTTGAACTATTTTAGTCAACTTATTTCACACACTGGTGTATTCCGAATGATAAGGGTTAAGAGTTCATTTCTAGATCTGGTGTAACAACACATTCAGCACTAAAAATAGCCAAGCACACGCACTGCAAGCCAACCTTGGCTGGACGCATCTCGCCGCCCATAGTGTGCTGTGGGAAGATGTCTAAATCCACCAGCTGTAGGCAACAGCTACCAAACTTAATCTATATCATACTGAGGCTAAAAGCTTCAAATTTGTACACTGCTATATGCAAGCTACACGATAACACTTTCAGATAAGGATATAGACCAATGTCTTTAGTTCAAAGGTGGTGCCAGTATAGCTTGGTGCCTAGAGGCGCCAAGCTATTCTGGCGCTACCCTTTAACTATTTTAGTCACACTTATTCACACACTGGTGTATTCCGCATGATAAGGGTTAAGTTAACAAAGCAGTTATATTAAACAAAACAAAAAAGATTCCAAGAGAGATAGATGGACAAATTACCTCCCCCTGGACCGCTGTAAAATCAACACAAGTTGTATATGTGAGATGTGAATGCAAGGTATAGTTTGTGTATATATGTGATCAACACATTTATTTCTATGTACCACAGAAAGACTGCAAATTACTTTGAAATTCTGCCATCAAAAATTCATTGTGTGTTATTCTCACACACGCACACGTGACCACACAGCTCAACACCCGTCTATATCGAATGCACTGGTCTGTGATTTGGGGCCTTACAGCTTTGAAGCCATAAGGCCCAAAATCGCTGGCCAGCACACGGGGCAGAACCTTTTACACTTGATCACAAGATAATCAACAGACACACTTTATATGCAAACGAACGATAGGTTTTATTTCAATATGCACATTTCACAAATAACACCGTCTCATCGGATAATGCGTTTCTATGGCAGTGACGGACCCTGTGTTAGAACTGAGAGTAAAGGTGGAGATCTGTCGTGCGAAGGAAACTGTTGTGAGTAGAACAATTAACTCTTTCATGAACGCTGGGAAAACAATTCAACTATAGTGGCTCAGCTTGATTTAAGGTACATCATTAACTCATTCAGCCTGATGCACGTATTTCCCAAATTTTGGAGGAGTCATCAGACATCTATGCACCTGTTGCAGGAGATGGATCAACCATGATAATTCAAGGGTATAGTAATAATAATTACGGTATTTATAATGCGACAGGTGCTAAGCTAATCTGGCACTGCCCTTGAATTATCATGGTCGATTCATCTCCTGTTGTAGTGCGCCAGAATAGGTTAAGGTGCAAAAACGTTTACAGCAAAACATAAATCGATGTCATGGTGGAATCTGGCATAAATAATCCACAATGATAAATGAGATACGCTTTCATTTGAAATACTTCGTCGACCACCATCAATGGTAATTTTGTAAATCCACAATTCTGAAATAGATCCTGAAAGTTAAATCTTCATTCCTGCATGTGTGCGCCTGTCTTTGGTTTCGGACCTCAAGACTTCAGGCCGCAAAGTGCAGACAAGCGCACACATTTCAAAATAATTCTAACATTATCAGGTCCAATCCACAAAACTGTCAAGGTCAGTGAGGCTTAGAAACCTGTCTGCAATTCAATAGTTACAATGTCATGTGTTCTGTCACCGGGACCCCGCTAATGACAGCCAACTGCATGAGCATAGATCCTCATGAGCCCCTGCAGTTGCAGGGGCTCATGAGGACCTATGCCTCCTGCTAGTCCTCGGTATGTGAAAGGTGTTATCCGATAACTTATCTGCCATGGTTTCAGACACATCAATCATGGGGCAGGAGCAGTGAACGTCTGCCCAACTCAAGAGGCATAGATCCTCATGAGCCCTGCAGCTGCAGGGGCCCATGAGGATCTGTGCCTCTTGCTCGTCCAGGGCATGTGAAAGGTGTTACTGGATAACTTCCTGCCCTGGTTTCAGAGACGTCGGTCATAGGCAAAACCCGCGAAGCCATCAAGAGTGAAACAGAAAAGAACAAAAAAAGAAAGTGGATGGCGTCAGAAACGCATACAACTACTATCAAAAGTCCGTGGGTAGGTCGTGCTTTTGAAATATTACGCTCAGACGTTGGCACACACATTTACCTTGACATCTAATCTTCTTCTTGTTTTTTAAACTCTGCAATTAAATATTAACCCCTTCACTGCCAGGGGGCACAGATTGTGTTTTTGAAATAGCAAAGTTAGCGTCAAAGACCCCAAGCCATCGATGGAAGATGGATGTTAAGTGGTTTCAGCAAGAGGTACAGACCCTCATGGAGATATATATACCTCTTGCAGTTGAGTGGTGTTTAATTTCTCAGCAGTGAAGGGGTTAATGATATGCAAGCACAATGTGCCTTTTTCTTAACCCTCCGCGCATCAGTAGAAGTTTCTGTCAGTGACAAAAAACTGCTACCGACAAGCAAAGAGTTCATACTCTATGTTTTATATCTTGACCCAATGACACGGGACAATTTTACACGAATACACTCTCACCGCCTCACAAATGCCCACAGAATGTAAATTGATTTAGATGTTTTTCCCTTAATCCATTACATCCTGAGGCTAAATTCTTTCAAATTCATGTGTTGGCCTATGAAGATTACATTACAGAGCAACCATTTTAGTTCAAAGGTGGTGCCAGAATAGCTTGACACCTTTAGGCCCAAGCTATTCTGGCATTACCCTTTAATTATCATACACCAAATTCATTTTGCACAAAAGCGTACCAGGATAGAAAGGGTTGAAATTGGCTCTGTTTGGAATGGATCACAGCTGAAACGTTATGGCTTACTGGCCAATGTTTGGCAAACAAACATGAAAATGAAACACCGCAACCAATCTTTCGTGAGTAGTTACAGAGATAAATCTAATAATGCATGGTTGTACATTGCTTAACGTCCTGACAGCAACAAGACTTTCTCAGGATGTGCCTGCACTGCTTGTGAGGGAAAAAAAACTAAACAGAATATTGAATGTATGTCGCCAGCCGGTCTAATACCCTAAATAAACCTAAGACCATTTAGCAACACACATCCAATATCAAGAGCTACAGGCAGCGCAGACAGTAGGGAGAGTTTAAAAAAGGAAAATACAGGTGAATGAACCAAGGGCAGACAGAAACACATGCACCAGAATAGAGGGGAAAACCCACCCTGTGGCCAGGGTGACCCTGGGAACTAAAAAGTAGTTAACCCCACCCACGTCCCCCAGGGCAAACCCGGGTGGGGATAATACAGGCGTAGAAATAAAATGTACAGGACGGTCATACCCATAACCAAACATTTTTTTTTTACAATGATTTCGTGAAATTAGAAACGGGTCTAAATCACACATTTCAACACAGAGGATCATAAGCCCAGACTCTTTAGGCTATTTATTAACCGTTTGCGTAGAAACCACATGCAATTTTGACCTGTCAATTTCCAAAGGTCTCTTTAACCCCTTCCCTGCCACTGTACCTACGCTGTACGTACGTTTTTTTTTTCTGAAATCTTGGTTCATTCAACGGCCGAAACCAACACAGTCCAAAAAACATGGATACAAATTGGTCTCCAGCAAAAGGCATAGATCCTCATGAGCTCCCACAGTTGTGGGGGCTCATGAGGATCTATGTCTCTTGCAGTTGGATCGTGTTCATCTTTTCCTCAGCAGCGAAGGGGTTAAAACCTTTTTATGAAGAGTGCACACATTTCATGGTCCAGGCACCTGCCCCACCATCATATTTTACAAATTCTTCAATACGGCACTGGGAACATCCGTTGTCGACTCGAGCGAACGAACGAGAGGCAAACTGCCATTGTGAACATTCATGGCGTTTCTTCGCGACATGACAGAAGCACACCTTTTTAAAAAAAAAAAAAAATCCATTCCTCACATGATGTGCACCAAAAGACAAAACACACACAGAACAAGACACAGAATGTACACAAAACCAAGTATGCTAATCTGTGAATCTGAACCTTATGAATGACTGTACAGTTCAAATCACAGAGAAGGACATAAGTACCAGGCATCTGCCAGTATGTCCATTTTTAAGAAAAGCAAGATTTTCATTGTTACACAATTAAAATCTCGCTTTTCTAAAAAATGGGACATGCTGGTTCTTGCCAGATGTCTTCAACATATTTAGTACAGGCGGTAATGACAAAACGAATTGTGTATTTGTGTGCATTTGCGAAGGCTTCGTCATACAAATGAAAGTAAGGCATGCATCATACTCCTAACCTAAAATGAATCCGACTTGATGGAATGGTGCAAAACACACGGCCAATCCTATACACCACGCCACGAAAATCCCCCCCCCCCAAACTGTGCCAATGTGTTTGCAACCCATCCACAACTATAAGGTCAATATTTGTGTGAATGAGTTAAGCAATATGAAATGATCTTAACCCATTACATCCTGAGGCCGATGTTTTTTTTAATTGCTTGTTGTCCTATGTAGGCTACATTACAGATTAACTCATTCGAGACACGTCTCGAAGGAGTTAAAAGATAGATCAATTTTTGTTCAAGGGTGGTGCCAGAATAGTTTGGCACCTCAGGCGCCAAGCTATTCTAGCATTACCTTAATCATAATCAAATTGATTTCAAGCAATAGGGTGTCAGGATGAAAAGGGTTAAACAGCCCCAGCAGCCTGCGGATGAAAAAAGCCCATTCTTACATTTCATAATCCATCATGCACTTGTGTATGACAAAATATGTCCAAGACATCACCTAGTACTGATCGACAAAACGTAAAACTTTACACGTTATCGATTAATCAGGACGCTACTATTTTATTGCTATACAGCCGTCTTAAAACGCCTTGGCACTCATTACAGGTCCGGATTTCACATTACCGGTAACCCTCTGTCTGTCAGTAGCACGTTCAGTGTGGGTGATTAATCCTCCTCTAGCACTTGTTGTCGAGGCGATTCCTGCAGGAATCACCTTGACATAACAAAAAAAACGCTACCGTCAGCCAAATTAAATGTTAAAGTAAAGTCAACGCACTACAGCAGGAGATGGACAGACCAAAATAATTCAAGGGTAGAGCAAGATTCGCTTGGCGCCATCAGGCGCCAAGCAAATCTGGCACTGCCCTTGAATTATCATGGTCGACCCATCTCCTGCAACACCGACACCATGAACATTTGGGAAATGCGACCACAGGGCTAAATGGGTCAGTACATTCTGCTCCAGGACTGAAATCCGCAAATTTGGAAACTGCACCCTGAAGACTGTATTACACTTCTGGAAACGGATCGAGCGTGATAGTTCAAGGGTTGTGCCAGAATAGCTTGGCGCCGACAGGCGCAAAGCTATTCTGGCACAACCCTTGAACTATCACGCTCAATCCATGTCTTGCCGTGGCGTGTCGGAGTTTAACGAGTTGATGATCATAATGCCAGCATCATTATGTCCGACATGTTCAGCACAATGGGGGCGAGCACAGAAACGTGTACAAGCGCTTCTGTAATCCTGGACTTCACAGCTCTGTGCTGTGGGGAAACAAATATTGTGAGTGAAAGATTACAGGCTGGCACATATTTAAAATGTACAGGTATAAACACTTCACAGATTAGGTTTGTTTGGGGTTTTTTGTCACCGGAAAGGTGATTCAAAGACAGGACAAGGCATCAGAGGATCAGAACAAATTTCTACCCCGCATGGGTTCAGCCCAACAACTGTTTCCCTGCCAGATGCAAGTCGGCAACATTTATCCCTACATACTGATACACTTTAATAGAAATGCCCCATCACATTAAATAAAACAGGAAATTGTATGTTAATGTATAATGACTGGTCTACATGCGTTACAAACAAAAAGACGTTATTTTACATACACACACGTTCTCACTCTCTTGGTCACATAGCACGAAAAACACCAATGAACATATATCAGAGGTCATAAAATGACGTAAATGCACAGTCGCAACAAGCCCCTCATGTTTCAAATACCACCAAAAACATGCGTGCATTACAAACAATTCATCACAATGTGTATACACTGGTAATGTATTTCAGGAAAATACACCTCTGAAGTCATGCAACTGTGTGCTGGTCTGTGATTTTGGACCTTATGGTTGGAAGTCGTGAAGGGCTAAAATAACAGACCAGCACACAACCAGAAAGCACTCTTAACATTTCTTTCACCAGTGTTGTAAAAATTTAAAAAAAAAAAAATGTCTTTCATTCAAATAGTATTTATGTACAATCTTGCGATAAATAAACAGATATTTTAGGACATCAAGAGAGAGCCTTTATTTTCACCGGCGGGCGTTTGTTTTATTCTTTTCTACTTCAATTAGTTTACACTTTTCACATGATATCAAGAAATATTGATTACAATGTAATTTTCACATTCTGTTTCTTCTTTTATTTTCATTAAAAACCTTAACCCATATCATACTGAGGCTAAAAGCTTCAAATTTGTACACTGCCATATGCAAGCTACATTATAGTACTTACGGATAACGATATAGACCAATGGCTTTAGTTCAAGGGTGGCGCACCACCCTTGAACTATTTTAGTAAAACCTATTTCATACACTGGTGTATTCCAAACAATAAGGGTTAATTGAAGCCCTCCTGATGAAACCTAAACAACATTCAAACTCCATTTGTTTACTTTAATTTAACAAGAACCAAGGTAACTGCATTTTTTCATGCGAGATGTCCACAAATATTGACTACAACGTTACTTAGCTTAACGCCATTTTTCAGTAGAAACTGTAACAACCAATATGACGCTTTCAGAAGGAAATTTTTTTGGGATGAAACTTATGCAAATTTCAAACTCCCTCCGACAGCTGACTAGCTTCAATCAATTTCCGCACATTGCTTGCAGAGGGAGATGGAACGTCAGCCTCTGTTTCCAATTTTGCCATCTTGGCTGCAGACAGACCCTGCTCCCCGTCTTTTGGGCTCCCTTCCGCCGCGTTTTGTTTCCGCTTCGCGTGCTCGGCGAGAATCTGTTCCTTTGTGCTGTGTTTGGCAGCTTTGAGGATTTCGTCGGCACCAGCCTTGATCATGGTGTGCGCAAGGTCGCGACCCAGCTGTCGTGCGTTGCGGAACCGGTAATGATCAGTGCTATGGTGACAGACGATGCTGATGTACGACTCACCATGGTGATCACCGGTACCCAGGTTCTGTGAAAACAGAAGCGTCATATACCCGTTTAACCTCATTTCCCAAATTTGGAGGCGTCACGTGACCACTAGGTACCAGTTGCCAGAGATGTATAAACCAGACAAGTTAACCCTTTCACCGCCATGGCCGCATTTCCCGAATTTTGGAAGTGTTAAGTACTTAACGACTATGTACCACTTGCAGGAGGTGGACTGACCATGATAATTCAAGGGTTGTGCCAGATTAGCTTAGCGCCGCAGGCACCAAGCTAATCTGGCACAACCCTTGAATTATCATGGTCAATCAATCTCCTGCCATAGGGTGTTGGCGCTGAAAAGGGTTAAGGGTAGTGCCAGATTAGCTTGGCGCCATGGTCTATCAACCTCCTGCTGTAGTGTGTCAAAACTAAGTGGGTCAACTCGCTTAGCCCCCGACACCCTAAAGCATGAGAAGGGTCGACCGTGATGATTCAAGGGGAGTGCCAGACTAGCTTGGCGCCTGAAGGCGCCAAGCTAATCTGGCGCTCCCCTTGAATTATGGTCAATCCATCACCTGCAACTGGTATATAATTGTTGGGCGACACCTCCAAAATGTGGGAAATGTGGCCGTCAGGCTGAGGGGGTTAAGCCAATACCACTGAACAATATGTCGCAGAGAAAACCACGTGCCATGACAAGAAATAAACGGTAAATGATGCAAAATACATGTAACTCTTTTATTCCCAAAGGTCGCATTTCCAAAATTTGGGAGGCGTCACCTTACGCTTATGTACCAGCTGCAAGCGCCGAGCTAATCTGGCACAACCCTTGAATTATCACGGTCGATCCATCTCCTGCTGTAGTGCAGTTTAGCACCTACTAAACTTGCTAAACACAAGAAATACCAACCACACCAAAAACCTATGTATACAGACTATTAACCCCTATCATACTGAGGCTAAAAGCTTCAAATTTGTACACTGCCATATATATGCAGGCTACATTATAGTACTTACAGATAAGGATATAGACCAATGGCTTTAGTTCAAGGGTAGTGCCAGAATATCTTGGCGCCTAGAGGCGCCAAGCTATTCTGGCACTACCCTTGAACTATTTTAGTCAAACTTATTTCACACACTAACTCCGCCGAGGTGTACCCTAAAGGTTACCTTGCCGGTCCCAAGCCCGGATAAAGGAGGAGGGTTGGGCGTAGGGCTAGCAACCCTACCCCGGAAAACACTTCCTGCTACAGAAACGCCAACAGAGAATCAACAAGAAAACTCAGCCCTGGTATTTCACACACTGGTGTATTCTGAATGATAAGGGGTAAGCAAGTTTCTTTCTTCGCTGGAATGTTCTACGCAAAAAAAAAAAATGAGGTTATGGTGTGCAACACACTTTAAGGGCCAACTTACAGATTTCTCTCCGTCAACACATGAACTGAGGTCAAAGGTCATTTCCTCTTTGACTGCCTGACTGCCGCAGATGCTAAACACACCGCCTTGCATCAACAGCTGAAGTAAACAAAAATAAATCAATCAAGCTCTGCACACAACAATTTGTTTGTGCTAACAAGAGAAGACATAAGTTATTGTCATACAAAATTACAGATTTCGAATTTACCGTCTTCGTGCTCTGCATAATAAAATGAAGACACAGAACACACAACAATGATATTAAACACATAACTACCATAATCAATGTCAATTCAATCAGTTTTTAGATTAAAACTAGAAGATCAGCTTGAACTGTTCTTCTAAACAACAAAAAGAGAGAAATTCATTGCCAACAAAGAATAAAACATACGAACAGTAAGAGAAGACCAAAGTCTAAATGCCAAACCAAACTCGATGCACAAGAATTTAATCGCCATATCACAATAGCAAGAATCGTCTTAGAATCTGCACTGGTGTTGTTGACATGCATCATAGTCTGCATACATAGTGAGTCTGTTATGTGTTAGAGTCGTAGTCGTAGTATGATAAAAACACCAGACGCACGCACATAGGTTCTTTTAAATAAACTTCATTCAGCTGCAACCCGTCACATGTGGCTTAAGGATGTAGGCTACACTGGAGTAACAGTTCCAACAATATTTTAATTCAGCGATGCGATCTCCACACAATGCATTCCCAAATGCACCAACACTGATACAATGTCTCTTCTGAAAATGTCAACACTGGCGACACAAAGTTTCTCATACAACGTACACCACCGTTACGCTGCGTCTCTCACAATGTACACCCTATACGGGCCATGCACCTACGATAAACTGTGTGTCCCTACAACTGACAATGCATGACAATGTGCACACGCGCTTCCCAGCACCATCTTTTATAGTAAAACGATCCAAAAAAATCTAATGAATTTGCACAACGCACCCAATCAGAACGGAACACGTAACTGAAACTCATAAATATTAATTTAAAAAATGAACTTTCTAGAATAACTACAATAGTCTACAAAAATTTGACTGTTCATTTCAGCCCCAAATCCTATTGTGTAATGTCACACAAACGTATGGCAGACTGTTCACGACATTTCATAACACACAAAGAACGGCTGCTAAATTCACGTGCACAGAGAACAACTATGGCTAAAAATAGAGCAGCTCTACTACCGCTATCCTCCGTGCGACTTTGCTAGAAGCTTCCGGACTAAACTTAGCATATCATAACAAAACCAATTCCGCTATCTGCGCGAACAATAGAGAATCTCACTGAAAAGGTACGCGATACGTAACCATGATAGCTCAAATAAATATCGATCATTTTCTACGATTAACCCATGCATGCTCTCGCAGAACAACACAACCACAATCGTAACAGAGTCCACGAGCCACAGCAAACAGGTAAAAGCATATCATGAGAGGACAAATGTAACTCTGACTTTAGTAACAGTAGCAAGAAGGTTGCTCCTATTTTCGTCATGCAGATACAGTCAAACCTGCATATAACCACCACTTGTACCCAGGAAAGATGTACCACCATAGACAGGCCTATTTGTACATGGCCATTAACCCAATCAGCACCGATGCACAACAGGAGGAGGTGTATCGACCATGATAATTCAAGGGTAGTGCCTGCTCAGCTTGGCACCGTCAGGCGCCAAGCTAATCAGGCACTACTCTTGAATTATCATGGTCAATTCATCTCCTACAACTGATACAAAGTAGATTAGTTCCACCTTCAAAATTGTGGAAATGCAGGCTTGGGACCAAAAGGGTAAAACAGCCAAGGTGAAGGAGCTCCGGAGGAGGAGGAGGGGGTGGGGGGGGGGGGGGTGGGAGGTATACTTCTCTATTGGCTGCTATAGACAGGTGGCTACTGGGTGAAGATGGCCGCTATAGCAGGTTTGACCACACACACAGTAAAGGGTTTATGTAAAAGCTGTTGTTGCGGCAGCGAGTGAGCTTCTGCCTCACTGGTGTGCCTCCACGATGAAAACGTTCACACACAAAAGTAATGCAGCTTTTACGGGGAGGGGGGGGGGGGGGGGGGGGGGGGGGGGTGGGGGGAAGAAATTTTTTTCATCATGAGTGTGCTAGTCTGTGATGTTAGACCTTGCGGTTTGAATCCTCAATGTCTAAAATCACAGACCAGCACACACATCATTCCATCTGTTGCCCAACAAATACGTCTGGTCAATTTCACAGCTCTTACCTTGTCCCCCTCCATTTTTGTGAAGACAGACACTGGCACACTGCAACCACCCTCCTGTTGAGACAAGGATTACTGATATTAATAATATAATAATATTACTCAATCAAGAAAATTCATACACATTTATGCACCAATTACATGGACTGAAATCAGGGTGGGAAGTAAAGGGAAGACAGATGAAGGCAGGTGCAGTATACACAGGGTTTCCGTTAATGGAAGATTCTCTGTATTTGATGGACACATTACGACAGGGACGGAAAAAAAAGGAAGGCCGTCTGTCACCGGAACGGACAAATCTTGAGCAAAAATGAACTTATCCCTTATGCCGTATTTCACCTGCAGGATGGACTGTACAGCACCTAGGGCAGATTTTCTGTCATGCTGTTCGTTCCGATGACGAACAATTTTAAATCCTACTGGAAAGCCTGATACTGTTGGTAAACAAAGCTTATTTCAAACTGATACGACACAGTTGTTTAACCCAGTCAGCCCCGATGCACTACAAAAGGAGATGGATCAACCATGATAATTCAAGGGTAGTGCCAGATCAGCTTGGCGCCGTCGTACTGCCAGATCAGCTTCCGGTCGATCCATCTCCTGCAACTGGTACATGGTCGTTAAATGACACCTCTAACTTAAGGAAATGCAGCCTTGGGGGTTAAATGAGTTAAACATTACAGCTGATAATGAACACAAGAAGAAGAAATCAAAGGCAGCCACAGGAAATCTGACCAGAGTTCTGAGGAAGGCTCGCTCGGCCACGCAGCAGAGCGCGGTGTCCATGTCCTGCAGACCGGCCAACAGCTGCAAAGTGTCCACATCCTCCTCTCGGCATTCCACGGCCAGCGCTCCCTGGCACACCGCATGCATACAGTCCTCGGGACTCAGCACCTGGGGGAAAAAAAAAAGAATAACGACAGTCAGACAGGCCAGCAGTTGTAATTCATTCACAATGCGCCGCATATGGACACATGGCAAAAGCGGTGTATCCGTATGCATGGGTGACAGTTTGAAAAATTGAAATGACTGAAAATGGCCCACGAACTAACTATGGCACAAAATCCAAGGCCAGCAAGACAAATTCTCACGAGCCCCTGTATCGTGTTAATTTAACACCAACGAGCCCCAGCCGTCCAAGGAACATGGATACAAAGAGGTGTCAGCAAGAGACATAGATTCTCATGAACCCCTGCAACTGTGGGGGCTCATGAGGATCTATGCCTCTTGCAGTTGGATTATGTTCAGTTTTTCTTGGCAGTGAAGGGGTTAAGAGCATTCTGTTACCCATCCTGATAACACAGAACTCATCTCTGTAAGTTTATTTTGTCACAGACATACAAAATACAGCAAAAGTAATGAGCGCACCTCTGAGATGAAATGGTGCCAGTTCATTCTCTCCAGCCCGGACACAGCCAGAATAATGGCAGCAAAGTTACTGTTGTCCTCCGACAGCTTGCGAAAGCGTGTGTTCAGGTTCCCGCGCTAATTGACTGGTCAAGGGCGAACAGCTGTAATCACGCGCTCTCTGATAATAACCAGAGATACTAAGTTATCACGGTCTGGTAGCCTTTTGAAGACACAACAAAACTAATAATGACGCCGTCAACTTATGGGGATGATTTACAATTACAAAGACCGAGTACTGGGTATGGTGCCATAGCATGCAAGACTCAACCATGACAGATCAAGGATAGCGCAAGCTTAGATGTGCGCCCAGAGAAGGCTAACGATCCCTTGATAGTCTCATTCTGCATAGACACACAGCAAGCACTATAAAAAGAAGATACACCCGAAGGCATAGGCCTCTACAAAAAAAAGTCCACACTGGCTGCTGTTAGAGAGATGAAACAAACTCCACAAACTGGATGTCGTGTATCCAAGTTGCGAAAGTCAGACAAGAGCAAGGGTGACAGTGTGAAAATCTGAAAAGACTGAAAATGGTCCATGGCAAGGCCAGCAAGAGACATAAATTCTCATGAGCCCCTGCATTCGCAGGGGCTCATGAGAATTTATGCCTCTTGCCGATGGAGCAGTCTGGCTGAAGGACTGTTCTCAGTGAACCAAAAGCCAAAGAAATTCCACTTTCTGGGATTGTGATAAGGCTGAATCAGCCTCCAAGACTGAAGACTGTCACCCATGGGCATGAGCTAGATTACACAGCAGGCAATGCAACCAACTCTTGCCTTAGCCTCGTCGTCTGGGAAAAGGATACGATGTTCTCGATGGTGAAGTGCGGGTATTTTCTCTGCATCTGCGCCGCCCGTCTCAAGGCGCTGGTTCCGATCACGCTTCCTGGGGGGAGGTCACTCAACTTCTTCCCCTGGTACTTTGGGTTCATGACCACTGCATCGTGAGGGTTATCTCTCCTTGATACAAAAAGAAAAAAAAAAAAGAGACAAATGAGTTTAGCTTGGACTACAGGCAAAACAATAACATAGCTCACTTGACAAGTGAAAGTCAGAACAGCTTGTTATTAGGTGCGTGCTGGTCTGTGATTTTAAGACATTATGAGCTAAGGCCATGAGGTCCAAAATCACAACCCAGCAAACATACAGACATGGGTATCTATAGACTAACAATAGGCTGCAAAAATTAGCAGGGGATAATAACTTAACACATTCAGAAAGAAACATCAGTCTTAACACTTAACACTTATCATTCAGAATACACCAGTGTGTGAAATAAGTCCGACAAGCCATTGGTCTGTATCCTTATCTGTAAGAACTATAGCGAAGCTAATGGCAGTGTACAAATTGGAAGCTTTTAGCCTCAGTATGATATGGGTTAAGATAAGTGGTTATAAGGTTCATTTTACAAAACAAGGATTACAAATGAAGTACAGTCTACTTTGTTTATATAAAAAGGTTGGATATATATGAAAAGTCAGATTACATAAAACCTCTTCAAAGGTCTTGAGGGCACTATTTTTATGTATAATTACTTCTCTTATAACAAAACTTTGGATATAACAACAAGTTGGGATGAACCATAACCCACAAAGTCCCTTCTATACGAGAGCTGTCCTCGCTGTCAATGGTTTCTACCTTTTGTCTTTGACCCGATTCTGATGTTGAATTATCTCCTATTGAAAAAGTCTCGCAGATCTGCCAATGCGTCAGTGAGTTCTATAAGGGGCACAGGACATAAGCGTCACTGGTTTGTCAAACGTAATTTGTCATGATGTTAGTTTTAGTTTTTATGTAATTTTATATTTTACGTGATACAAGTTTCACTTTCGCTTCATAGGCTTGAGAAAATGGTGACAAAACTAGAACTTCACGGTACAATTTCAGTCTTCCTATAATTTGTGTAAAAGCAGGTTGACTTTACCAAGCTACATTATATACCAAGTACACGGGTCACCTGCATGCTCTTCTCAAAGCGCATCGATGTGTGTGTGCATGTTAGTGCGTGCGTGCGCGCATGCTCCAAACATCTCCAAGAGGCATAGATCCTCATGTGCCCTTCAGGGCACATGAGGATCTATTCCTTCTGGAGATGCGTGCATGTTTGTGTGTGAGAGAGAGAGAGCCGCATGCGCGCGAGAGAATGACGTCATATTTAGAGTATTATGTCAGTGTCTGCGTGGTGACGGAGTTGCCTCTTTTACGTCACCGCCACTGTCAGAATTTCTCTTGAAGTAAAGGTTTTTAAGTGTTTTAATTCTTTTGTGAAAAGAATTATCTTTACTAAAGAAGTTGAAAGGATACAAAGCTGGCTAATGAACTCATCCAAACTATCTCTATTCAAATATTCAAGTAAATGTGACAAAAATTATGGACTCTAATCTGGGTCAACCGACTTCCTATAAACGGTTGTTCATGTCTTCAATGAGACATTCAATTACAATATGCTCAGAGGCTCTCTTCACCACCAACTTAAGAAAGTATTTCGCCAAGTTTCAAGCTTGAGTGTACAGAAATATCGGAGATTCTCTTGTCTACATACATACGCACACACATAGACAATACATGATACATACATATATGCACATACGCCGCTTCGCGGCAACTGTACGTTCAGCAGCGAGGTTAGCGTAACTAGACGTGACGTAATTTTTATCTTGTTACTTCAATTGTTAGAGGTTTAGCCTGCCTGCGACATTATGGACGTGCTATTAAATTCGCCCCACTACGACCCGTCCTAAAAAGTCCCTTCCATGAATAGAAGGGACTTTTTAAAAATTGGGACCCCTGGCTATCTTGTTATCTAAAGTTTACTGTAATTCAAAATTTAAACTGTTTTTATGATGGTGCTCATCTTTCCATCGAAACGTTAACCCTCTTGACCCCAAGGCCCCATTTCCAAATTTTGGGAGTTGTCACCCAACAACTATGTACAGTTACAGGAGATGGATTGATCATAAATCAAGGGTAGTGCCAGATGAGCTTGGTGCCTGAAGGCACCAAGCTCATCTGGCACTACCCTTGAATTATCATGATCAATCCATCTTCTGCTGCAGGGACCCGTGGCTAAACAGGTTAACCAAGTTAAACCTGGTGAAGACCATGCTTCAAGTCTTAATATACACATTTTAAATCTCGACAGACACCAGAAATGCTATTGCTATTACTATATTAACGACTACATCCCCCCTCCCCCCCAAAAAAAAAATAAATAAATAAATAAAATAAAATATAAATAATAATAATAATAATAAAATAAATAAATTTTAAAAAATCAATTTGCACAATTTCCCTGCCACTGCTAGTACATTTTTGTTTCTGATATCTTGGGTCATTCAATGACCATTTCAATCACCATCAGTCACAACCGTCCAAGAAACATGGATACAAACTAGTCCCAGCACGAGGTACAGATCCTCATGAGCCCCTGCAGTCGTGGGAGGCTCACGAGGATTTATGTCTCTTGCAGCTGGATCGTGTTCCATTGTTCTCGGCTGTGAAGGGGATAGAATGTGGATCTCTGCAAGCAAGGGGTATGGATTCTCAAATGCAGGGGCTCATGAGCATCTATGCCTCTTGCACAAGGAAAATAGCACTCTGCGTCAAGAGTACACTGTAGCTGGAAACTGAAAATGGTGAACTTACTTGAGGACACAGCCAACTACAAGTCCTGGAGGAATCTCCGTGGGAAGGTCTTTCAGAGAATGGACGACAAAATCCACTTTCTTCTTCTGCAAGGCCTCTTCCAATTCACGTGTGAACAGTGACTTTTCACCAATCTGGAAAAAAATAAAGTTCGAAATTATTCAACCCAGTTGTGAAAACATCAGGGGTATGGACTTTTACAATATCTATCAGACCTACCAACAACAACAAAAATAGGACACATGCATGTAGATTCAGACACAACTAATGGGCATAAATATCAAATTTATGAATTATTCTGTGCAAGAATACATTTAGTGTTCAAAAGCACTGTTTTGTACACACATGACAAAAGCATAATCCTAGTTAACTCTTATCATTCGGAATACACTAGTGTGTGAAATAAGTTTGACTAAAATAGTTCAAGGATATTGTCACAATAGCTTGGTGCCTCTAGGCGCCAAGCTATTCTGGCACCACCCTTGAACTAAAGCCATTGGTCTATATCCTTATCTGTAAGTACTATAATGTAGCTTGCATAAATATGGCAGTGTACACACTTGAAGCTTTTAGCCTCAGTATGCTATGGGTTAACAATCATTTGAAGCTTTTAGCCTCAGTATGCCATGGGTTAACAATCATTTACCCTGGCCAGTGCCTGCTGAGTTATGGACCAGGAGTCTGTGGACCCTGGGGGTTATGGAACAGGGAGCTGTGAACCATGGGAAGATATTGACCAGGTTTCCTGTGGACCAGGGGGCTGTGGATTCTAGGAAGGTAGGGCCAAGGGGGCTGTGAAACCCAGGAGGTATTGAACAGGATGCTCTGAAGCCTGGGGAGTTATGGACCAGGTTCCTTTTGGACCAGGGAGCTGCGAACCCTGGGTAAGTATGGACCAGGGGGCTTTGAACCCCTAGGAGGTATGGACCAGGTGGCCTGCAATCTTCGTTGATTCAACACCAAGAAACCCTTGCTGTCCGAGGAACATAGAACAAAAGTGGTGTCTGCAAGATAGATCCTCATGAGCCCCTGCGACTGCAGGGGTCTATGAGGAGCTATACCTCTTGCAGTTGGGTGGGGTTCAAATTTCTCTTCATGGAATGGGTTAATGACACTTATCATTTATGCAGAAAAATATTCTGTTAAAGCAGTAACAGAAATAACAAAGACCAATCATACATTCTGAACATTTAGTAATCAGACCCTACTAAGAATGACTTTAGTTTACTAGGTTGCACTCTGGCAGCCATCTTGGAAAGGCTTAGATTCTCGTGAGCCATTGTGGTTGCAGTGGCTCATAAGAATCTATTTTAACCCTCTTTCAGGTGAAGGCTCACCATGAAAACTGAACAAAAGAAGTAACTTGTCTTGTTACCTTGGAGAGAGCTGAATCCAAGATTTTGTCCCCTGTTGTATGCATTGTGACTGAAAAAGACAAAGTATGCATGTCATACAATACCACACAAATACAGCAGTATCAGAACAATCTATCAACAATGACAACATTCGAATGTATACACTAAGTTACTAACCCATTACGTCCTAAGATGATTTTTTTTTTTTAATTGCTTATCGTCCTATGAAGGCTACATTACAGATCAACCATTTTAGTTCAAGGGTGGTGCCAGAATAGCTTGGCGCCTCTGGCGCCAAGCTTTTCTGGCACCACCCTTGAACTATCATAGTCAAATAATTTATATTTCAGGCACTAGTGTATCAGGATGAATAGGGTTAACTAAACATTTAGTCCAGGGCAACTGAGCAGCATGTAAACAGGAGTGTCTATGCAGCCACATTTTTCTCATCCAGTGTCAATTAAAGAAGCTGGGTCAACAATAATTTGAGTTCAAAAGTAATGCCTGATCATATTTGCACCTGAATCAGTGCTTGTCAGGCAGTACCTTCAACAGTAATTGGTGATCCGCGTTCAGGGATGCAAACAGACACTTCCACAAATGGGTGAAATGCCCAGGATTCTCCAAAATGAATAAGACATAATGATAATATAATTATGTCCACCATATAGAAATTTTACACCGACGCGCAGAAGAAATGCAACATCCTTCATGTCATCAAAAATATGCGTGTTTCTGATGACTCGAATGATGTCGCTTTTTTTCCCCTCATCAGTATAGTAGGTCATCATAACATTCTTGTAATAGTATTCATGTAATATCACAAACCCCAAATAAAATAATGCACAAGTGTTGAGCCCAAAATCACTGGGAGGGAAAGAATGGTTGGTTGTACATTGCTTAACATCCCGACATCAACAAGACTTTCTCAGGACGTGCCTGCACTGCTTGTGAAAAAAAAAGAAAAAAAAAAGAAAATTGAATGTATGTCACCAGCCGGTCTAATAAGCTAAATAAACCTTAAGACCATTTAGCAACACACATCCAATATCAAGAGCTGCAGGCAGCGCAGACAGTAGGGTGAGTTTAAAAAAGGAAAATACAGGTGAATGGACCAAGGGTAGACAGAAACACATGCTCCAGAATAGAGGGAAAAACCCACCCTGTGGGGCTGACCAGGGTGACCCTGGGAACTAAAAAGTAAACCCCACCCAAGTCCCCCAGGGCAGACCCGGGTGGGGGTTGGAGGGAAAGAAATGGCTGACGAAAATGGGCCAGCAATATTAGTATAATGTGTATGTAAGACTGTGTTTCATGAGTGCTCACTGCCTGCAGTGACTTACACTGCTAATGTGCTATGTAAAATATGCAGTCCAAGGCAACAGAAAAGTGACTGCATATAATTATATATAGGCAGCTTCGAGGCAATTACAATGGGACATTTATTTTGACCCTGGCACCTACATAAACCCTTGTAGCCCCAAGGTCACATTTCTCAAATTTTGGAGGTGTTGCCTTATGACTATGTACCAGTCGCAGGACAATAACAATGAATCTTTATTTTCCAAGGATAAAAAGATTTAGGTCTGAAGACCTTTCTTACATCTTGCCCTTGCTAAACTAGTACACTCTCTCTCTCTCTCCGAACACACACACACACACACACCTACACGCACACCATAAGTGCCCAACGAGTGCATGCTTCAGGCGCCAAGCTAACCTGGCACTACCTTTGATTTATCATGGTCAATCCATCTCCTGCTGTAGGGACTCAGGGCTAAATGGGTTAATCGGACGTTTTAACCCAACAGTTGGACTATGACCGACGTGCGACACTTGGTGGCATTCCTGCATTTTACTGTACTAAAAGTTTTTCTGCAGTTGTGCCCTCTACCCAGGATACATTTTAACACCATAAATGTGTGGAACAGCTGAAGCAAATCAGCAAGAGACATAGATCCTCATGAGCCCCTGTGATAGCAGGGGCTCATGAGGATCTACGCCTCTTGCACATGGAAATAGTCGGACGCGAGACTATGGGCAACTGTTTGGCTCTGGATGTCAATGGGGTAGCTTTTGTCGTTAAAACATGTTTGTCCCCGATCCCTACCCCAACACCCCAGACATCTGTACACAAGGTGGTCTGACGTACAGTCACCGGGTAATGTATGAGGAAATTTCACAGTGCAAACACGTCACCATGGTAACAAAAGGTCACAGCTCAATGCAAAGGTGTGACACTGAGAGCAGCAAGAAAGTTTTTTTTTTTTTTTAATTGATGTTCCTTATACGAAAAAGACTTTGGTTTCTGAAACTGTGTATGTCTTTGGTACAAAGGAAGTAATAGCCAGGGTGGGGTGGGAAGACGGGTGTGTCTGTGAAGAAGGTGCGGAGGTTTGGTAGACCGGGGACGGTGGTCGAGATGTGTGGATTAAATTAATTACCCCCCAACCCACCCTCCCCCTCCCACCCACCCCGTTTTTACTGCAACCTAAAGGGTCTGTACACCTCAGGCTGTACATTTTACATGGTACACAGATCCCATCTGAACATTTTAAAGGGGCAGAAAACTAGATCATTGACCCTTATCATTCGGAATACACCAGTCTGTGAAATAGGTTTGACTAAAATAGTTCAAGGGTAGTGTGGAATAGCTTGGTGCCTAGAGGTGCCAAGCTATTCTGGCACTACCCTTGAACTTTGGTCTATACCCATTGGTCTATATCCTTATCTGTAAGTACTATAATGTAGCTTGGATACATAACAAATTTTAAGCTTTTACTTTTAGCCTCAGTATGGTATGGGTTAATACTGAATGAGTTGCATGTTCTTTAACTCATTCTACCCCAACACCGAAACCCCCAAATTTGGCCGTCGTCCTCTGAATAGTGCTTTGCAGTGCAGGACACAGATCGATCATGATAGTTCGTGTGATGCCAGAATAGCTTGGCGCCCATAGGCGCCAAGCTATTCTGGCATCACCCTTGAACTATCATGGTCGATCCATATCTTGCTGTGGTGTGTCTGGGGTAGAATGAGTTAAAAAAAAAAAAAACCAACTGAAAAATGGTGAGATAGAGGTGCGCAGATTTTTAGTGTGTCTGCCTTCCCCGCTGTCACATTTTTAGTAGGTGATGTTGAATTTTAGCGTGTCATTGAGTGATTGACGCACAGATGCACAGAAACGGAAGCCCCATCCCCCCCCCCCCACCCCCCAGAGGCGCCAATCTATTCTAGCACTACCCTTGAACTAAAGCCATTGGTCTATATCCTTATCTGTAATAACTATAATGTAGCTTGCATATATGGCAGTGTACAAATTTTAAGCTTTTACTTTTAGCCTCAGTATGGTATGGGTTCATACTGAATCAGTTGCATGTTCTTTTCAAAAAGAACTCTCAGATAGAGGTGCACTTATTTTTAGCGTATCTGCCTTCCCCTCTGTCACATTTTTAGTAGGTGACCTTGAATTTTTGCAGGTCATTGACGCACAGATGCACAGAAACAGAAGCCCTGCCCCCCCCCCCCCCCCCCCCCCCCCCCCCATCCCCCCAAAGTAAACATTTTGATGTATGCTCATAACTTGTCAAACTCCCTTCTCACCAGTGGTGTGACAGGCATAAAACATAAAATAAAATATATCTTGGATTTATGTAGATGTTTTATAAACTCCAGATTTTTCTTCAGCACAGCCATGCACTCACTTGTTTCAAACTTGAGGTCTGGGTTTCGCTGCTTTAGCTGCTCCATCACTGTTTTAGTCTGTATCAGAGCCAGCTGTCAAAATACAAGAACAAAAGTCAAATAAAGTGGTCCGTTTCAGACAGTGCAGTTCTAGCCCCAACTATTTCCAAGAGGCATAGATTCTCATGAGCCCCTGAACATCCAGGGGCTCATGAGAATCTGTGCCTCTTGAGAAACAAGACTTGTGCCATTAGCATCTATGGCTCCAATCTGGGTTTAATATTACTGTAAAAAGTCCACTTGTTGAGTCCAAATCTGCAAGATGCATGGATTCTCAATATAGTCACTGCAGTTGTGAAGGGCGCATGAGAATCCATGACTTTCTGACAAGAGATTGGCGTCACTGGCATCCTCGGACCGAGGGCATTATCAATATCATATATAAAAAAAAATAATGTGGAATTAAATCTATGACTTCAGGAAAAACTGCATACAATGCAAATAATACCCGGACATTCCTGGGCACTGCAGCCTGTTTACATAACATGTATGTTTCTGCACAACTTTTTGTGCATGTGTGTGTGTCACAAAACAGAAACAATAAGTGCATTCACACCTTACAGACAATGGCAGAGGGCATGACCAGCACAACATCAGTCAAACAATAAGAGAACAGTAGACTTTGGATTACTGGATATAAAACTGTAGAGGGACCCAATTTTTCGTGTTGATAAGGTTGCAAAGTTTACCATGAGCAATCTGTGAAGTAAGGTTTTTTTTTTTTTTAATGTGATAAGGACCTCTGAAAACTGTTGAATCTAATCTGTAGATTCCTTCTCTATGCAAAATCAAGAACCAAAGGCTTATATTTTCTGGTCATAAAATTTACCCTGTACTTTATATTTTCTGCTCATGACATGACAGTCTAACCAACAGCATGACAAGATAAGAGACTACTCGTGCCACTGCCACAAGTACCAGAGTATTTCAATTTTCATGCAACAAACCACCTTAAGAACCAAAGGCTTAAAAAAATGCGGGTCTGAAATGAAATGTTACTATTAGCCAAATTTCACATACAGTAGCTAATTTAGCTTGGACATGTGACGAAAACCTCTACCGACACCTAAAGGGATAAGAACTGGCTACAAAATCAGAAATTAATACTAAGTGACACTTCTGTTCAAAGTAGTAAAATCTAACATACTGTATTCATGAGTTTCACATTTTCTGAAATCTGAAGAGTTTCTCAATTTTTCCTGTGTTCATCTAATTGACATTTTGCTACTTCAATACTTCATTTTTTACATATTTTGTACTCAGTGTATATACTAAGATTTATTGCACTCATTTTTCCATTGAGACATCTGCTCCATGCTACAATTACCTGTAGTCAACAGGTAAGAAAATCCTATCTCTGCAACAGGACCTTCCCTGTACTGTACAACTGTACGGCTAGCAGTCTGTGTGTAACATAGCCACAATGACCAAATCGACTGTGAATGTGATAAAACTTGAATTAATCATTGCGACTAGACTGCCTGAAGGATGTGGACACGCTTCAATAATAATGTTTAGCTCAAAATATTTCCTGATCAGCCTCTCCACTACAGGAGCACATATCATAAAGCCCAAACTGACAAGCAAGAGGCATAGATTATCATGAGCCCTTGCAACTGCAGGGGCTCATGAGAATCTATGCCTCTTGCTGACATACGGAGGACTGTGCCTGTCCATTTTGAGCAAAGCAAGCTATTCACTGACTATAACATTAACCCTTTTACCCCCCAAGGTCCTATTTCTCAAATTTTGGAGGTGTTGCCTAATGACTATGTACCAGTTGCAGGAGATTGATAATTCAAGGGTAGTGCCCGATTAGCTTGGCGCCTTCAGGGGCCAAGATAATCTGGCACTACCCTTGAATTATCATGGTCAATCCATCTCCTGCTGTAGGGACTCGGGGGGGGGGGGGGGGGGGGGGGGGGGTAAATGGATTAACAAGGAAAATCTCATTTTTCTCAAAAATGGACATTTGGTTTTTACACGGATGTTGACACTGAACAGCTGACAAATCTTGGCCAGCAAGAGGTGCAGATTCTCATGAGCCCCTCCACCTGCAGGGGCTTATGAGGATCTATGCCTCTTGCAAAAATTTCAAAAGGCCTATGACACTGTGTGATGGTTACTAGATTTATGACCTGCTTTGCCTGAGGCAAAGGAATGAAGTTTAATAGGAAAATAAGCCTCACTCCATCCTGGTACAGAAATGTCTTGTCTATTTTCTCGCTACTGTACCACCCTTTTAAAACTTTCCCGGTCAATGGATGATACACGATGATGATATTAAACAGTGCAATTTAGAAGCACTTTTCTGTGTTGACATTTTGCAAATCCAGTCAAACTGCATCAGAAGGTGAAACCAACACACAAAACATTTTAACGCTGAACTATTAAGTATTTTGAGGTCAGAGGTGTGCATGGTAAGCTCAGGCAACTGATATAATGGACATTTTGATTGCTGGTACATGCACATTTGAATTGTTTTACTCAATTATGACATGCCACATCTGAATAAGTGGAATACACTGTTTTTTCAGAACACAGCATGCCTGGAATTGTTCAGTGTCAGCTGAGCAAGACTTTCTGCAATCCTCAGAAAATCAACATAAAACAACCCTAGCTGTCTCAGGAACATGGATTCAAAGTGGTACCAGCAAGAGGAATTGATCCTCATGAGCCCCCGCAATTGCGGGGGCTCATTAGGATTTATAGTAATATTATACCTATTGCAGTTAGGAGGTATTCAAATCTTCTTGGCACTGAATGAGTTAAGCTGGCTAAAACAAGAAGCAAAAGCAGTGGGGGAGAAAGAGCTCAGGTGGTAACCAAACAAAAATCCGCAAATCCATCCAACTGTTAACTGCCATTAACAAGAGGTTTTTTTGTTGTTGTTTTTTAATGGATCAAACAATTCTTCTCACACTGGTCGTGTGGTGTTCAGGAGCCAGAGGTTTACATAGATCTGTGTAAATGTGTGCTATGTGGTGACGGATGTGAAAGAATAATGACAGGGTCTGGTGCATAATGCTTGAGGCATGAACAGAATAAAAGCTGCACCCTTTGCCTTTCTGGTCCTCACATTTGCATCAAACTTCGTATTTCACACTATCAGCTAATATCAGGAATGCTGACCATGTCAGACATTCAAAGAGCAAGGTGTGTCCGTGTGTGTGTGTTCATCTGTTTGTGTGTGTCCACACGCAGGATAGAGAAAGGGAGATGTGTGGACAAAACCTTTTTATATTTTTACCACCCTAAGGCTATCTGTGTAGAGCAATAAATGTATAAAGTGTACTGTCAATGTGCGATAATAATTACACTTACCTAAGCTAACCATATATTATAACACGCATGTACTGTGCATTTGTCCGAGTTGCATCACCATCACCTGACCCATTACTAGTAGTAGTACGACCATGGATACTATATGTAAATATAAGTCAGTGAGTACGACTGACTCTACGGTCAACAACACATGGGGGTGAAATGTACAACTCGACTGGGTGGGCGTGTCATAACGGGGAAAATTGTCAAATAAGTTCTTATCTGTGACTTTGGACCTCACGGCCTTAAGGTCCAAAATCGTTCAGCGGCACAAAAATGAATAATGGTACATGGTTGATAAACTGAAACATGATATATATCACTACCGGACTTTCACAACAGGAGGGCATGTCCGGCCGCCATCATGGTTTACGAAGCAAGTACTTTAACAAACACGAATGTTCGTATTAAACCTCAAAATACCGTACCAATAAATGTGCTAGCGTATCAACACACAGACTAAAACCGTATGGCGGCTTAGAACGATTGGAATCGGTTTCAAGCAGCCATAAGCGTGTGTACCTTGAGCGACATTGAAATGTACCACACTTCCGACAGACGTGAAGAAATTGAAAACATCGACTTACCTCGCTTTTCCTGGAACCGACACGTACAATCCTATCCCCAGACATGTTGTGTTGCTTATCTGTGCTGACTGCAACCCCTATGTTTGTGATTTAGGCTTCTAACAACGTTTTGTCCTCCGAAACCTGTCAACATGTGTTGTGTCCGGGGACAAGCGAAGATGACGCAGGCGCACGATCATCGGGATACGAGTGACGTCAAAGGCGGAGCTGTGCATCTTTAGTTACCCTCTGAATTCCGCCCCTTTTCAACAGCTCAATCCCCACCTGCGCCCCACCCCCACCCCCCCACCCCCATACCCCTCCCTCCCGTCCTCACCCCTCACCCTCCCTCTCCGTATGATATGCATAGTCAAACAAATTGAAATTTCCTTATGATTTCCTTATGAAAAGTACTTCAAGTGTAAATCATAACACAACTGTTGCATGTCATCAAGAGCATATCTGTAACAAGGTTGTACAGGTTAATTAATACGGCGAAACCATTTTTTCAGTACAGGTACATCTTTATATGTGGACTGATTTATTGATTGATTTATTGACTGATTGATTGACTGATTGATTGATTGCGCAGTTTTCATAAATCATGATCTTCATATATATTGTTACACACCGGACCATTCTTACTATCCTTACTATCACTGTTAATATCATCTTCATCATTATTAATGATGATCTATCAGTGAATCACTTATTACAATCAATAGTCAGGGGAAGTTCCAAGCCCACCCCTCACTCCCCCCCCCCCCTCCCCCCGATAAAAAAACACCAAAACAACACACTTTAAAATGCTACATCAAAGTCCCTTTTGGGAACTTGTAACACTGCGACCACCGCCCCCCCCCCCCCCACACACACCCCCCAACCCCCCTCTCCCCCTGCCCCCCCCCCTCCCCAACCGTCATGATTTTCAATCTCTATGACTGGCAGCGGAGGAAGGCCGTTTGTGTTTAGCGTGCATATGCCCCCCCCCCCCCCCACACACACACACACACACCTCCATCCACGCCACCCCCACCCCACCCGCTTCATTTTTTAATTTTTCGGCAGCTGAGAAGCCAGGTCTGGTGTCAGTCTTGATGCTTTTTGTGTCAGGTTCAGTGAAGGTCCCAATCAAAATGCCCCCTCCCCCCCCCCCATTCCCTCCCTCCTCCCCCCCCCTCCTCCCCCCCTCCTCCCCCCCCCCCCCTCCTCCCCCCCCCCCCCTCCCCCGCCATTCCCTATCAACGGGAGGTCACTGATCCGTTCCTGGTAATAGTATTGTAGTTTCAATGGTTGTGGTAGTAGCATAGCAGTAGTGGTAACCGTATTAGTAGTGGTAGTGACAGCCGCAGTAACAGTACTGAGTCAGAAGTACACTAATAGTGTAGTAGTAGTTGTAGCTGTAGTATAGTAGTAGCAGTAGTAGTATATCTACGAGCAAACGAAATGCCACATTTTTGGGACTGAATCATCGGAAACACTTAAGTGTTTCCTATGATTCAGTAAAAAAAAATGTCTCATTCCTTTTGCTCGTCTGTACGGATATTTGTACGGTAGTAGTAGTAGTAGTACCAGGTAGTTAGTGAAATACAAACAGTAGGCCGCCTGTACACCGTCTCTTAGAAAAAGAGAAGAACCCAATGAAGAAAGAAAATATGCTTCGAATAGACAGTTACAACACAATTTATTAATATCTCAGTTATTTACCCTTTTTCAAAATGGACAAACAAAGAAGTATAGAGCTGTCAGGGGAGAGAAATGTGCATGATCGACCAGTGATCATAGATCTACTGTGGCCAAAGCACAAAAAAAAAAAAAAAAAAAAAAAAAAAAAAAAAAAAAAGATAGGAAAGAGAGGGGGCGCTAAGAAAGTGACTGAAAGCAATGCATATGGAAGCCCCCCCGAAGGGGGGCGTATCACATATCCACCGTTCCAGCCACTCAGTGCATGGAAATTTAAATCTAGGTCCCCCCAAAGGGGGTCCAGATATTTAGCCGGTGTGGACAGCTGTTTCGGTCTTTGCGACCTCTTCAGCACACCATCGGCAATACTGGAGGAGGCAGGAAATTCTGCCTACCTGCAATGACAACCACATTTTACTGTGGTGTCTGCAGGGGCATACATTCCATGCCACCACCTAGAGTTAAATCTCCATGCACCCTAAAAGAGAACCTACCAAAAGGGGGGGGGAGGGGTTGCAGTCGATATTGTAGTGATAAATGAAAAGAAAAGGGGAGACTGCCAGTGCTAATATTTTAGGAAGGTTACAAAGTAAAGTAGGTTATAGCACTGTCAGGGGAGAGAAATGTGCATGATCGACCAGTGATCATAGATCTACTGTGGCCAAAGCACAAAAAAAAAAAAAAAAAAAAAAAAAAAAAGATAGGAAAGAGAGGGGGCGCTAAGAAAGTGACTGAAAGCAATGCATATGGAAGCCCCCCCGAAGGGGGGCGTATCACATATCCACCGTTCCAGCCACTCAGTGCATGGAAATTTAAATCTAGGTCCCCCCAAAGGGGGTCCAGATATTTAGCCGGTGTGGACAGCTGTTTCGGTCTTTGCGACCTCTTCAGCACACCATCGGCAATACTGGAGGAGGCAGGAAATTCTGCCTACCTGCAATGACAACCACATTTTACTGTGGTGTCTGCAGGGGCATACATTCCATGCCACCACCTAGATGCCACAGTAGATCTATGATCACTGGTCGATCATGCACATTTCTCTCCCCTGACAGTGCTATAACCTACTTTACTTTGTAACCTTCCTAAAATATTAGCACTGGCAGTCTCCCCTTTTCTTTTCAAAGAAGTATAGAGATCAGTCGCTACTTATCTTGTCAGCGAAGAACGAATGTGGCAACGTCTCTTATGTATGTCCCAGGAGTTTGGATACTGGTCGAAGACGGAGTCAGTGGATGCCCAATGACCTTTACCCAGTATGCAAAAGGTCTGAGGTCGGCCGCAGTGACCCGAGCAGAGGCACTTCCGTGCGGGCCTACTGTGCTGGGCTGACTTCGACCCGATGTCCAGAGACGCAAGTTTACCCATTACATCCTGAGGCTTCTTTTTTTATTTTGCTTATTGACCTATGAAGGCTACACTACAAATTACATTTCATTATCATTATCATTACATTAAGATATATCATCCATTTTAGTTCGTGTCAAGGGTGATGCCAGAATAGCTTGGCGCCTCAGGCGCCAAGCTATTCTGGCATCACCCTTGAACTATCGTAGTCAAATTTATTTCAAGCAGTGGTGTATCAGGATATAAAAGGGTTAAAGGTCACCGTATTTTTTTTGTTGTTGTTTTTGTGGCTGTTTGATGTTGTTTTTTTAGTTTGTTAATATTTTTTATTTGTATATTTATGTTTGCATCATGTTTTAAAATAATTATATATATATATATAAAGCACCTAGAGCTCTGTCAGGTTAGGCGCTGCATAAATACCCATTATTCTTTTATTATTATTATTATTATTATTATTATTATTATTATTATTATTATTATTATTATTTCATGCCTTTTAGACGTGCATGGCGTTTCCATGGGACACGGTATACAGTGGCCGTCATTGGCAGGCTTCATCAGTTCTCAGCAGTCATAGTCACCAACATGAAAACAGGGCTGATGTAAAAATGGTGAGAGTCAATTCAACTTTAAAAAGTAGATAAGGATCAGCATTAATGTGATTTGATTTTTTTTTTTTTTTCTGTGTGTGTGTTTTGTTTGTTTAGCACCGGCTGCTGAAGCCTACTTCAGTTACCCGATTTGACTGATGTGTGTCTCAGTGTGACGGCTGGTCAGAGATCCGAGACTAACGCACGGTTTTAAGTTAACCTCGAAATCCCCAAATTTTGAAGTTGCCCTCTGAAGGACTGTATTACAATTCTAGAGACAGATTGAGCATGATAGTTGAGCTGGCCCAGCTGAACCCATGCTCGATCCATGTGTCTTGTTGTGGTATGTTGGGTGTGAATGAGTTGAAAAGGTCTGAGAGAAAATGTATGGGCAGCACCTTTTTCTTGAATAGTGTAATAAGTCTTAATAACGGGATCCAGATGTTTAAAACGATAAGTTATACTACATGGTATGTAAACTGAATACCATAAGTGGGTTTCGTCAAAACCTTGACACCGGTTTTTTTGGGATTCCGCGTGGCTGGCCCTCTGTTTATGAGCCCCAGCGTTTACTGACAATGTCAATGGTAGCAGATTGGTGTTTATGGGTCGCCGCCTTTAGGCCACATTTCCCACATTTTAGATGTCATTTAACAACAGTGTACCAGTTCAAAGAGATGAACCGACCATGATAATTTAAAGGTAGTGCCAGATTAACTTGGCACCATCAGGCACCAAACTAATCTGGCACTACCCTTAAGTTATGGTCGATCCATCTCCCACTGTAGTTTGTCATGTACGGGCAGTGGGCAGATGTTCACATCTGCACGGGACATAGACGACCCCGCCCTCCACGAGTCCCCTGCTGCCTTGCAGGCCTGGCCGCTTGGCTGCGGAAAGGCTAAGGGAGGAAACCCCTGACATCAAAGCCCCGTGTCTCCGGGGAAGGCTTTTGAGCCAGAGACTAGGACAAGGACAGTCTGATATACAACCTACGACCCGAGAACCTCGATGCCATCGTCCCAGCTTGCTAGGCCATGGCAGATGAACCAAGGGTTTAAAGGGTGGGGCCAGTACTGCGCACACTGCACTCCACCAAAAAGCTCCACCGCGCAGGCTTTAGGAAACGTCCACGGACCATGACACTGACCATTCCAAGTCCTGTAGCGACGGGCGAGGAGCGAAACGGCAGGTGAAAGATGTCACTGGAAGCCGCAGTCTCAAACCTGCATGCAGGCGGTTCAGGATATTGGTCGCCTGATGTTGACCTGGGGATGACAACATCACTCGGCACACCCTGAACGACCAAGCAGCCTTCTCTAGGGACAGCACTGCTTGCTCCACACGGAGAGGGGCCTAGAAAAGGTGGCCTAACCAAAGCTCGTCCCCTCGCAACCCCAGTTGGCTAGCCGCGGTCAACGGGCATCTTCTCCTGCGGTCAAAAAAAAAGAAAGAATAACGGATCCACTCTCATGACGACCACGACCGGACTCAACGTAGCATGCTGGAACATCCGAACCATGCTCGACAAAGCAGACAGCGGACGCCCTGAACGTCGCTCCGCCCTCATTGCCCATGAATTGCGGAGGTTAAACATCGACATCGCCGCGCTCAGTGAAGTACGCCTTCCGGACGAAGGCAGCCTCCAAGAACTTGGCGTTGGGTACACCCTCTACTGGTCAGGCAGGCCTGAAGCAGAAAGACGGCTCTCAGGCGTGGGTTTCATGGTCAAGACCTCCATTGCGACTAAGCTGGAAAACCTACCAACGGGTCACTCAGACCGCATCATGTCCATGCGCCTCCCACTGAGACACCAGCAACACGTCACCCTTCTCAGTGTGTACTCCCCAACCCTCCTGGCAGAGCCTGCTGAAAAGGACAAGTTTTACACTGACCTGCGCAGCCTCATACAGAGCACCCCTGCAGACGACAAAGTCATCATCCTTGGCGACTTCAACGCCAGAGTGGGCCAGGACTCTGAAGCCTGGAAAGGAGTCCTCGGCAAGCATGGCGTCGGGAACTGCAATGACAATGGCCGCCTACTGTTAGAGTTCTGTGCAGAGCAGAAACTGGTCATCACCAACACTACTTTTCAGCAAAAGGACAGTCGAAAGACCACCTGGATGCATCCTCGCTCCAAACACTGGCACCTTATCGACTATGTCCTAGTGCGTCAGAGGGACCTCAGTGATGTCCTCCTCACCAGAGTGATGCCCAGCGCAGAGCGCCACACTGACCACCGCCTTGTCCGCTGCAAACTCAGGCTCCATGTCAAGCCAAAACCCAAGAAATGTGGGCCTCCCCCCCCCCCCCCCCCAAGAAAAAGCTTGATGTTGCCAGCCTTCAGCGTGACGACGTGAAAGCTGCCTTTCAGACAGATTTACAGCGCAGGCTCAAAGACACAGCGGACCCAGCAGACTCCTCCCCTGAAACACTCTGGGAACAACTGAAAACTGCTATTGCAAAATCCTCTGCAGAAGTCTTGGGTTTCGCTAGAAAGAAGAACAAAGACTGGTTTGACGAAAACGATGTTGAGATCCAGGAACACCTAGCAAAAATAAGAGCCGCCCATCAGGCCCATCTAGCCCAGCCTTTCTGCCCTGTGAAGAAGTCTGCCTTCCGCCTCGTCTGCAGCAGTCTCCAGCGCAAGCTCAGAGATCTCCAGAATGAGTGGTGGACCAGACTTGCACAGAGGACCCAGCTTTGTGCTGACAATGGTGACTACAGGGGCTTCTACGAAGCACTGAAAGCAGTGTATGGCCCCAGGCACCTGGTACAAAGTCCCCTGCGAAGCGCGAATGGCCAGGCACTCCTCACAGATAATACCTCCATCTTGAACCGCTGGTCGGAGTACTTTCAGAGCCTCTTCAGCGCTGAGCGCACTGTTCAAGAAGCAGTCGTCCTACAAATCTCACAACTCCCAGTAAAGGTTGAATTGGACGAACCGCCCACCGCGGAAGAGACCCTCACAGCCATCCACCAGCTCAAGAGTGGCAAAGCAGCAGGCATTGATGGAATACCGCCAGAGATCTGGAAACATGGAGGCACAGCACTGCACAACAAGCTCCATGACCTCTTTCTCTGCTGCTGGGAGGAAGGAACACTACCAAAGGATCTCCGTGATGCTGTCGTTATCACCCTGTACAAGAACAAAGGCGAGAAGTCTGACTGTTCCAACTATCGGGGAATCACCCTGCTGTCAATTGCTGGGAAAATTCTTGCAAGGCTGCTCCTGAATCGGCTGGTACCTGCCATCGCTGAAGACCACCTCCCAGAGGGCCAGTGTGGCTTCAGAGCAAACAGGAGCACCACCGATATGGTCTTTGTGCTGAGACAGCTTCAGGAGAAGTGCCGCGAGCAGAATAAGGGCTGTACGTAACGTTTGTCGACCTAACAAAAGCGTTCGACACTGTGAGCAGGCAAGGCATGTGGTAGATCCTGGAGCGACTTGGCTGTCCCCCAAAGTTCCTCAGCATGATTGTCCAGCTACACGAGGACCAGCAAGGCCAGGTCAGACTCAACAATGACCTCTCAGAACCATTCCCTATTCTCAACGGCGTAAAGCAGGGCTGCGTGCTGGCACCGACCCTCTTCACCATCTTTTTTAGCATGATGTTGAAGCAGGCCACAGTGGACCTCGATGATGACGATGCAGTGTACATCAGGTATCGTCTCGATGGCAGCCTGTTCAACCTCAGACGACTGCAGGCCCACACGAAAACCCTAGACCAACTGATTCGTGAGCTGCTTTTTGCTGATGACGCTGCCCTCGTTGCACACACAGAGAGAGCCCTGCAGCGCATCACGTCCTGCTTCGCAGACGCTGCCCAGCTCTTTGGACTCGAGGTCAGTCTGAAAAAGACAGAGGTCCTCCATCAGCCGGCACCCAAGACAGTGTATCGCCCTCCTCACATCACCATTGAGTCTGAACTAAAGTCAGTGCACCAGTTTACTTACCTTGGCTGCATTATCACGTCGGACGCCAAGCTGGACAAGGAGCTTGACAGCAGGCTGGCAAAAGCGAACAGCGCTTTCGGGCGACTTTTCAAGCGGGTGTGGCACAATTAACAGCTGAAAACAGGCACCAAGATCAGCGTGTACAGAGCTGTGGTCCTCACCACCCTGCTGTATGGTTCCGAGTCCTGGGCCCTCTACCGCAGCCAACTACGACTCCTCGAACGCTTCCACAAGCGCTGCCTGAGCACCATCCTGGGCATTCACTGGAGTGATTATGTCACCAACGTCGAGGTCCTTGAACAGGCTGAAACTGTGAGCATCGAGGCTTTGCTGCTGCGGACACAGCTCCGCTGGGCGGGGCATGTCTCCAAGATGGAGGATCATCGCCTACCAAAGTTCACCCTGTTCGGCGAGCTTGCTACTGGACACCGTGACAGAGGGGCACCAAAGAAGAGATACAAAGACTGTCTCAAGAAGTCACTTAGTGCCTGCCAAATCGACCACCACCAGTGGTCTTCACTTGCTGTGGACCGTGACACCTGGCGCTCCACCATTTACAAGGCAGCTGTCTCCTTTGAGGACTCTCGCAGAGCTAGCCTTAATGACAATCGGCTCAGGAGAAAAAACAGAGATGCCGCAACTCAGAACCCTGGCCATACCTCCCCCTGCAGCCACTGCGGTCGAACCTGCCTGTCCCGGATTGGCCTCCGCAACCACGAACAAGCCTGCAGACGTCGTGGGCAACTCCTATAAAATCTTCGTTCGCGAAGTCAAGCCAAGAGACAATGGTAGCAACAGAGTTCAGTGTAGGTCAGATACTCTCCTAGTACAAGATATTTTTCATTGTAAGGGGGTGGGTCGGTGGGGGAGGGGGGAGGGAGGGAGGGGCAAGGGGATGACGGCGGACCAGCGTGCCTGCAGTGACTTGTCACGTTACTGCCAGTTACAGCGGCTTCGCGGCACTGCCGAAAGCCGAGTGATCACGAGCAAAGGAGGTGGGAGGTGAGGGGGTGGGGGGTGGGGGTGATGTTGAGGGGTGTGTGTGGGGGTGGGGGTGGGGGTTGTGGGGGGGGTGAAGGGGGGGGGGGGGAAATCAGTGTTCAGGTTAGGCCATACTTCGGAAAATCAAACACAAAGGAACGGCACAAAAGTCAAATATCTCCACACTGATTTTGTATCGTAAAATGTTCAGTCTCTCTATTCAATGTTAGTAATCTCTTCTCCAGCACCTTTTTTTTTTAATCTCCCCACCCCTCCCCCCCCCCCCCCCCCCCCAAAAAAAAAAAAGAGGGGGCGGGGGCGGCAAAGGGGGTTGGGGGGATGCCGGGGATGCTCTAGCCGCCCCTATATTTTTTAGGGCGGCCGAGTGCCACTTGAGTGCCTACCCCCACTGAATTCACCTCAGTCATCCCGGCTCGCCCATCCCCGGCTTATCGAGCCCGAAATAGCTCAGGCGGTTAAGAGTCGGAGCAAGAGAGCGAAGGGAATCGCCGGAGTCATAGGTTCGAGTCCCGCCCAGTCCCGGCCCCGGTAGCTGGACTCACAATCCAGGGACTCGGAGATGCCGACGGGTTTGTTTAATAGCAGGCCCGTTGAAAGGTCCTGGTAAATCAAAGTGGCACAGTTCTAGTGCGCCTGAATTGATCAGTGTTCAGGTCGTACTCCATAGGCAATACATTTCCCTGTCCCCCATAACTGATCCGCCCGTCAGGGCCGTCCGGCATTATCACTTCTGTGCCGTGGACGTTAAACTCCGAACCGAACCGAACCTCCCGGCTCACCCTTTTGTCTATGGCCACCCCCCCCCCCCCTTTTTTTTTTTTTTTTTTTTGGCCGTTCAGAGTTCTACACCGTACGCCATGCAAAGTAAAACAAAGGTCATCGGCAACACGGCGACCCGCGAAGTGGGCCAGCGTATAGCTGTGCTGAGTGTAGCAGTAGCCGGTCCGCGCCGGATGGGTGCGGCCGATAGCTTGCGAGTCGACAGCGGCCGGTCTCAATGACCTTGCCTTGAGGCGTAGAACTCGCGTCCATAGCCCCAGTAGTCATTGCATCATACTCTTTTGTTGCATGCGTCAGCCGCTTATAGTCCCGCGCCAGCCGCTAATAAAGGTGCACCTTGCTTAGTGGTTGGCGCGAGACTAAACTTACTCATGCAACTGGCCCCTGGTCGGATTAGTCATTCAACCCGGCCTTCAATGTTTGTCGATGGACGCGAATAAATGTTTCTGAAACTGATCTTAAGTGACTGAATTCAGTAAAATAGTGGCCCCAGAGGTGCATTGATTTCAACAAGAGCCTGACCGGCATAATAGCCGCCGGGTCCCCCGATGAGCCCCCGCAACTGCGAGGTCCGGCGAGGCTCACCAATGATGAGGATCCATACGACTCTTTAGTGCAGTTGGATCGTGTTCCGCACTTTTCAGTCTCGGCAGTGAAGGGTTAACTGAACCGGGGTGTCTCGGCCCAGTCTGGATTTAGATACATTGTACTGAGACCTAGCGGCGGAGTGGAGCCGGCATGCCCTGAAAGGCCGATAACTGGTGTGTAGTTCAGTCTCAGCAGTGCCTGAAGTCATGCAGGTATATTTTACTTCTTTCATTATTTTCTTATCTGTTCAGTTTCAGTCTGCGGTTGTGTTTTTGTTGTTGTTGTTGTTGGGTTTTTGTTTTTGTTTTTTTGTGTGTGTGGTTTTTTTTTAGTAGTTAGGAGCGGTGTGTGTGTGTGTGTGTGTGTGTGTGTGTGTGTGTGTGTGTGTGTGTGTGTGTGTGTGTGTGTGTGTGTGTGTGTGTGTGCGAGGAGAGGAGGGGGGTGGGGTGGTGAAGGATTACCCCAGTAGCAAAACGTCTTCGGGCCTACGACGCTCACGTGACACGCACTCATTTACTCTGAAGACAAACACAGTACAAGACAGACACAGGACATTCACGTGGTGCGAAGGGTCAGTTCAGCTACTGAGGTTTCGGAAATTTTGACCGCTTGTATTTGAAATTAATAAAGTGGCCTGAAACCAGTAGCAAAGTAGAGGGGGTGGAAGAACCGGAGTACCCGGAGAAAGAACCCCCGACGGTCCGCCCGAATTAACGGTGACACTTACTAGAGGAGAAAAGTCCGACGCCGGAACCCGGTCGGTTTCGAACCTCGCACCTTTAGCATTGGTGGCAGGCGCCTTTACCACTGCGCTACGGACCGCATTATTGTCAAATAAATAAATAAATAATGAATAATAAATAAATAAATAAATAAATACCGTATCAACTGTTTCCGTTCCGCTAGTATTTCAGTGAAGCCCAAAGACCAGGTGATAGTTGATTAGTTATGGCTTTAATGTCTACGGCACCGGAGTGATAATGGACGACCCTAAGCCCCTAACAGGCATGTTTTTGTAATTAGTTATTTTTTGTACATTAGTTTTTGTTAAGCGCCTAGAGCTCTAATCTGAGGTTAGGCGCTATACAAGTACTCATTATTATTATTAAGGGCACAGGGACAGCTATTATTTATGGGGTACAACATGAACACTGATCAGTTCAAGCGCATTGCAACTTTGCCGCTTTGATTCACCAAGATGGAGATGGTCAGCTCAGGTGGCAGAACGTTCGACTCGCGGATTCGAACCCAGCTGGGGTCAGAATTTGTTCAAACCCTTTTTTGTGTCCCGTCTTTGAAATCACCTTCGTGGTGGACAAACGATGTTAAACACTAAACTTTTAACTTCTTCTTTTTTCCCCCTATTTTTTTTTTTAACCAGGGGTGAGTTGCATGAGTGAGCTTAGTCCTGCGCCAGCCATTAAGCCAGGTGTTCCGCTATAGCGGAGCACGCTGCTTAGTGGCTAACTCAGGACTAGGCTCACTCATGCAGCCAGTCCTAAGACCTGTCACCGGAAATTATGTCTGTAACGACGAAGCTCGTCTTTTGCCATGGATGGAAAAGCAAGCGCCCCAAATGTACAAAAGGCCATCGGGCCGACCGCGTCGGCCCGAGCACGGCCGTGCGCGGGCTAACGCCTGCCGATGTCGGCCCGATGGTCTTTAGTGCGTATTGGGGCAGTTAGCTATATACCGGCGTTGGACAAGCGCCGAAAAATAGATACCCTCACTTAAAGGTCAGACTAGCTCTTAACTTGTCCAGTGCTGAGTGACCGACTTCCCTTGCTATCGTTTGACAGTGCAAAGCAGACGTTAGGAGGCACAGACGCAGGCATCAAGACCTAGCGGAATCGGGAAGGCGAGAACAGCATTCCTCATGATCCAAAAACGTGTGGAACTCCCGCCACGGCAGTCACAACATGCACCAAGACACGTCTTTTCAACGCAGCCAACGTCAAGTCGGTCCTTCTTTATGGAGCGGAAACCCGGAGAACCACAAAAACAACCACCAGGAACATCCAGACCTTCATCAACAGCTGCCTTCGGAGAATCCTTCGGACCCCGGCGTTGGCCAGACACCATCAGCAAGTGTGACATATGGCAGAGGACGAACCAGCTTCCTGCAGAACAAGAAATCAGAAAGAGGAAGTGGAGATTGATAGGGCACACCTTGCAAAAAAGAACCACAAACATCACCAGACAGGCCCTGTCGTGGAATCCTCAAGGCAGAAGGAAAGAGGAGGGGGGAGGGGGAGGGGGGGGGGAGACCCAGAAACACTCGCGGAGAAGAGACTTGGAAGCCGACACCAAACAGATGGGGTACACTTGGAAAGAGATGGAGAAAATTGCCCAGGACAGCGGACGCTGGAGAAAAGTTGTGTCGATGGCCTATGCTCCAAGAGGGGCAACGGGCCTAACTAAAGCAGACGTTGACCCCTTCACTGCCGAGGGAAAACAACTGTACGTCAGATACCATTTTGGCCTCTTACACAGACGATAGCCAGGCCCCTCGATCTCACACGCACTGTATTTAACCCTTTGGCTGTCGGTAGCGCTTTTTGTCGCGATGATTCCTGCAGGAATCATCGCGACAAAAAGCGCCACCGACAGCCAAAGGGTTACACTTAGACTCAACACTACACACGTCATCAACAAGGTTTTAATTCGCCAAACACACAGACAAAAACTGAATACAAACATGGAGAACACAATTGGTCAGGCCATGAAGATTAACTTTCAACAGTGAACAAATCCATTGAAATGTTTGATATAATAAACAAAAACAAAACAAAACAAAACAATAAAACATATGTAGATTGAAATAAATTACAATAATGAAACAAGATGGGATGAACCATAACCCACAATTTCCCTTCTATATGAGAGCTGACTTCGCTGTCAAGGGTCTCTACCTTTTGTCTTTGACTTGATCCTGATGTTGAAATATCTCCTTTTGAAAAAGCATCGCAGATGTGTCAATGCATTATATTTAACTCTACATAATATTATAAGGGGGGCGCGCAGTGCATACGCGTCATTGGTTTGTCAAACGTCATTTGTCATGACGTATTTTTTGTTTTTACGTAATTTTATATTTAACGTGATACGAGTTTCGCTTTCGCTTCAAGACTTGAGAAAATGGTGACAAAACTAGAATTTCACGGTACAATTTCAGTCCTGCTATATAATTTGTGTGAAATCAGGTTGACTTTACCTAGCTACATGCTATACTAAGTACACCTGCATGCTTTTCTGAAAACGCGTCGGTGTGTGTGTGTGTGTGTGTGTGTGTGTGTGTGTGTGTGTGCGTGTGTGTGTGTGTGTGTGTGTGTGTGTACGTGCGTGCGTGCGCGCGCTCTCCAAACATCCTCAAGAGGCATATATGTTTATGCACTGTCCGGGCGCATGAGGATCTATGGTTCTTGGAGATGAGCACATATGTGAGAGAGAGAGTTAGAGCGAGAGAGAGAGAGAGTTACGTCATGTTTAGAGTATGTCTGCGTGATGACGGAGTTGCTTTTTTTTACGTCACCGACACTGATTTCTCCAAATGTCAAGGTTTTTTACTGTTTTATTTTATTATTTTATTTATTTTTTTGTCAGAGAAGAATTACTTTCTACTGAAGAATTTGAGAGGGAGCAACTCCAATTTCTTTCTCCAAACTATCTCTATCCAAAATGTCAAGTAAATATCACAAAAATTACATACTCAAATCTGGGGCAACCGACTTTCTATAAACGGTCTTTTATGTTCACAACGAGACACCCAATTACAGCATGCTCGCAGGCTCTCTTAGCCACCCTTTGAATGAAGTATTTCGTCAAGTTTTAAGCTTGTCCTTACAACAATATCGGACATTCTCTTGTTTACATACATATGCACACACACACACACACACACACACACACACACACACACACACACACACACACACACGCACACACGCACGCACGCATGCACGCACACACACACACACACACACACATACACACACACACACACACGCACACACACACACACACATGCACATACGGCGCTTCGCGCCAAATGTACGTTCAGCAGCGAGGTTAGCGTAACCAGACATGACGTAATTTTTATCTTGTTACTTCAGGTCTCAGAGGTTTAGGCCTGCCCGCCTTACAAAGGCCCGTTTAAATAAACTTCAACTCAACTTCTGAAATGTGTGATAACGATGACAACATTTGGTTTGAAATACATTAGAATAATGCACACACACCAAAAAAAAAAAAAGTTAGTTCAAATAAATTTCAACAATGAAGTAATGCGCTACTATACTCAATAGCAACAACGGACACATCCACTGAAGATGAATTTAAATTACAACAGTGAATTAGGGATGGGAGATTTTTGAGTGAGCAGTTACCAAACACGCAACTGAGATAATGGTTGTTTGTTTGTTTGTTTGTTTGTTTCTGTGTTTGTTTGTTTGTTTGTGTTAGTTTTTATTTGTAGCTATTTTTGGGGTTGCTTTTTTATGCAACAAGAGCGATCTCAATCTCTTCACCACTCATGTGAATGGATTATAGCGGGAGGGGGGGGGGGGAATGAGAGGTTGGGGTGGGGTGCGGGAGTGGGAGAGGGGAAAAAGAACCTGTATGGGGGCCAGAAAACCCTGCCCCCACCCTTCTTTCTCCTCCCCCACCAGCTTCAAGCCCCACCCACGCACCCACCAACGCCTCACCACATCCCACCCACCCCAGCCCCCGCAATCATTTTTGACGGGGGGGAGGGGGGGGGGGAACAGTATTGTTAGAGATAACAAATATCAACAGATTTTGATTTCTGCTATTCAGTTTTTCGAGGCTAAACCACTGACTTCCCCCACAACCCCCCCACCCCCAGCCCCCTCCATCCCTCTCCCCATCCCCCAATCCACGTTTAGGCTGGAATGTAACATGTCAAGCACACTGCCCTCTCCCCCTCCCCACTCTCCAATATTTTCCCTAGCTACCGCTGTGTCAGTCAGAATCGCTCGATTAACCCATTACAATCCTGAGAGAGATTTTAAAAAAATTCTTGTTGCACTGTGACGGCTAGATTACAGATTAGGAGAAAGATCAACCATTTTAGTTCAAGAGTGGTGCCAGAACAGCTTGGCGCATTAGGCGCCAAGCTGTTCTGGCACCGCCCTTAAACTATTATAGTCCAATTAATTTCATGCAGTAGTGTATCAGGGTGAAAAGGGTTAACAAAGTCAGGTCGATTAATAGTGACATAAATTAGCATCGATTGACTAGCTTGTGCATGCAAGTCACCAGACCTGCCCGAAGTGAAACCAACTAGAATTCGCGTTGCCGTGTAAGCCGGGCCGCGGGGGGTAAACATTACAAAGGGTGTAATTTGTAACAGCTAACTCATTCAAGGGACCCCTCATCAATAGCTGCGGAAGTGTCGTATAGCGTTGCCTTCGGCAACTCTATACGACACTTCCGCAGCTATTGGTGAGGGGGCCTTAAATTAGTGAACCCTCAACTCCATACTCGTTGTAGGATAAAAGTTTTGTAGACTCGTTTGTCGGAAGAGCCCCGCCGAGGTCCTTAGGGTCCCAGCACTTGCCGACCCATTCCTGGATGTTACTATAGCGCTTGGCTCTCTTCTCCTGATGCAGCATACGACACAGCTCGCAGCGTGGGAACATCTTTACCTTGTCATCATCCAGCACAAACATATCTTTACGTTTCAGCATATTGGCATAAGACACTGGGTCCTGTGCCAGCTGCGCAAGGTACTTGGCCAGGTGGAGCGGGGTCTGGAAGTCGGCCGTGTTGATGAAGGTGCCCGCGGGGAAGTACTTCTTGTAGTCCATCCCGCCCCTCACGACAGGGATCACGTGCGTGTCAGGGAGAAACCTGTGGAAGAACTTCTCCGTGACGTAGTCTTTGCAGAGTGAGTTCTCGAAGGCGAGGTAGAAGCGGTAGCTTGCGTTCAGCATGGAAAGACATTGATCGTTCTGAGCTCGCGCGCAGGACCGTTCCCCACAGTTTCCGTACACATCCACTTCGATGTATTTACGTAGTTCGTTCACATAGCCTTCACGGCGAGATGGCGTATCGCAGTTGCTGACGAACCAAGCCACAGACCTGCTTTTGCGCGCCGCTAAGGCTAGGTAGTCTCTGTTTTGAGGCGCTGGCCGGTATACTAAAAATCCGTAGGGATTAAAAATGTCGGAATCCGCCTGGTAAGACATTGTCCAGTTGAACACCCCCGCCCACTCCCCGTCAAAGGTAGCAGAGTGCACCGGGGATTCCTGGTTTAGAACAATCCAGATCTGACCTTCTTTTCGCGGGGAGGGACGTGGTAATCCGCCAGCGGCCCAAAACATGACTGCGTCGGCCGACTTCTCTTGTCTACTGTCCATAGTCAGCACGCACTGACTCGCCTCACAGCCCTTAAAATGGTCTATCGGCTGTTGAAACCACGACGGTGGGTTGGCGAAGTAGATGATCTTTGACCTCACTTCATTGGGATGTGATATCGATTTTAATCGGTTACTTCCACCAGGGAACTTAAACGGTTTCCAGAACTGGTCGGAAATGAATCTGTTTGGAGTGAACGACATTTCTACAGGCAAAACGTGGCGCTTTGGGATCAGGAAGTAGAACAGCATCAGCAAAGGGACGCAGACGATGCTCAGACGTAAAGTCCGCCGAACCCCCCACCTCATGATCTGAAATCAAAAGAGAAAAGAAACTGTATCGTTTTTATTTGCATTAACCGTTTAACCCGTTCAGTGCCAGTTGACGAAGATTGTGTTTATGCAGTCTTTGATAATTCAACATCAAAATATCCAGGTACATGGATTCAGAGTGGTGTGGGCAAGAGGTATAGATCCTCATGAGCCCCCGCAACTGCGGGGGCTCATGAGGATCTATACCTCTTGCAGTTGGGTAGTTCATATGTTCTCGGCACTGACCGGGTTAATAACCGCTTAGTTATGTAGATGTAGTGTAAATGCAGAAGTTTCCATTCACGGAGGACAACCTCATGGTTCGAGCTGCCGAATTTTCCCGGTTACAAATCGAGCAACGGCACTGTCGTAATTCTCGGGTCATTGGGCGGCACAAAACACGACGGAAAATGGCGTCGGAATAGTCCGACACTGGGCACTGAGAGGGTTATAGCGATCTGCCCCATGGTGGGCTTTGCTTGCTAAAATTTGCCGACATAGAGGGTTATCCATGATGTCTCGCCAGTCTCGACTAAGACTTTGCTACATAGCTGAGCGGTCCCGTTCAGAGTCGTTCATCAATTGTTCACTTTGCAGGGCAAGCAGGCATTTCCGCATATGGGTCAAATGTCGTCCTTAGTTCGCCAGCATGAATAGGACATTACTGATGTCCGCCATATAGAAATTTAATACTGACAAGCAAAAGAAATGCGACATCATTCGACGACTCGAATTATGTCGCGGTTTTTTTGCTCGTCAGTGTAGTAGGTACACACAAGATAGCGTTTCATGGGTGGTCACCGCGAGCGACACAGACTTAGAATGCTAATGTGCTACGTAAAATACGAAGATACTCACAAACCAGATAGGTGAGGCTAGCGCTGGCAGAATTGTATAACAAACCAAGGGGAATTACTCAGCGCTGGACAGAACAGTTAGATCCCCTGCCCCCGCCTATCAGGCACCCATTCGCCAGCAGTAGATGATCGTCTTGTTCTATACCTGCGTATTTCTCTGTGGGCTGGCGAATGGGTGCCTGATAGGCGGGGGCAAGGGATCTAACTGTTCTGTCCAGCGCTGAGTAATTCCCCTTGGTTTGTTATACAATTATATATATATATTATGTAAAATACGAAGTCCAAGACAACAGAAAAGTGACTGAGGGGCAATTATAATAGGAAATTTGACCGACTGGCACCTACATGAGTCGGACATTTTAGCCCTGCAATCGGACAACGACCGATGCCCGACTCCTAGCTGCATCCCTGCTTAGTGTTACAGATAAACTCATTTCTGGGAGTGGTTATGAATAACATTGCCTAAACAGTATTTTCAGAGGCAGGGCCACTGCAAAAACTTATCGTGAACCGGGAGGACTAATAAGTTTTGGTTTGAAGCCCTGTAGCAGACGATCAGCAGCCATTAGTCACACTGCAGTATGTAACAGAGGGCACTGTTTGAGTGGGCATTCATGGTTTTGAACGGAAACCTACGAAACCCTATTCGCTTCTCTGTTAGCGTTCTTGGTTCCCAACCTCGGCGTAAACAGAAATTAAGAAATGACAGGGTAGGGCCCACAGTGCCTTTTGACTCTTGTTGGGTCCCAACCTCGGCGTTGACTCAACCTCGGCCAAATTTGACATATACTTAATACTGTTCACAAATAGTAAGGTACATTAACTTTTCTGCTTGAATTACTAAAAGTCATCAGAATCGGTATAATCACGGGTATATCAGTGATTAGCCATCCCACTGGCCTACAATTTCAAAAATGGTGTGACATATAATGCTTACAAAAAGTAAAGGGCGTATTACTTTTAGCTTGAATTATTAAATGTCCCAACAAGTTCAAACATTAATCAGACCAAAAAGGTGACTGCAGTTTGCAGATAGAAGGAGTTTTCCAACATTGTAGTAATTCAAGCTGAAACTATGACGTCCATTACTTTTTGTGAGCACTATATGTCACACCAGTGTTGTGAATTGGAGGCCAATGTGATGGCTAATCACTGATATAGCCGTTATTATACCCATTCTGAGAGCGTATAGTAATTCAAGCTGAAAAGTTATTAATTTTGAGCATTATATGTCGCTCTGGCAGCGGTTGGGTCAACGCCGAGGTTGGGACCCAACAAGCGTAAAATGCACTGTGGGCCCTAGCCTGTCATTTCTTACTTTCTGTCGGCCAGGTTTACCGAAATAAAAGACAGCCTCCTCACAACTGTCTCCGTTCTTTAGAATTACTTTCGAAATGAAGACATAAATCGAAAAGAAAGTATTCAAGAAGATAGACAGGAAGGTAAATTTACAATGACCCCACAGAACGGGTGCAAGCAGACTAGGAATAGTTATGTAGAACTACTCACGGACTGGACACACGCGTACACACACAAGCACGCACGTCAATGTACAAGAGAAGAAAACACAATAATCTTAGACCTACACCAACAACACAATGCGCAAAATGCCATCCGGCCGACGTCGGCTGCCGTTGGCCCGCGCACGGCTGTGCGCGGGCCAAGGGCGGCCGCCGTCGGCCCGATGGCCTTTGCGCACTGGGACATAAACGCGCCACCTGTTACCAAAGCGAATATGTTAAAGGATTCCTGTCGCTGCACGAGCCATCAGAGCATACTAATGACGGGAAGCGCCGTGTGTCCGTCTTTATTTGTGTGCGCCGACGTGCGAGTTGATCAGAGGTTGGCTTAGAGAGGAGGGAAATGGATCAGCATAATAAGCCTAAAAAATAATAATAAAAAAAAAAAACAACTCTGAATGTCCCTAAAATATAAACGCATTTGAGCTCCAAGACAATAGGGTAGACTTTGGGATGAAATCCTCATCTTTGTTAATACCCTAATAAAACCCCAGCGAAAAATGGCCAAATTTCAATATCGAGGTAGAGCACGTAGACTTTATGTATGCCTGCGCTGTTTTAGGTTTAAAAACTTGAGTCATCTTACCGATTCACTTGAAAACGAATCTTTCTTTACTGGGTTGATTATATTTTGGGGTGCACATTTAGTGATTGCGAAATCAGTCATTTTCTGAAACAAATCCGCTGAACTTTTTCGACTAAGCGTCAGTGACACATTGTTTGAGTTTCTTGAAAGTAAATGGTATTATGTCAACTGGCCCTGAGTGATATTTGCTTCAAGTTTAGTGTAGAAAAGTGGTTCTTTGCGAAGATATTTGCGAAAAGCGTTGTGTGTCAAATGACCTATATCTCATTCCAATATCGAAGCCAAATACGAGGGAAAACACAATCAGTCGTATAGCTTTTGTCACGTACGTATTTTCTCTTAAAAATTCACCATGTTTAATGTAACCTCTTCATTATTGAGAAAAACAGTGAACACCAGTCAACTGCAAGAGATATAGATCCTCGTGAGCCCCCGCAGTTGCGGGGGCTCACGAGGATCTATGCCTCTTGCGGAAACCATTTTGTATCCGTGTTCTTTTGACGGCTCAGGCTCTTTGACGTTGCGTCACAGGGGCAGATAAAAAGTTATGGTAGTTATGGCCTGAGTTTCGTGCCCCTGAGACGGACCGTTAATATGATACTAAAGGAGACACCCTCAGTCAAGGCAGTTATCGAAAGAGTTTCGTGCCCCTGATTCGGACAGTGAATAAAGGGAGAAAGCCAAAGTTATGGCAGGTATGGGCAGAGGTCCGTGCCCCTGAGTAGGGCCGGCATATCTTCATATCCTATTGACTCAGGGGCAGGAAATTCTAGCCTTGACTGTCATAATTTCGGTTTTCACCCCCTGTGGTCGGACTACGTCAAAAGCGTGCAAAAAACAAACAAACGGAAAATCGATGACAGCTCAAAGATAGGGCTAGTAATGTCTGATTAGCACTTACTTGATATTCAGATATGAGTAGTGTCGGTAAGGGACAAAGAACCTTATCATGAGGTTCTTTGCCTCTTGCAGATAGGTGGTGTTTGATTTATTTATTTATTTTTTTTTATGCAAACGGGGATAGGGTTATAATGACTATTAGTCCATAAGCTAGAAAGATCTACCGTGCACCCCCCCCCCCCCCCAGTACTCAATAAGATGGGTTTCAAAGTGTTCCTTAGTATGTCCTGAGATGTTTAAGCCATGTTCCCCGAAAATCCTTAGGAACACAACAGAGATATAGCCGATGGCGCAAGGGTACCCCCATTCACGCTCTTCACAGGTGCTAAAATGAGGGTGAGAAACATTTTCCTCTAAATAACTCAGAATTCATCCCAGAAGCCCAAATCAGGCAATATTATGTCAAGGCACACCTTCTGCATCCTCTGCAAAAAAAAAACAGACTGAAAAAATATTGAATCTCTGGCTCACTGTGAAGGTATTTGTGTACCCAGTAAACAACCATTTCCGCGAAATCGCAAAAAAAAAAGACAAAAATAATGTGTCAGATGCCTTCAGACATTTTCTATAGCACTGACATTCCATTTTCAGGTTTACATCATTAAAACAGGATGTCACAATTGTTATAAACTTGACTAGGTGATGCTGTGATTAATGTGAGTGCCACAGTGGTTGATTTTGTATCCCTACCCCCAAGTTGTAAAAATACACAAAATTAATTAGAAAAAAATTACTTAAGTTATTCCATTTCATTTTGACCTCTCTTTACCGATTAACTTTCAATAATGTGAGCATAAAGTGCAAAAAAATAAGAAAAGTCGGCATCCTTTACGATATGTTTGTGGTGAATGATATCTTTTTCCCATTTAAAATTGCCGAATTGGGAAATGTACGTTATTTCTGATGTACTTATAAATTTTGTATACAACTGATATTTTTTTTTTTTAGATTTTATTGATTAGGATAGAGTACCACATTTACCCCCAACCTGATTTTATGATGCTGTGATGTATTTTGGGGCGACAGTGGCTGAATCTGCTGCCCTACCCCCATTTTACCTGTACACAAAGGAACGAAAATTGTTCATAACAATTGCTCCTCTGTTAAATTATTTTGTTGCCAATTTTCTTAACAAAATATGCATATTGAGCATAAACATTTGTGATCATTTCATTAATTTCAATGTGACCCATCAATTTAATTGTAATTCTTTTTATTTAAGGCATGCTTAACAGGGGCTGCCGCTGAAGCTTCTACCGTCTGCACATTCAGCAGTCTTGTCAAACTCGGGGAAGGTGTACCTCAGGGAGATGTTGTGTCTGATGCTGTTTTTGGTCTACATTAATGATATCAGTACAACAGTACCAAGGTTCGTCTCGAACATCCTCCATGCGGATGACTTTGCAGTGTGGAGCACAGCAGAACATAAAGAAATAGCATCTTCCAGAATCCAGGATGCTGCCAATAGAGTCAGCAGCTGGACTAAAAGAGGCCACTCAAACTGAGTTAGACCATCTCTTTCAACCAGACGGAAGAGGTCACCTCAAAATTGGAGACCTTCCAGTACCAAAGATAGACAGGCCAACTTTACTGGCAACAAATAAATTGCTGGATTCACGTGGAGGCCTCACATCGAAGCCATGGAAGCCGCTAGAGCTGCAAAAAAAAGGTCTCTGATGAAGAAACTGGTGGGGATCATATTGGCGCAAATTACAGCATCCAGGCACAAGCAAACACCTGCTCGGTTAGACCAGTCGTGCCGTACCAAGATACATCGACAACATGAAACACTGCCTGCAAAACCCAAAAAGCCAGGCTTGACAAGATGCAGAACATGGGTCATTCTCATGATGCAGTGACATTCTTAGAGCCATCTGGAGCACCCCAATTTAGGAAATAGAGGACATTGGAGCCACTGGAATGCAGAACAGCACACACGATGAAGAGACTTACTAAACACCGACAGCATGGGAGACTACAGGAGCAGACCAATAACCGTCAGAAACGCCCAAGTCTGAACCGCCAACTGAAGGTCGTGCAAAGGGCTAACACTGACGTCCTGGAACCAACCCAAAGATGTGTGAACAGCTCCCTTCAGATACCTGGACATCTCGAAAGAGCCTTCAAGACAACATAAACAATGTTCTAGAACTCTTTGCCAAAGGTCGCGGCACTGCTCAATGCCATCTCGCTGGAGGTTGTGCACAAACACTACCCTCACAGCAGCTGTGATACCACACAAGATGCCGTGCGGAATGAAGGAAGTGGCGTGTACATCTGTTGTGCAGACCGCACTACTACCTCCCTCTCCTTACCAGCTGGCGGCAGCAGCTCCAACTATCGTACAGATCTGCAGGTGCTCAACACAGCAGCAGAGCACTAGCTAGGGAAAGGCAGCAGCTTGATACACTGATCTCACCAGGAAGCTTCAAGATAGACTGGATGCCCTGTCCACAAAATAGTGCTGCAGTGGATTCCAGTGCATTCTGGACTAGCTGGGAATGGAGAGGCTGACAGCCTGGCCAAAGCAGGCGCCAGACTACCTCTTGTAAAGAAACCAAGACACTACAACAACAAAGCGATTGGCAACAGCAGAATGGCGGCTGCAGCCCGTGGGCAGATGACATCAACAAGCTGAACAGGGAGAGCCAGGCCACCATCTTTCATCTACGCACTGATTACTCTGGACTGGGTCCAAACAGAAAAGCAGGAACGAAGTTCACAAACTTTTCATAAACGTTTCACAAACCCAAACTGAAGCGTGAAGGTTTACACACTTTAATCAGATCACTCTGTATCAGCAATTATTTGAAGCTTCCGTGCCTAATGCATGAAGAGATACCAAAATAAAAGAATGCTTAGCGAATGGCAGACTTCGGTAGAAGCGTAAACAACCAATCAGAATGTTCGGCAGAAAGGCCATGCAGTCACTTAATGATCAGAGCTAAATATAGATCACTTGCAACAAGGGTCAGCATGATCGTTTGCAATGGAATAGTCACAAATTGGGGGGAGAAAAAAAAAAAAGAAGTAGACAAAAGTTTGCCAGCACGTTGTCATTTTTTACAAACTTTCAAAGACTTTAAAGAAAAGGACTGAAATTGACAGACTTTCCAGGACCCTGAAAAACCTTGTCTTTTTTTTTTTTTTAACAACTTTCACAAATGTTCACAGACCGTAAGGACCTTGCTGGACTCACCTCGTGAGACTGGGTCATGCGGAAACAGCCCTATGCGAATTTGGCATAGAAAATCAGTCTCCTTAGCACATTCTCCAAACCTGTCCATACAGAGAAGCGGTCTGCTGGCAGTTCTGAGCAGAAGACACGCCCCTGTACACCAAACTCTGAAAACATGCTGCCAAGCTCTTGACAGCTCACTTATTGGCAGCCAGAACAATATAAGATTTAAAGACAGCCATAAAAAAATTGAACGTTGCAGAAGGTGGACGTGGAGATCTTGCCGTCAACATGTGGAAACTAAGTATTTTGATAACAGTGTTTTGGCTATTAGGAACCATGAAACTTTATTACGCGTATTCACATTTACACATTTTAGATGCAAATGAATGAAAGGAAAAGGGGAGACCTTACTAGACCCGCCTTACGCTAGGTAAAATATCACCTAAAAGACCAGCCAGTTAAAATAGTTACAATTAAATTGATGGGTTACATTGAAATTAATGAAATGATCACAACTTTTTATGCTCAATATGCATACTTTAAAAAAAAATGGCAACAAAAAATATTTAAACAGAGGAGTATGACATAAGCAATTTTTCTGATTATTTTGCATTACTTTGCGTACTGGTAAAATGGGGGTAGGGCAGCAGATTCAGTCACTGTGGCCCCTAAATGCATCACAGCATCACAAAATCAGGTTGGGAGTAACTATGGTACTCTATCCTAACCAATAAAACCTGTTTTGTATACAAAATTTCTGAGGGCACCGGAAACAACGTACATTTCCCAATTCAGCAATTTTAAATTGGAAAAAGCTATCATTCACCATGAATGTACCGTAACGGATGCCGACTTTCCTTATTTTCTTGCACTTTATGCTTACATTATTGAAACTTAATAGGTAAAGAGAGGTCAAAAATGAAATGGAATAACTTTAGTAATTTTTTTTCTAATTAATTTTGTGTATTTTTACAACTTGGGGGTAGGGATACAAAATCAACCACATTGATCACAGCATCACCTAGTCAAGTTTATAACAATTGTGACATCCTGTTTTAATGATGTAAGCCTGACTGCCAGCGTTATATAAAATGTCTGAAGGCATCTGACACATTATTTTTGTTTTTTCTTTTTTGCAATTTCGCGGAAATGGTCGTTTACTGGGTGCACAAATACCTTCACTGTGAGCCAGAGATTTAATATTTTTTCATTCTGTTTATGCAGGGGCTGCAGAACGTGTGCCTTAACATAATAATGCCTGATTTGGGCTTCTGGAATGAATTCCGATTTATTTAGAGGAAAATATTTCTCACCCTCATTTTAGCACCTGCGAAGAGAGTGAATGGGGGTACCCTTGCGCCATCGGCTATATCTCTGGTGTGTTCCTAAGGATTTTCGGGGAACATGGCTTAAACATCTCAGGACATACTAAGGAACACTTTGAAACCCATCTTATTGAGTACTGGGAAGGGGGGGGGGGGGGTGCACGGTAGACCTTCCTAGCTTATGGACTATATTACTAGAAAGAAATATCTCCGCCGTCGAGTACTCACATGCATACCTACTTGCAGAAGTTCGATGAGCAAACACAAGCACATTACAGAGTTTGGGTGCACGTACGGTCACATTGTAAACGCTGCCTATCATCGTAGGCGCCAGGACTTTCAGGCACTATCCTTGAACTTTCACATATGACAACACAGTTAATGCTTTCACACGATGAGCCAACCATCCCGATAAAAATCCATCGTCAACTGTATTTTGAATAAGACTAAAGAAAAATTGAAACTGCTGTGCCAGCTCCGGTGCGATGTCATACCGCGCAAAAAGAAGATTCACATTGAACTGTCTTTTTAAAAGCCAACCACTATTTTCATTCGCAAGAGGCATAGATTCGCAGGGGCTCATGAGAATCTATGCCTCTTGCTGACGGAGATTCGGTTCATTTATAATCTGTGTCTTCACATTTACAGCATTTACAGGGTAGGTGGGGCTCGCTCTCAAATTACAATATATATAACGTATTTATGACTTCGAAATTCGTTAAAGGTAATATGTGTACCAAGTAACGCTATCAACGTGTCAAAATAAAACAGTTCTGAGCACTGCACCAAGGTCTTCGGGCCCACTGCGGCCGTCGTGGGCCCGAGACCGTTTTGCTAACCGGGGAGGGGGGGGGAGGGGAGGGAGCACCATAAAAAACTCTCAGTAAATGCATCTTGCCTTTGCGTCGCTATGAATGAAGAACAGGAGGGAGGGGTGGGGGTGGGTGGGTTAGGAGTTGGGGGGGTGGGGGGGTTGTGGAGTACTTTCAGTCATCATAAGAACAGCATTGAATACTGCATTAGTTGTGCGTCTGTCTTTATGCATGCGATTTAGGGGTGAGATGTCCCGTCAAATCTTGCTCCCCCATTATTAAAAAAATTCCACATGTCGTATTCATGACATTAAAACTTCATTTCAAATGTCGTATTCATGACATAACGCTGTTCACAACACAGCGTGTACATTTTACCTAACCCCATCCGGGTCTGCCCTGGGGGACATTGGGTGGGGTTAATTACTTTTTAGTTCCCAGGGTCACCCTGGTCAGATCCACAAGGTGTGTTCTTTTTTTCTCGTTTTTTCTTCCACCCCCCACCCCCCCTTTCCCCGAGGCATAGGTTTCTCTCTACCTTTGGTTCATTCGCCTGTATTTTTGCTTTTTGTAAAACTCTCCCTACTGTCTACGTTGCCCGTAGTCTTTGGTATCGGATGCGTTTTGCTAAATGTTCTGCTGCACCTAAGTGATGATAAGTTATGTGTTTGCGGTTAACGCATTTGTTATATACCATTTCCCTGTGCATATTTTGTAACTGTAATGACGTTCTAGTATTGTGTGTAAGATCTACAGTACGATGAATTGGCATGAAGGTGCAGCGTCCCTAGCTTGTCTTAAACTCATTCTACCCCATCACCGAAATCCCCAAATCTTGCCGTTGTCCTCTGAAGACTGCATTGCAGTGCAGGACACAGATCGACCATGATAGTTGAAGGGTGATGCCAGAATAGCTTGGCGCCCTTAGGCGCCAAGCTATTCTGGCATCACCCTTCAACTATCATGGTCGATCCTAATTTTGCTGTAGTTTGTCTGGGGTACAAAGAATTAAGTTTATTTTGCATGTTAGACCGGCTGGCGACATACATTCAGTATTCTGTTTAGTTGGATTTTTTTTTTTTTTTTTTTTTTTTACCCCCACAACATGACTAGGGCAGGCACGGCTTGGGAAAGTCTCGTTGCTGTGGGGGCGGTAAGCAATGTACAACAACCAACCTACAATTTATCTAGCCTGACCCAGCCAGGTCTATGAATTGACCCCTGGACTGTGGTTACAAATCAATCACGCGTGGCTTTGTAACAAATGCAAATGATACACACGCTTACCCTTTTGGCTGTCGTTAGCGCTTTTTGTCGCCACGATTCCTGCCGGAATCATCGCGACAATAAGCTCTACCGGACAACCATTGCTTACCTCATTCAACCCCAGACACACCACAGCAAGATAAGGATCAATCATGATAGTTCAAGGGTGATGCCAGAATAGCTTGGCGCCTATGGGCGCCAAGCTATTCTGGCATCACCCTTGAACTATCATGGTCGATCTGTGTCCTGCACTGCAGTGCAGTCTTCAGAGGACAACGGCAACATTTTGGGATTCCCGCGTTGGGGTAGAATGAGCTAACCGATATTTGTCGTCGCTCAACGTAATGCATCAACACAGTAGCGAATTACCTTAAATCCTTGACAGTGCTGAACATGGATGCGCCAAACAGAATGATCCATGTAGCAAACAAACGTCTCTTACGATATGTGAGCCGGTGTGTGAATTTGGGCCTTACGGCTTTCAGCCGTAAGGCCCAAAGTCACAGACCAGCGCACTTATCGTAATCCGCGCACTATCAGTCTAACACCGAGCTACACATGTTGAGCACAATGGTGTCACTGATAAAAGCGTACTGGCCCAACTGAAACCAGGATACGACTAGAACAGTACACACTCCCCAGCAGAATGAACTGAAATGACTATAAGTTATAGAAACACTTCCTTCTTGTTAGACACGTTTGAAAGTCACGTCTTTGAAGCACCAATAGGGAATAAACTTAATGCCTTAACGCACGTAAACACGCAAGCATACAACACACGCAAACACTACGCACACACACAACCACACATACACGCATGCACGCACGCACGCACGCACCTGTGCGCATATATACACACACACAGGCACTGACCTGAAAACACACCACACACACAGACACACACACACACACACACACACACACACACTGACACACACACAATACACACACGGCACACACACACACACACACACACACACACACACACACACACACACACACAGAAGAAAACATACACGCGCATACACACGCACGCACACGCGCACGCACACACACACACACACACACACACACACAACACACACACAAAACGCAAAACACAAACAAGCAAAACACACGTACAAACTCTCTCTCTCACACACACACACACACACACACACATACACACACGCGCGCACGCACATACACACATACACACAGATGATCCGCGATATACTTGTAGTTGTACACAGAGGGTCGGATATCCGTCTAAGAGGGTCGGGTATCCGTCTAACTAGAATCTATTTTTAAGCCCCTTCTATTTATAGAAGGGACTTTTTTTTTAGGACGGGTCGCAGTGGGGCGAATTTAATAGCATGCCGAAGGCAAGCAGGCTAAACCTCTAACAATTGAAGTAACAAGATGAAAATTACGTCATGTCTAGTTACGCTAACCTCGCTGCTGAACGTACATTTGGCGCGAAGCGCCGTATGTGCGTATGTATGTGTGTGCGTATGTATGTAAACAAGAAAATCTCCGATATTTCTGTACACACAAGCTTGAAACTTGGCGAAATACTTTCTTAAGTGGGTGGCTATGAGAGCCTCAAGGGCAAAGAATGTCTCTTTGAAGACATAAACAACCGTTGATAGAAAGTCGGTTGACCCAGATTAGAGTCCGTAATTTTTGTCATATTTACTTGAACTTTTGCATATAACTGGGTTGGAGAAAGACATTGGATGAGTTCGTTAGCCAGCTTTGTATCCTTTAAATTTTTTTAGTAAAAAATAATTCTTTTTAGAAAAGAATTTAAACACTAAAAAAACCTTTACACCTAGAGAAAGTCAGACAGTGGCGGTGACGTAAAAGCGGCAACTCCGTCATTACGCAGACACTGACATAATACTCTAAATATGACGTCATTCTCTCTCTCTCTCTCTCTCTCTCTCTCTCTCTCTCTCTCTCTCTCTCTCTCTCTCTCACACACACACACACACACACACATAAACATGCGCGCATCTCCAGGAGGAATAGATCCTCATGCGCCATCCTGGCGCATGAGGATCTATGCCTCTTGGAGATGTTTGGAGCGCGTGCGCAGGCACGCACTAACAAGCACACACACTTCGACGCGCTTTCAGAAGAGCATGCAGTTGACCAGTGTACTTAGCATATCATGTAGCTAGGTAAAGTCAACTGCTTTCACACAATTTATTTGCAAGACTGAAATTGTATCGTGAAGTTCTAGTTTTGTCACCATTTTCTCAAGCCTATGTGCAGACGTACAACGGCCGACACGAGCCTAAAAGTCCGATGAAACTGATAACTGCCAAAAATAATGAAAAGATGTGTTCTGTTATTAATTCAATGAAACACTGAAAGGTATTTTTTAAAAAAAATGTATTCTGATTACTTGTGTTATTCCGAGTCCCTTTTGTTTTTTTACACCTTCTTTTATCAAATTATGATTCTCGTTTGGTAAACTTTGCTTGTGTACCGAGATGTTGGGTCCCCACTATAGCCGCTAGATGTTGCAGTTTTTACGTATGTGAGGTGACTAATCGTTCGTTATGCAAGGTGAATTCGTCTGACATTTTGTGCATGTTGTTTGTTTGCACACTTTCACTGCATCACACTTTTTCCCATTGCTTATATCTAATTGCCGTGAATTACCGTGAATAACACACAACACAAACGCTTAAATCGTGATTTAGTAGCCGGCACAGATTCAATGTAAACGTAACAGCTGTAAAAATTAAAAAAAAAATAAAAATAAAAAATAGCAGCAACTTCCTGTACGGTTTGCTTTCGCGAAAATATGGCAATGAAAGGGCTAACAGCTAACACGCATACACACACACATACACACACACACACACTCACACACAACATACGCACATACACACACACACACACACACAAACACACACACACACACACACACACACACACACACACACACACACACACACACACACACGGACCAGTGGTGATGAATTGTGCATGGCTGGGGAAATGAACTAGTAAAAGTCAACGTTGTAGAGGTGGGTTTTGAGAAGTGATTTGAATCATGGGCGTCAGGCGGTTACGGACAAGGGTGAGGAGACTGTTCCAAGTGGCGGGGCCAAGATGGGAGAAGGCACGACCGCCACGTGTTTTACATTTGAAATTGGGAAGGCGAAATTTACGTGTGTCAGACTGAGGAAGAGCGGAGGGTGTGAGATGCAGTATACAGACAAAGTAAGTCAGGCTGAGAGAGTTAAAGCGCATGCAGGACAATTTAAACAGAATGCGTTCTTGTCACAGTACGGCCGGCAGCCATTGGAATTTCGTAGGGCGGGGCGGATATTGTCACGCTTACGCACGCGCAGAATTAAACGGGCAGCACTGTTTTGCACTCTCTGCGGTATATCTAGATGCTTTTTTAAAAAAAATTTTAGGCAGGTCGGAAAGGAGAGGGTTACAGTAGTCTAACCGTGATAAAACAAAGGAGGAATCAAGCCTGGGTGGCAGTTGCTTCGGGCGTCAGATACTGTCTAACACTGCTAATGCGCCGACGTCCAATAAAAGCTGATCTGCACATAAGACTAACCTACTTATGACAGTTCTGAGCTTTTCGATAGCCGTGGCAGACATTTTTTTCCACAATAAAATGACAGTTGTGAACTTTGATCTGAGGTGTCTTATCCTTCTGTTTCTCGTGTCTTGGTTATGCGCAGAAGATGGTACACCTTTTAACACTTTTTCAGTGTGCTTCCACCCATCAGATGACTATAAAATAATAACTGTAAAAGTATTATTATAGGCCTTGAAGTATCATGCATGAATTACATTTTATTGCCCCTGATGTGATTACTCGGCAAACTTCAAAACTACTATCTTCTTCGCATAACGGTGTCCCTACATTTTATTTAATGTTTCAAACCCACCTTTCCCGCTCATATGTCTGGAATTGTTTAATAACAGGTAGAAACAGTATTTCTGATGAATCCTTAGTGGTTTTGAGCCTGTACATCAAATTCTGTGATCTTGGTATACCACCCAAGGACACCAAGTTATGCCGCGCCGCAGAAGATATCCAACACCAGTTCTCATTCACCTTATTGCTGCAGATTGCTGCAGATTATGTAATAGTTCGACTGTCTGCAATAACATGTCAGGTTCATACCAGTAAATATATTGTTTTAATTCTTTTTGTATTTTATTTTATATTATTATTATTATTCTTTTTTATGGTGTCGGAGGGGGGGGGGGGGGATGGGTCTTTTTACTATATGTTTTATTTTTTGCTGTATCGTCTGATGTATTTTTATATGTGTAGAGTAACAGGACAGTTTGGAAGATAGGCATTGCTATGCCTAGAACTTTTTATCCTGAATAAAAACGTTTCATCATCATCATCATATTTAAAATCTTTTTTTTTTTTAACGGTCTTGCTCCGTAATGCAAATGTTCAGAAAATACAGACACTAAATTATATATTTCTTTCTTCAAAATGACTGTCAGTCAATTTTGATTTTGGCATGATTGTGTAACACAGCTGGCACCCATGATCTGAGCTGTGCACTAAACATACACAGAAACAAAGAAGCAAACAAACAAACAAACCATATTTGTTATGCCATTAAGGCCTGATACGCTACAAAAGGAGATATATAACCTTGATAGCTCAAGGGTGGCGCCAGAACAGCTCGCCGCCTACAGGCGCCGAGCTGTTCTGGCACCACCCTTGAACTATCATGGTCGGTCGATCTTCGGAACTTGTTTGTAGTCTTTCAGATTACAAACTTCCGAATTGGGAAATTTCAAGGGGCATAGGGCTGAACGGGGAAACCCAGTTGTGGATAAAGCCTGTTGACAGCAGCTTGTGGTTGTAGTGTGGACAGTACTGGGGTCAGTTGCATGAGTGAGTTTGGCCCTGCGCCAGCCACTACGCAAGGCGCTCCGCTATAGCGGAGCGCCTTGCGTAGTGGATGGCGCAGGACTAAGCTCGCTCGTGCAACTGGTCCCTGGTGGCTTCACGTACCGCCTGAGTGTTTCTTAAACAAAACATATGCCCACGTCGGCCCGATGGCCTTTCTGCGAATCGGGTGGTTAACAAATCAGCCACACAGCCCGTGTGGAACCGCAAAATGTTGCACATCTTACAGGAACGTCAGTTCTGCGGTTCGGTACAGACAATTGCACCACAAGATATTGCAAACGTCAGACCGGCCAAAAAGGTGACTGCCAAGCGTGTAAAATGCAGAGAAGGACCCACCGGAGAAAGAAGCACGCTTAGAAAAGACAGTTACAACACAAGTAATGAATATTTAATAATAAATAGGGACGGCGGTAAATACGGAACACCTAAGGAAAAATGCCAACACCCTAACATCCGCGTCATCCAGCCTGATGCGTTTCCTCTCGTCACCCTGCCGGATGGAGCGGGGTTCATCCTCAATCGCTTAACCCATTACATCCTGAGGCTGAATTTTTTAGGCTACTTTACAGATTAGAAGTGGATCAAACGTTTTAGTTCAAGGGTGGTGGCAGAATAGCGGCTTGGTGCCTGAGGCGCCAAGCTATTCTGGCACCACCCTTGAACTACCAGTCACATTTATTTCAAGCAATGGGTGTATCAGGATGAAAAGGGTTAAACAGGAAAAGCGGTTGGTTGGTTGGTTAGTTCGGGTTTAACGTCCACAGCACCGAGGTGATCATGGACGGCCCTGACGGGCGGGTTATGGGGGACAGGGAAATCTATTGCCTATGGAGTACGACCTGAACACTGATCAACTCAGGCGCACTCCAACTGTGCCACTTTGATTTACCAGGACCTTTCAACGGACATGCTATTGAACAAATCCGTTTTTTCCCCCTGGATTGTGAGTCCAGCTACCGGGGCCGGGACGGGATTCGAACCCACGACCCGGCGATTCCCTTCGCTCTCCTGCTCCAACGTTTAACCGCCTGAGCTATTTCGGACAGGAAAAGCGGAGGCACGTAGCGCCCTTATGCGCCTGCGCAGCATACGACAGTGGTGTGGAATCCTTTGTCCGCAGTACTAATTAGAGTGTGACGGTCTCTCCCTGCCAGTACATAAGCTCTCCAACATCAAGCCTCAAACAGCGCCTTTTCGCGGCGCTAAAAGGTAACTGATCATCTTAACCATTTTAGTCCCAAGGTCTCATTTTTCAAATTTTGGAGGTGTTGCCTAACGACTATGTACCAGTTGCAGGTGATGGCTTGACCATGATAATTCAAGGGTAGTGCCTGATTTGCTTGGCGCCTGAAGGCGCCAAGCTAATCTGGCACTACCCTTGAATTATCATGGTCATAACATCTCCCTGCTGTAGGGATCCGGGACTAAAAGGGTTAATGAGTCAGGCAGAACTACAGAGGACTCGGAGGAGATCTGGCCCCCAGACACAGTGTGCAGCCCCCCCCCCCCCCCCCCCGTGAGCGGTCACGCCCTGATGCAATGAACCAGGCTATGGGTAAATACCTCCACTACCTTGTGGTTGCCTCGGGAGTTGCAAAGGCTAGAAAACCTCAAACTAGACTCAAAGGAAAATCCGAAGGCGGTGGCCAGGCCAGGTACCAGATGTATCGGTTCTTCCGTCTCCTTCCTCTGTTCCACACCAGCAAAACCGCACGGCAACTCGAGGATCCCAGTATCACTAGCCTAGGCCTGCGCCCTGGAGAGGTCACTCCACTGTCACTTCACAGAGTCCGCACAACACCGGAAGCAGCAGTTACTTGCTATAAATCTCAGTGCCTGTTTGGTGTAGAGCGAGGCGCCAGGGGTTGCTTCCGACAAGTGTTAGAGATCTTTAGGTGTTTCTCTGTTCTTCCCGGCACATACAAATTTTATTCTGTGTGGAAGATAATCTGTTTCGTCTATGATGTAAGTGCTGGCAGATGTGAGTTTGTGTGAGTTTTGATCGGTGTCTAAACCTGAACCCACATCGATCGAAAGAACGTCTGGACGAAAAAGTGTTGGTGTTAAGTTTGTGGTTGTGTTATTCTTTTTAGAGCATGTGTGTGTTGATCACAGGAAAGATCCGGTATTCACTTGAGTTATTTTTTATAAGAATTACGTACCTTTTTAGTAGGATTCATTTTCTTTTGCTTGAAGAATTGAGATCAATGTCTGTTTTCTAGCTAGAATGACTCACGCGCAACATTGATGGTATGCGCCTAGAAGTTTGTAGAAGGCTGTGGACAGATTTAGAGTGTTCTTTCTCGTGAATATTAATGAGTTTTGGTTACGTTTTCTTTTTTGATTGGTTGAGTTGTATAGTTTTCCGGATTGTTCTGGAAATATGTAATAGTATAAAAGGGGCTGTTAGCAAATTATGTGCGTACGTTGTATGAGAGACGCAGTGTGTCAAACGTGTTGATGCATTGTAAAGAAGACAGTGTATCAGTGTTGGTGCATTGTATGAAAGCGGCATTGTATCAGAATGATTGTGGGTGCATCAGTTGTAGAGAGACAGTGTACCAAAGCATAGATGCAGTTGTGGATGCATTGTGCGGAGATTACTTCGTGAGAATAAAGTACTGTTGGAACTGATACTCTTGCAGCTGGGTGAAGTTTCTTTACAAGAACCCTACGTGAGTGCGTCTGGTGTGATTGTATCATACTGCGACTACGACCACGACGTAACAGTTTTTTTTCTTTTTTTTCTTTTTTTTTTTTTTTTTTTGGGGGGGCACCCCCCCCCCCCCCCCCCCCCCCCCCCCGACAAAAAAAAAAAAAAAAAAAAAAAAAGACAAAAAACTTTTTTTGTCCATAGGTTCTTTCGATCGACGTGGGTTCAGGTTGTCTCAGATTTATTTCAGAGAAGTGTTTCATAAGTTTAGATGATGGTTCTGTAACGCGGGGCGACAGCGACTAGAATCGAGAACTTAGAAATAAAGGAGTGTTTCCATATAAGCGGCTGACAGCGACACGAATCGAGAACTTACAAATAAAGGAGTGTGTCCATAAGCGGCGTGACAGCGACACGAATCGAGAACTTAGAAATAAAGGAGACCGAGTCACAGTGTCCCATATGCGCGTTGTGACCGCGTCGCAATTACGGTGCGACGAGCGACAGCGGCGCGACAAATTTGTATCGCCCCATCGAACGACTCAAAAGCGATTCAGTCGCGTTTTCGCCGTGAAAGTAGCGTGTTTTTCAGTAATCGACATCGACAACATGATGTTTAGGATTGTTGCAAAGATTCCGCCCTCTCCACCCACCACCACCACACCCTCCCCCCGCTTTTCGATATTATTAGCGTTTTGCGTAAAGTTTGAAGAGGATGTCATAGACGGATGGTGCGTCTAAAGGCCGTCGGGCCGATGTCGGCCGCCGTTGGCCCGCGCACGGCTGTGCGCGGGCCAATGGCGGCACGGCGGCCTTTTGCGTATTGGGTGTATTGGAACATGGAAGACAAACAGAATATAGTTGACTGTCTGCTTCCTCCCCCTCACGGTATAATTTTTCAGAAAACGAGTCTACTTCCTCGACCCCCCCCCCCTCCTCCCCCCCCCCCCACACACACTGCTTTTTGTTGTTATTGTTGTTGTTGTTGCGGCCACTGGGAAGTTAGCTCTGGCGTCGCCCGTAGGCCTTTTTCATCAGGCTGAAGTTACAAAAGTTGCCCCCTCCCCCCTCCCCCCCCCCCCCTGTACCCAGGTAACTGATCTGCCCCTGATAACAATGAGAAACGTATATGATGATTACAATTTTTAATAAACACTTGAAATAATGTCATAGTTTGTATCGGATGTTTCCCAATGGTCTCTCTTCAGCTTAGCGATAATATAGAACAGCGGGCGGGGAATACGGAACGCTGTTCACCAAGTTACCCGAAGACAGGTGTTCCATATTATGCGATATGGCGCAGGTCAAGTCAACGCTTCTCACCGAACATTGTCTTTCGCGACCAAGTTGTTCAGAATGCGTACAACACCTGTAGCCTTCAGTTGAACACTGCTTCCACTGAAATAAACAACAATAATATTCATATCATGACGATTCTTCAGACCAAAAAATGATATGACTGACTGTATTTTTTATTTTAACCCTTTCATTACTGCCGCCCGCTATAGCGGGC
>BTPG01000003.1:33257830-33322830 GCA_036245525.1 Semisulcospira habei
TTGTTGTTGTTTTTTTTTGGTTATTATCTGCTATAGAGGAGCACTTTGCTTAGTGGCTGGCGCAGGACTAAGCACTAAGCTCACTCATGCAACTGGCCCCAGAATCAGACGACCGGCAGACGACAAAGGCGGCTCGTCTCTCTTCATACGTATAAATACATGTTAACCCATATCATACCGAGGCTAAAAGCTTCAAATTTGTACACTGCCATATACAAGCTACATCATAGTACTTACAGATAAGAATATAGACCAGTGGCGCCAAGATATTCTGGCACTACCCTTGAACTATTTTAGTCAAACTTATTTCACACACGAATGATAAGAGTTAAACAGGCTGCTTACCTTTGTCATTCACCTGGCCAGTGTCGTCTTCAATACATAGGTTCCATTTGAAAGTTATTTGAACCGGATACTTCATGCGAAAATCACCAAAAGGGAAAGTGCTGTGACAAACTACTGCTATGGGGCTCTTGAGGATCTTCGGACTTGTCTTTGTGCTTCTGATTGGAGCGGGGATGGGGGTGGGGGTGGAGGTGGGCTTGGGGGTGGAGGAGGTAAGGCGGTCCGACACGGGCATGCTGACGACCCCAGCCGCAATGCAGGTTCTTCCTGTGCAAGAACTACAATTGCGCATGGAAGTGATGGAGAATACCCACCAAGCTGCATTGGCCGTGAGTGATGTTGTTGGTGGTGTTGTTGTTGTTTTTGTTGTTACTGTTGTTGTTGTTCTTGCTGCTATGCTAGCCTGTGATTTTGAAAGTTACCGCTTTAGAACATGTGTGGTATAGGATAATTATATGGACTCGAACCCGTATGATAATTCAACGTCAGTTTTGACTGGCTAAATCAACTCTGAAGCAGACACAATCGCCATGCTGATGTGATATATATACTGACGAGCGAAAGAAATGCGACGTTTTTGGGATCATCGCAAACACTTCAGTGATTCCGACGATTCCAAAAATGTCGCATTTCTTTTGCTCATCAGTGTACAATACTTTGGTTTCTTCAGCGTGACCCGCAAATTTGCTCAGAGGCTAACCAACAGCACAATTTTTTTTTTTTACTAATTAACTCAGTAAGCAAAGTGTCCTCGGACCGACGTCGGCCAGAGTGTGTTCGCGCACGGCCCAAAGACATTTGCTTACTAGGAATGGGACCTGATCCAGTCAATAAAGGACTAACCCGTTCAGTGTCAGCTGACGCAGATTATGTTTTTCTAATCTTCGTTAATTCAACATAAAGAACATAGGGCTCAAAGTGCTGTCAGCAAGAGGCATAGATCCTCATGAGCCCCCGCAACTGCGGGGGCTCATGAGGATCTATACCCCTTGCAGTCGGTTGGTGTTTAATTTTTTTTGGGCGCTGAAGGGGTTAATAGTTTGCAATATCACTTTTACAAATATTCTTAGTCTGTCTAATAATAACGATGGACACAAGCGGCTGGAAGGATAACTTTACCTGTGAGGTTTGAATAATGCAAAATGAAAGACATTTCTGCTCTTTTTCTCCATTGTACGAAGGAGAGTTCCGCCGACTCAGCCTCAGGGACAGTAAACAAACTTGTAAAAAAAAAAAAATGTATAAAATGTGCGTATTCACATGGATTGTGAAAAGAAGAGTAGAAAGGTCTTGGGTGAGGCAAGACAACATTGAGAACCTGCTGTAACAGCAAATGTAATACTAATACTAATACATAGTTCGTATAAAGCTATGCATCATAGAAATCAAAGTCCGCCCTGGGGCATTAAAATTCAATTTTCATCTGAAGTCTCGTTCAATTTTTGTCTGACGTCATTTAGGCTCTGACGCAGCGTCTGAATGACGTCACGTCCAACTGTAGCTGCTCGTCTGGCGTGGATACAACGCTTACGTCACAACTTCAGCGACTGGAGACCAGACTTCAGGAACTGGAAGGTCGTTGCTGTAGGTAGATGACTGATGACAGTCGTTCATCACAGTCACTGTCAGCATGTATCATTCATTGTCAGACTTGTTGACAACTCACGGATAGTACAGCAAGAGCATAGATGTTCATGAACCCCACATCTGCGGGGGTTCATGAGCATCTATCCCTCTTGCAGTTGGGTGTTGCTCAATTTTCTCAGTGTAGAGGTTCACTTGTCAAAATAAATGCATCTTAAGATAGCATCTCATTTAAAGCCTTTGACCGCAGAGGGTTTATCTTTTGTTTGTAGCTGCTGGGACACCGCAAAGTCAATGCGCGACTACACCCGCCACCAACACCAACGTTGGTCAGGAAGCAACAGCAGCGGCCGCCACCAATACCAACAACAGCCCAACTGCTACGACAACAGCCACCCCATCAGCTGTCAACGCAACGACCCCAGCGACAAACAGCATGTGTACGTTCGTTCGAGTCCTTGTCAGTCTTTCAATCATATTCTGTACCGCCTACAGCTAATACGGGTAGATTCTCATAAGTTGCTGGGGTACACGAGAATCTACGTTGTCAAAGGCTGCGGCGGTGCATGAGTCTATAACCTCTTGCTGTCTCAGGGCTCTTGAAAACGCCGCACACTTTCTGACACTGGACAGTGTCAGAAAGTGTAAGTTTTTCAAAGAGCCCTGAGCCACGCAGTTGAGCAGGCTTCTTGCTGCGATGTCGGTCAGAAACTGAAATGATAATCTTTAGGTCCTTTCTTATCGCAAGAGTTCTTAAACATTTATGTGTCAGTCTTGCTGCCAAAGGAGCTCAAACTAACTCTTTGGGTTTCGGTAGCGGTTTCCGTCGCGATGATTCCTACGAGAATCATCGCGACATAGTAAACCACTACCGACAGCTCAAGTGATAATTTTATGTCCTTTTCTGCCTCACGAGAAACTGTCATGGACATTGACGCTTCACGAACAATTATTACAAAATGATGTATTGTTTAAGGTTATATTGCTAAGTTACTGGTATAAATGTGCGGGGACGATGAGATGGTATTGGTTTAGGCGTGAGAGAGTGTCGAAGTACCAGGCAGTGGCTGGAATGTCAACATCGTACACTCCAGCATACGCACTGCACCTAGGCGACCGCTTGGTCTTATGGGTCAGTGACAGTTCCCTGACAGTCTGGCTGGGGCTTTGATACCTCTCACGACCTTTTGGGGTCAGCTGACGTAGAATATTAGTAAAGATGGGTTGTTTTCAGGGTTTGGGCGCTTAATTTCTTGTTTAACTGTTCTTTTGCTACTTCACCGGCCCCCTTCGGGGCAGATAATTACTGAGTTAATTAGTTAGCTCATTGTGTCCCAGGTACCAAATCACCACATTCTGGAGTCGTCCTATGAGGACTGCATTACAATTCAGGAGACAGATCGACCACGATAGTTCAAGGGTGGTGGCAGAATAGCTTGGCGCCTACAGGCGCCAAGCTATTCTGGCACCACCCTTGAACTATCATGTTTGAGCCATATCTGGCTGTGGTGTCAGTGTCGGCACTGAATGCGTCGGTTGGGTATAATATGTATAATACCGAGCAGGCAACTACGTCTAAGTCACGGCGCATCTGGTGCATGTTGCTATGATAGAATACAAACGACGTACGAAGCCGCCGCCACGCTGTCCTCTGTTTTCTTCACACCGCAGTGCAACAACTGACAACGCCGGGTATTACTATATTGTTTACACAGACCGGTTTCTGTTACCTAATAAAGAAAAGGTAATCGGGCCGAGATTGGCCGTAGCTGGCCCGCACGTAGGCGTGTGCGGGTCAGCGGCGGCAACGGCTGTAATCGGCCCAAGGACCTTTTGTTTCGCTGAAGCACGTTATTGAAAAATCGTATGACTAACAAGACGGACATAAATCCCCATGGGCCTTTTGCAGCTGTGTAGCGTTTGCCTCAGTTTTCTCTCTCTCTCTCTCTCTCTCTCTCTCTCTCTCTCTCTCTCTCTCTCTCTCTCTCTCTCAGTCTCTCTTTCTCTCTGATATGTATTGGACAGTAAACGCTTTACATCTTTCACCCAGACGGAGCAACGACCCCAGCTGCTTGTGACGGAAAGTGGTCCGACTACATCGATCATGATGACCCATTCTTTGGCGGCGGAGACCATGAGAGGATGTACCCGTCGGAGCTTGAAAAGTTTTGCCCCAATGGCAAGGTTAGCATGCAAATTGTTGTCGGGAGGAGGAAGATGGGGAGGGGGGGGAGGGGTAGAGGGGGGGGGGCGGAGGTGGGCTGGGGGGCTCAGTAAGCAAAAGTCCTCGGGCCCACAACGACCGCAGTGGGCGAAGATGAGTTGTTATTACAGGTCGGAGGGAGGTGGTGGCGGTGCGGGGCTGTGGAGGGAGGGGGGGGGGGGGGGGGGAGGGGGAGGGGGGAGGGAGAGAGAGAGAGACAGAGGAGAGACAGAGATAGAGACAGTATTAAAGCGACCTACTCAAGGCCGCGGTAAAGGGTAAATAGTTCTCCTTTATAAATGGCCTTAACCCATTCAGCCATGACGCACTACAGCAGGAGATGGATCGACCATGATAATTCAAGGGTAGTGCCAGATTAGCTTGGCGCCAAGCTAATCTGGCACTATCCTTGAATTATCATGGTCGATCCATCTCCTGCAACAAGTGCATAGTCGTTAGATGACGCCCCCCCCCCCCCCCCCCAAATTTGGGAAATACTGACGTGCGCCGGGCTGAATGAGTTAATATGTCTTGCAATAATGCTTGATTTAACTCATTCAGCCTGGCGCACTTTGGAGGCGTCATCGGCGCCAAGCTAATCTGGCACTACCCTTGAATTATCATGGTCGATCTATCTTCTGCTGTAGTGCGTCGGGGCTGAATGAGTTAAGATTATGAAGTTTGAATGTTGTCAAATTATTCTGTTTTTCTTCAGTTCTCCTTTTGTACCCCTCAGGGGAGTTCCCGCCGTTACGCTCAAAAGTCGATGGAAAACCTCTGCTGCGTGCGTGGGTTGTGAAAAGAAGGGTAGAGACTTTATACTGAGTTGAGGCAAAATCACATTGACAACTCAGTCGTTGTACCGGCAAATTGCAGCCATCAAAGCCAGCCATTGTGAAAAGGATGGTGAGAAGAAGGGTAGGACAGTGTTACTGAAAGCCTTTTCTGCTCTTTTCCTCCTTTGTACGCAGGAGAGGTTCGTCCGTTAGGCTGAAAGGGCGATACGATGCCGGCGTGTGCCTACTCACATGGATTGTGAAAAAAAGACTGAGTACTAGACACTTCTTACTGAGTTGAGGCGAGAAAACAGATTGGCAAACCGTAGTATCAGGCACATTAATTTTAGCACTAATCAAAGCCCGCCTTGGAGCAGTCAAGTAATGCATGTCGCAAAACAGGCAATACAATTGTGTGATATGCATGACTGATGCAATCCGTAGCCGGAAGGATACACGGATCCAGTAAGCAAGAGATCGTAGGCCACTGCTGGCCCGCGCACAGCTGTGCGCGGGCCAACTGCAGCCGACTTCAGTCGATACGACGATCCTTAGCTGACTGGGACAAGCGAACAGAACTATCCTTAGCTGACTGGGACAAGCGAACAGAACTGTGCTGCGGCACTTAGTAAGCTTAAGGCGTGTTTCCATATATACTGTGCCCCCAAAAGTAGATACTGAAACTTCAACTTCAATGGCTGAGATTTTTCAAAATTGCCTCAAAATCGGCGCAAGGATACTACTGCGATTGTCCACGCCACTGGCCTACACTGATTTTCACAACATTGATTTTCTTGTGTGGGTCTGGTGGTCAGCTATAATTAATATGGTTTGGGCATATGGAAACAATCGTTCTTTGTTGGTATCTTCTCAATTCGCGTCGCTGTCCCTACCGTTTTCGCGTCACTGTCGCACTGTATATGAAAACACCCCTTTACGCACACGGCAGAAGCAGACCGATGAAGGTGAGCATACAAATCACAGTGACAGTCCCACTGTTTGACTGAATCCCAAAACAAATACTGCTGTCAGGACAGTTTCGGAGCGCGGTTTGAGAGTGCGTGTGAATGAAGCGGAAAGCGCCAACACCCAAAGGTCACTGAGCCACGTTAATTATCCTAAGCAAAGCAGATTGTTCATTTCCGGCAAACAAGCTCTGCTGTGCGAAACGTACTTTTTAACAGAGAGACTAGAGAGTTTAGGTTTACGCCGGACGACTCCCAATAACGAACGAGACCGAACGGTCGACGGCTAACAAGCTTCTATCACAAGCATAGACAGCACTTCCAACATCTCCAAGAGGCATAGATCCTCATGAGCCCAGAGGCTCATGAGGATCTATGCCTCTTGGAGATCTTAGGAGTGTTGTCTATGCTTATGGTGGAAGTGGCTGATTTGAGGATCTATGCCTCTTTGAGATGTTTGGAGCATCAGTTGTCAAGGCTTATGTTAGAAGTTGGTGGCTTCACTCTCGTTTGTTGTTGAGTGTCGTTCGGCGTAAACGTAATCTCTGTTACGCGAAGCATACATCAAAACAGGAGAGTGGTTAACCGAGAAGGGGGAAGGAAGGCGATGTGTGTGTGTGTGTAGAGGGTCGGGGGGGGGGGGGGGGGGTCTGTGTGTGTGTGTGTGTGTGGGGGGGGGGGGGGAGGTAGGTATCTCCCTCTCCTGAAATCCTTTCACTATACACATGTATACCTCTGACATTTTGCTTTGGCCGTAACTGGTTAGTTCGGGGTTTAACATTCGCGGCCAGCCGCATCCGGATTATCCGGTTATCCGGGGGGGGGGGGGGGGGGGGGAGTAGGGCGGGGGTATGTACAGCTAACTATTACCTATGGAGTACGACCTGAACACTGATCAATTCAGCCGCACTGCAACTGTGCCATTTTGATGAACCAGGACCTTATAACGGATATGCCATCTGAACAAGGCGGTCGTTTTGCCTAGACTGGCCATAGATGATAACTACAACTCTTTCTGCTTGCCGGCACTAGAAGAAGCCGTCAAATATTATATTTTGTATTTAGAAATGTTAATGATTATATTGGGCATATTTGATGCTGTGTTGGTTCGCTTGCTTGAACCCCATCCCTCCCTGTCACCACCACCTCCCCCCCCCCACTCCCCACCCCCCAGTCTTCAGCGGTTTCATTTAAACTACAAAGATAATTATTCTGTAATATTGCATGCCTTTCCATTGTAGTTGACAGATGTCCGCTGCGTCACCGTGGATTCGGACATCCCCCACACGGACACCGGGGATAGTGACGTCACTTGTACCGTGGAGAACGGCCTGATTTGCCTGAACACACCAGCCGGGATATGTCTCGACTATAAAATCTCCTACTACTGCGGCTGTTGTAAGTCAGTCTCCGTCGCTGAAGCACATTAACTCACTGCGATTAAAAAAAAATAAATAAAAAATAAAAAAAGCAGCAGAAACACATCACCTCATACATATTTATACGAAAATGTGTGCTGGTCTGTGATTTTTGACCGTATTTATATCTTCTCCCCGTCGTTTGATTTTCCGAGATTGGGCAGGTTGTGACGTGTCAAGCCTTACTTCCCCCTATTCCCCCCCCCCCCCCCCCCCGGCCCCAAGCACTCTGGGTCCCAGCTACTGTCAAAGCGAGCTGTCCCTAACACTCACACACACGTGTGTGTGCGTACGTGCGTTTGTGTGTGCATACGTGCGTTTGTGTGTGTGTGTTTGTGCATGCGTGTATGCGTGTGCACTTGCGTTTGTATGTGTTTATTTGTGAGTATCATTTCAGAAAGCATGCTGAGAACTGCACCAGGTGGCAGCGACGCTTTGTTGTTGGAATACCGCCACATACCTTCAGGGGCAGATTCAGACACAACGAAAGATAAAGTAAAAATAAATCATGAGCGTTTACTTTATTCATTTTATTTTTGATCTTGGTGAGGCAATAAAGGATGGATGCATGAGATGGCAATCCAATAAAAATTAACCCATTCTACCCTAAGGCCAAAATCCCCAAAACTTTGTAGCTGCCCTCTAAAGTCTGTATTACAATTCAGAGGTCAGACCAAGAAAGTTCAAGGGTAGTGCCGGAATATTCCTGCACAACCCTTGAGGTATCTTGGTCCATGCATATCTTCCTGCGGTGTATTGTGGTTAAATGAGTTAATACAAATAATATAACATTATAGTTCATGTAGTTTATTTTCAATGAAAAAAATAACTTACAAATTCATTTTCTCATCATAGGTAACACCCCTGCTTTCACACTCCCTCCCCCCCCCCCTCCCTCCCTCCCGTCAAAAACTAAACAAAAAACCCCAAAAGAAACAAAGAGAAAGAAATAAACAAATTAACAAACAAACAAACTAAAAACACCAACACACAAACACGTGAACTGAAAAATAATCGCAAAGTGTGCAAAAGAGTTTATTTCACCACCATTATCACAGACGGCATCTCGAAACCACTTAACCACAGATCGTACATATCATTTGAATAGTACAAACATACAATATTTCCTACATACATGTATATGTACCCGATGTAAGGCATATTTCAGCTGTATTCTCTGTCCTCTAATATCATTGTTCAGTATAGTTTTTTTTTTTTTTCCGGCCTTGGCCTGAGCCGAAAGTGTCATTTAGAAGGGCCTGCATCGCCGCTGAAGCCGCTGTTATCATAATACTTTGTTTTGCTTGAGCTCTGCTGAAACATACACAGAGTGGTATATTAGAACAAATAATTAATTAGCATAATCATATAATAAAACATATACTGAGGAGCGAAAGAAATGCGATGTTTATGGAATCATCGGAAACGCTTTAGTGTTTCTGATGATTCCCCAAAAGTCGCATTTCTTTTGCTCGTCGGTATAGTTTTTATTAACCCTTTCAGCCCTGACGCACTACAGCAGGAGATGGGTCGACCGTGATAATTCAAGGGTAGTGCCAGATTACCTTGGCGCCTGTCGGCGCCAATAAAATCTGGCACTACCCTTGAACTATCATGGTCAATTCATCTCATTCAACAGGTGCACAGTCGTTAGATGACGCCTCCAAAATTTGGGAAATACGTGCGTCGGCGGGCTGAATGAGTTAATCATAACACAACGCTAGCTTGAATTAGGAAATTCCGGGCAACAATATAACACATCTACAAGAGGGATAGACTCTCATGAACCTCTGCAGCTGCAGGGCTTCATGAGAATCTATACCTCTTGCTTCCTGAGTTCGACGACGTCTATTTAACTCATTCTACCCCAGACAAACTACAGCAAGATAAGGATCGACCATGATGGTTCAAGGGTGATGCCAGAATAGCTTGGCGCCTATGGGCGCCAAGCTATTCTGGCATCACCCTTGAACTGTCATGGTCGATCTGTCTCCTGCACTGCAATGCAGTCTTCAGAGGACAACGGCAAAATTTGGGGGTTTCGGTGTTGGGGTAGTACTATGAGTTTTTAAAGCGACCAACTCCAGGCATTACAGGGTTTATCATACGAATATGTGCGCTGGTCTGTGATAACAGTTTGCAATCGAATCTCCTTTACACATATTCTTAGCACGTCTTGCAATATTGCTGGACAATAGCCTGAATAGGGCTGACTTCATTAGACTATGAGTTAGAGTGACGTAAAGTGCAAGGATTTTCTGCTCTGCTCCTTCTTTGTACTCGGGAGAGTTCCTTCCATTGAAGCTTTCTGGCAAGTGTGCCTGCTCACGTAGATTGTGAAAAGATGGGTAGAACAGTTTTGACTGAGGCAAGACAACACTGATAAGTCGTTGGATCGACGAATGTTAGCTATCCAAGCCTGCCACGAAACAGATCGTTTTAATTAAAGTACATAAAGTACTAATGATTACGCGTTAATTTGACTGACACATTAAGTTGTCATGTGTCTTGTCGACACACCTAATGAACTTTAACAGCAGTTGGGGGACACGCAGCAAAAGCACACTCGTACTTGCACTTATTTATTCTGCATAGCCGTTAGCGTGTCAATCTATTTTTAACTGTTCTCGTACTGAAAACGTTGTATTTATAGAACGGAGTGGAGTCATTGTCAAATTACTTAATATCAAAACGACGTGTGCTGAACTGGATTGTACTGTGTCTAAATGAACCATATCTAGACCTGCGTGTAGCGATTCATAACCATCTTTGTGGTATAGAAATTAATCTTTGAAAAGTTACGGTGGTAGTGGGCCTATATTGCACACATAATTATTTCATATCACTAAGATGCGCTGAAAACCAGCCCCCAGTTGCAGGAAACGTTTCCAGGCCAGTAACTGCCAACCAACTGCCGCTATGCATTCCAAAGAGATTTTTGCGTGGTGTTAAAAACAGCTCAAAACAAAGCAGTTGGAACTATGACAGGCAGGTGCTGGGTATTGAAAATTACGTGCAACTACATTCCTATCTTAGTGAAGAAGACGTATAAATCACCAGAAGATCCCCAGACACCTTGGCATTTTTGCCGAAGTTCCTGGCATCCTCGATGGTCTCGGGAAGGGGTTTGTGCAGCGTCTCTGGCAGCAACAGCGCCAACAGTCCGGCCGCCAACGCCGACACTCCAAACACCACCAAGGGCAGCGCAACACCAAGGTTACCTCCCACCAGCACGTTCTGTATGTGGGTATTGCTTACGTCAGTATCATCATCATCGTTGTCGTCGTCATAATCATCATCAAACTGGTTGCTTCCCTCGATTCGCCACCGTGGCAGTGAATCGCATAAGGCAACCAGTGTGAATCGCCCAAAATGACGTAAGTGATGTTATCATTAATAGTGACGTCAGTGATGTCACCAATAGTCACGAATCGAGGAGACAGTGTGAATTACCAAAGTGACCTCATCATTAATAATGACGTCAGTGACGTCACAATAGTCAGGAATCGAGGGAGACAATCAGTGTGAATCACCAAATATGGCGCCATTGACATCATCTATAATGACGTCAGTAACTTCATCAATAGTCGAGTCATCACTAGGCGGTCAGTGAGGTAATTATTATCGTCACTTTCTCCAAGATTTATATTCATCAATGACATCATAATAACAACCACAGTTTCTGTTAACAATGTCATTGATACCATCATCGACGACTTACGTCACCGTATTCACCATCAGTACATATATATACACCAGTAACATCATCATGAATGAAATCAACTTCTGCAATTTCATTCATTCATTCATTCATTCATTCATTCAACTTATCCATTTATCCATCCATCCATCCAATTATTCAACTTGTTTACAATTATTTTTGTTTTCATTTCCCATTGTTTAACCCAAGTAACCCCAAGGACCGCATTTTCGAAATTTCAAACAACTATGTGACAGTTACAGGTGGTAGATTGACCATGATCATTCAAGGGTAGTGCCAGATCAGCTTGGCGCCGGTTGGCACTACCCTTTAATTATCATGGTCGATCCATCTCCAGCTGTAGTGCGTCGGGGCTAAAATAATGTGTTCACGCTTACCAGCTGCCCGATATAAGGGGAGGCAATCCCTCCCAGCCGTGCTATCATAGAGCTGGCCCCCATGAGAGAGTTGCGGGCCACAGTGGGGAAGAGCTCGGCAGAAAACAGGTAGATAATGCTGAACGCAGCAGACGCTCCCAGCTTCCCTATATTGGACAGAACGAGGAGCATCCACGGCTCTCCTGAAACGCAAAATAAGCACACATAGATCAGAAACTGCACGACGTTTAGGCATTCAGTGGATTAAGACAGTAATCCCAGTCTATGTTAAACTGGGTTTGTTCGTTTGTTTGTTTTAGTTAGTAAGGGTTGTCCAGGCAAAAATAATAATAATAACTTAATACATAGTATTTATATGGCGCATTTCTCATATTTATAATATAACTCAAATGTGCAGACGGGCTTGTTTAGATAGCATGCCCGTTATAAGGTTCTGTTAAATCAAAGTGGCAAAACTGCGGCAGTGCGGCCGAACTGATCAGTGTTCAGCTTGTACTCCATAGGTAATAGCTGTCTCTGGCCTCTCCCGCCCCACCCCACCCCACCCCAATCCCACCTATAACCCGCCCGCTAGGGCCGTCCATCATCACTCCGGTACCGGTTCCGTGGACGTTAAACCGGCCCAGACTAAATAACTAACAATTGTTAGGGTTGTCAAGTTGTTCTTTTTATTTATTTATTTATTATTATTTTTTAAAATATTTATGTTTCCAGGATTATATATAGGGATCAAGTTGTTGTCGCTGCGATTCATGCAAATGTTCGGTACCGCTTTTTGTCCCGCGAGGTGATTCCTGTAGAAATCACCTCGACAAAAAGCTCTACCGACAGTTAATCACCTGCAAGTCAAATTAAAGTACACTTCCTCTGCCTCTATTAACACGGACGTACCCCCGTCGCTAAAAATAACCGGAAACATGGTGGACAGACAGGCCAGCCCGCTCAGTATCATGCTCCCACAATGCATCTTCTTCCGGCCCAGTCTGTCCAGTCCGATGAGGCCTACTATGTAGCCAACCAGCTCGGCAAATGCAGAGAGGAAGGAATTGAGGTAGATGTTAGGGCCGATGCTTCCCACGTTCAGGCTGATTCCGTAATATACCATCGTCACCACCACCCTGCAAACAATAACGAAGTCAGTTATGTTTACGCCGAACAGAAATGAACGAAAGTGAAGTCCTGACGGATACTGAACCAGCTTCTAAACATAAGCACTGCGGAACACCCCGAACTTCTCCAAGAGGCATAGATCCTCATGAGCCCTCCGGGCTCATGAGGATCTATGCCTCTTGGAGAGCTTCGGGGTGTTGTCTATTGAAATCGTTCTGTTCATGAGGATCTATGCCTCTTGGAAAGACATTCGGAGTGCTGTCTATTGAAATTGTTCTGCTCATGGGGATTAATGCCTTTTGGAGCGGTTCGGAGTGTTGTCTATTGAAGTCGTTCTGCTCATGAAGATTGTATGCCTCTTGGCAATGTTCGGAGTGCTGTCTATTGAAGTCGTTCTGCTCATGAAGATTGTATGCCTCTTGGCAATGTTCGGAGTTGTTGTCTATTGAAGTCGTTCTGCTCATGAAGATTTATGCCTCTTGGCAATGTTCGGAGTGTTGTCTGGTACACGCTGGTTATCCGCCGTGACTTCGCTCTCGTTCGTTGTTGGGAGTCGTTCGGCGAAAAAGTTACCTCACTACCAGCTTTTATCATCAACATTTACAAAACACTACTAATAGCCATCTTCTACTACTATGATTACTAACTACTACTACAAATTTGTATAGCTCTTATTGTAAGACTGTATCTAAGTACCATGGATTACAGGGGCGGATCCAGGGGGGGGGGGGGGGTCCTGACGCAGGGGCCCAAATTCGCGGCCGACGAACACCCCCCCCCCCCTCCCCGTCGCCTACCCCCCCCCCCCCCCCCCCCCCCGACACATTAGGCCCACCCACTGATTCACAACGTAAGAGAGGACAAGAAAGGTTAAGAAGACTGCGTGCCGTGATAAAAAGAAATCTCACCAACCCGGCAACCAACCAACCAAACACCACTAAAAAGAAAAAACACACCTAACCAACCATCCACTAAAAAACAATAACTAACCAACGCTCCAGCACCTTTAAAAAAAAATGGCCAGGGCTGACGAGGGGCGGGGGGGGGGGGATCCGCCACTGGATTAATAGAATAACTAAGGTGCCCTTGAAATCTAGAACCACCCACCTCTCCAACACACGGCTACCACCTCCACCCCCACCCCCACCCAATATCCCCAGGTAGTTTATCTGCCCCTGATAACCGAGAGCTACATTCCGTTTCACCAGTTAATGAAGACGATGATTGTACGGAAGAAGGTAACTCTGTTGGTGAACATGGCCAGCGCATTCTCTCCCTTGACGGATTCTTGCCCTTTACTGGGTGTGATGGCAGGGGGCGCTGGCTTCTTGTTCACTTTCGCCACCTGAGGAAGCAACGTCAACTTATGACGCAAATGCTTTCATACTGAAAATGTATAAACATCCTCGTGCACGCAGCCAACGGTACTGTACGTAATGCCAGTACGTGCAAGAATTAGGAGGTTACTTTAACTCATTCAGTCCGACGGCCGTATTTCCCAAATTTTGGAGGCGTCATCTAACGACTATGCGCCAGTTGCAGGAAATGGATCGACCATGGTAATTCAAGGGCAGTGCCAGATTAGGTTGGCGCCGACAGGCGCCAAGCTAATCTGGCACTACCCTTGAATTATGATGGTCGACCCATCTCCTGCTGCGGTGCATCAGGGCTGAAAGGGTTAAAGAAGATCTCTTAACCCCTTAACTTCCAGGGGAAGGCGAACCCTACACAGCTGCAAGAGACAAACCCTCATGAACCCCCGCAGTCGCGGAGGAGGCTCATGAGGGTTTATGTCTCTTGTTAGTCCGGTGTTACATACGCCAATTTTGTCTCAGCTACCTCTGTGTAGTTGTTTTTTTTTTTTTTTTTTTTTTTTTTTTTTTTTTTTTTTTTACGCGAATATTGGTTAGTGTGCAGTTGATTCGTGTGACTGTCAGCGAATGGCTTAAAAAGAGTTTAAAATACAATAATTGAGGGGTCATGGTCCAAATAATGCTTTTTGTCTGCAATATTTTGATAACGAGAGGGAGGGAGGGAGGGAGGGAGGGAGAGAGAGAGAGAGAGAGAGAGAGAGAGAGAGAGAGAGAGAGAGAGAGAGAGAGAGAGAGAGAGAGAGAGAGAGAGAGAGAGAGAGAGACTTACCTGTCTCAGTATAGTGTTGGCCTCATCATACCTTCCTCTAGAAGCCAGCCAACGTGGGGATTCTTTTACAAACCTGCGTTCAGAGATTAGCACTATGTAAGAGAATAAGACATTAGTGAAAGAGCATGGAAAATACTTTTTTGGGTGGATTTATACATTTATACAATTGCTTACCAATGGTGAGACATTAAAAGCGCAATGGGGTAAGAGAGAGACAGTAGTCAGGGGTGGATCATGGAGGGGGGGGGGGGGAACGTTCCTGTTATAGACTTTGGGAATCCCACCGCTTTCCGATATTTCGGCGGGTGCTGCGTAGCTTCTGGGCGAGACTGACCCCCGCCCCCCGCCCCCCCCCCTCCTCATACTCCCTCCCTCCGCCTTGTTGAATTTTAGGCCACTGGGAAGCATAGTCTGGGTGGCTAACAAAACGTTTTAAACTCCGCGCCCTTCCCCTTCCCCTTCCCCCCTCCCCCCGAGATGTCACTGATCCGCCCCTGGTAGTAAACGTCGCAACTCCCACAGTCCCCCCCCCCCCCCCACGTAATTGTACTGGTCTGTAATTCTGGACCTTACAGCCAGGACACAGGCATATATGTACAGCGGATGCAACAATATATCTGTGATACTGATCCGAAGTTCAGCAGACCTACTCTTTCTTACCAATAGTAAGAGAGGAAGAGGACCGTGGGGCAAGAGAGGGCCAGCTGTAAATGTCTCCAGTCGCGAAGTCCGTACGCAACCCCTGTCTGTATGAACAGTCCTATCGGCCAGAACATTTGTATCACAGAGCCTGCAATGGTCCGGTAACTGCTGCCCACCAACTCCAGACCTGAGCAAAAAAGAAAAACAAATAAACAAAAAAAAAAAACAAAAAAAAAAAACAAACACGTGTGAAAAGTTAAATTAAATTACTCAGATCCGTAGAAATAATCAAGATGGAAAGAAAAGCGCATTGGAAGGACAATAAATCAATGAAAGTTATTTCCCAACGGTTGAGCATCGTGTCTAGTATGTTCATTGCAAATATTATCATTTCATATCGCGAGTATTTTCCTTTTATACTGACTAGCCAAAAAAAAAAAAAAAAAAAAAGAGACATTCTTGGAATCATCGGAAACGTGTTTTATTCGATACTGTTCTTTTTTTTTTTTTTTTTTTTAGGTGTGCCCACAACAAGGCTTCGAATGAGCAGTTTGACGTTTCGTCCTCCAGATGGTATGGCACAAATATACCTGCAACAGGTAGGGCCACAGTAAAACAAAGTGGCATGGCCATGCATAGGTAAGCAAAAGTCCTCGGGGCCACGACGGCCGCAGTGGGCCCGCGCACGGTCGTGCGCGGGCCCACTGCGGCCGTCGTGGCCCCGAAGACGTTTAGCTACTGGGGTATAACCAAAAAGTCATTGGCACACCGGAACCTTACGCCACGGAGCCATTCAGCGGTTCAGGCAACACCCTGTAGATTCGCTGTGTGAACGTAAAACACACGAACAAACTCGGCCAGCTCACCCAGCACATAGGCCGAGAGGAAGACAGCCAGGTTGGACAGTCCGATGAAGAAGCGAATGGCGGCAAACACGGCATATGACTGGGCAAAGGCTTCCCCGATACAGAAGCCGGAATGAAGGACAAGGGCCACCATTAAGGTGAACTTCCGGCCAAATCTGTCATGGAGAATATCGAATGTTTTATTCTGGGGTCGTCTCGAGAGTCCTACGTTATATTATACAGTCTAACGATTCAATATTCCTTTGCCGACAGTCCTACATACCGATGGTCCTATGATTAGTATGGATATAGTCCCAAGTATCGATAGTCCTTTGTCTCAACAGTCCGATGTCTCTATAGTACCACGCTGGTTTTTCCGGCGTTATAACAATATATGTAGGGCTGTTGGCCAAAGGACTATCGATACGTAGAACAGTCGATACGCACCCTTTTCATTCCAACCTAAATTACAAGGATACAAACAAAAACAGTAGCAGCAACCCCATCTTTTAACAATACCCCCCCCCCCCCACCTCCCCCCCTACCCCCCCACACACACCCAAAAAACAAAAACAAAAAACCCCAACCAAACAAACAAACACCCCAATACAAAACAATACGCACAAGAAAAGAAAACAACAGCAAATAAACCCACAAGACAACATACAGATCGGTGTTGGGGATGCTGCGAAGTTTTGTTGTTTTTGTGTTCCTGGGCTGGCTACTCTCAGGAACACCCAGCAGTGCAAGGGGATTGCGCGTGTCAACAGTTTCGTTCAGTACGTCATTGACAAATGGTTACCTGTCGGAGAAAACGCCGGCCACCAGAGAGCCAGTGAGGACCCCTACCATGTACAGCATATCGGCAGTGGCGTGAAACGTGTCCTTCTCACACACTAGATCCGCCTGTTGGGCAAATAGAGAAATTAAAAATCATACAACGTGATCGACTGCATTTACCCCTTTACTACTAAGAAAACCTACCCAACTGCAAGAGGTATAGATCCTCATAAGCCCCCGCAGAATCTATGCCTCTTGCTGAAACCGCTTTGTATCTTTCTTCCTTTAACGCTAGTGATCTTTGTGCTGCTGAATTCACGATGATGTCGAAAACACACACACGTACAATGAAAATGCCAGAAATTTATGCCTAAGAAATATACACGTTTAAAAAAGGCAAGCAAAACAAAAATGTAGTTGTGTTGTGCTTGTCCTTTCTGGGTGTGCCTCTTTATTTCTCGGAAACTTCTGAGAACAATAACTGTACAAGTTTCATTGGGGCAGTCCCATCGTGCTTAACATGTTATTTTCCTGCCATGAAACAATCAAACAATGGAGGGGGGAGGCGTGGGGGTGGGGGAGGGGTGGGGTGTGTGGGGGGGATGACGGGGACGGGGAGGGGGGAGGGGTGAGAGGTTGGGAAGCTGTGAGGGGCGCTAGGCAAGCAACAGTCCGACCAAATATCGAAAATCAAAATAAAATCTTATGACATTTTTTTTTCTCCATATTTTTCTTTCTTTCTCCAAATAATATATAATTATGTGTGTGTGTGTGTGTGTGTGTGTGGAGGGGGGTGGGGTGCGGAGATGGGGGGTTGGGTGTGGGTGGAGCAGGGTATGCGGATACTGTGGCTTCCTCCTACTAATTTCTTTGGGCCTTTCAGTTACCCACCCAACCCATCACCCCGCCTCCCCCCTCCCCGGTTCCTGCGCCACTGCAACAACCATGGAAATACACCTTCAATCATCACACAGTACAATCATGGTATGGTACCTCTTCTGAAAACGTGCTTGTGAAGGTAGAATGGTCAAACACCCATTTGTCACACGACTCTGTGCTGCGATTGGGCAATAATTCATCAGGTGGTGATGACTGGTTCCGGTTCCGGTAAAGAAGGCACTCACTGCGCACGGGCGAGCCATCATCGTCCTCTTCCCAGGGGATGGAGAGATTGAGAAGGTACGGGTCTGTGTCCTGATAGGTGTCGTTTGGTAGTTCTGGAATGGCGCACCTGTGCACAGGCCATAGTTTATACAGATCTACGCAACGGGTTGTCAGGCATGTTTTAACCCTTTAACTGACGGATTAAGGCGAACGCTACCCATCTGCAAGAGACATAAATCCTCATGAGCCCCCGCAGTCGCGGGGGCTCATGAGGATTTATGTCTCTTGCTGACCCCACTTTTAATCTATATTCCTGGGACAGCTAGTTGGTTTTGCTCTAGCGTTGAATTATGAAGATTGCCGAGACACATTCCACGTCAACTGCTATGAACGGGTTAAGCTTAAGACACATCACCAACAACAACAACGGCTGATGCTGCACCACCACCACCACCACCACCAGCAACAACAACAACAGCGACAACTGACCTGTGATCTTGCGTAGCTAGTGTGAAGACAGTCATGATTGTCTGGATACCAGCCGTGGAAGCCATCAGGCACATGAGGAAAAACACGCGCCTCTGGTAAGGACCAAAGTCCCCCAGCCCTCGCAAGGCATCGTCGAATGTCACCGTCTTTCTGTCCTCGCCCTGTAAGCAGAAAGATCTTGGGTTCGAACAGATTTCTGAAATCATGGGAAACAGTTTAGCAAAGGAAAATCGACATCTCTGGAACAATAGAGTGTGTCCGATGATTCCAAAATGTAGCATAGATTTCGTTCGTCAGAATATTATGTCAGATACGAGGTTTGCCAGTTACACTGGTAACATGCACCAAACAAAAGAAAAAGAAGAAGATGAAAAAACAAGATGAGGATTTCATCTCAAAGTCTACCGTATTGTTTGGAGCTCAGATGCGTTTTTCTTTTAGGAACACTCTGAGTTGTTCATATTTTTTAAGGCTTATAATGCTGATCCATTTCCCTCATCTCTAAGATAACCTCTGATCAAAACACACGTCATTGCACACTAGTAAAGACGGACACACGGCGCTTCCCGCCATTAGTACGCTCTGTGGGCTCGTGTAGCAACAGGAATCCATCTCCTTCTACTCTTGCCCACTCTCTGATGCACACACACTGGCACCCATAAATAAAAACGGACACACGGCGATTCCAGCCATTCGTAAGCTCTGTGGTCGGGCTTAGCATAGCTATTCTGAAGAGGAATAATAGCACGAGCAGCGAAATGACGTCACTTCAAACTTCACGTCATGGCATCATTAATCACACGACGCCGTGTTCATACTGACGACTCGATGTTATACGTCACTCATCACAGTACTAACATTTGACGTATCAGAGGATCAACTTTGCAATTTTCTTGCTGATTTTCACGCCTAGACTCTAGGCTAGAGCTTACATGTCACAATTTAACCTAATCCTACCCCCGGGCTGGGACAAATAGCAAGCTTATGCTAACACTGTTTATGAAAAATCATGCGGGTATTAATGAGAAGATTTATTTTTCGTAAAAGAAAAAATAAAGTTATGTTAGCTGTTTTACAAATGATTCCGAAAGAAAGGTGCAGAAAATTGTCTGATTTTCACACCTAGGGCATACAGGTCACAATTGACCTAATCATACCCGACAGCCGAGACTAACTGTAGGCTTATGTAAATACCGTATATTATTAATGAGAAGATTAGGGTTTTTTCTTAAGAAAATTCAGTTGTTTTTAAAATTAACCCATACAATTCGTGAAATTAATAACAAAAACGTGAAAATATTTTTTTTTCAAACAATATTTAATTATCACTCAAAACGTTCTAGAGGTACAATGCTGGTTAACGAACTCATTCAATATCTCCCCTTTTATCTAGCTATATGCAAAATATCTAGTAAAAATAAGAAAAATTACGGACTCCAATGTGGATCAACCGGTTTTTGTGAAACGGCCATTTTCTCGCCAATGAGCATCTGCATCAAAACATTAAAAAAAAAAAAAAAAAAAAAAAAAAAAGGCTCGAGATAATTCTTTTAGGGAAAATAATATCCTATAATTGTAAAAAATTCAAGCTTGTCCGTCCTCAAACGCGGGTTCTAGTCGCTGTCGCACTCACACACACACACACACACACACACACACACACACACACACACACACACACACACACACACACACACACACACGCACGCACGCACGCACGCACGCAAACACACACACACACACACACACACACACACACACACACACACACACACACACACACACACACACACACTCACACTCACACACGCGCGCGCGGCGCTTTGGCGCCCAAAAGACGTTCTCTAGCAAGGTTTGCGTAGCTAGACGTGACGTCATTTTTATCTTCTTATTTTCTTGCCAGAATTTCTGCCCCGCACGCAAAAAACGTCATGTGCATGCTCCGGAATGCGCTCCGAATAGCCCCATTTTAAAGTCTATAGTATTTCTTAAATACCGTAGACAACAACCAACCAGCAATACAAATCTACATCAAGAATATTTTAACTCATTCCACACTAGGACCGAAATCCCCAAATTTTGAAGTTGCCCTCTGAAGGTCAGTATTACAATTCTAGAGACAGACTGAGCATGATAGTTCATGGGTGGTGCCAGAATAGCTTAGCGCCTATGGGCACCAAGCTACTCTTAAGTTAATAAACACTGATTACCTACACGGAAGTTCAAATCGAGATTGTAAGTAAAGCAATGAAGCAAGCAAATAAACAGGCACGCACAAACACACACATATAATTTACCTCCAATAAAAATGTTTTTTCGGCGTCCGGTTTTCGTAAATATGACATTTTCGTACTTGAGTAGGTACGGCACAATCTTTCACTGGGGATGTCACATTTAACAGGCTACGTTTCACAGACTGCGTTTCATGGCAAATTGTCGCGACACAAGTCTTTTGCTACACATATATTAGAGTCATGATACGTTTTCAGTCGCAATCACGATGAAAACGTCATGGATAGAGTGTCACAAATAACGTCACCAATAGCGTCACGAAGAGCCAGAATGTCCGGAATAACTGTTCGTGTAGAATACTCAGTCGGTCAAATTTACTGTCAATGAGCCGAAGAAATATTGGCGCAAAAAGTGTCAGTCGGACGTCAATGACGTAGCTAGGTCATGCTTCTTTTTACACTCGACTAATGCTCTATATTCTCAGGACCGCTGAGGACACATCTACACACAGAATGGTAAATATCAAACATAGATCCATGGCCTATATTATATTTACAACAACCATCGACTACACAAACTAGTCTGCTCGAGGACACGTTTATCTCGTGATTTTGCTTCTGCCTTGACCCTACCAAAACTCCACTTTTTTTGTACAAGAGGCATAGATTCTCATGAGCCCCTGCAGTTGCAGGGGCTCATGAGAATCCATACAACTTGCCTTCAGGAAGTGGGTCTTATGAGTTAGTCTATGCGCGATGATGCAGTAAGTTTTGAGGATTTATATGTATACTATCAGATAAGGGGAGGACAATCACACAAACCTGCTAAACATAACTTCCCTATTGAGTGACATAAAATTGGCTGACCCCGGCTTAAACTACATGACAATCTGCGTGTGTGCTGTCACTAATGGCGCTTCATTTTATTTAAGACTGACGCGGTTCAAATCAAGGGGCATCACGGTTCAAATGTTAATCGTCTGTCCGTGACAATCTTTATTAACCCTTTGCGTGTCGGTAGCTGTAGGAATCATCGAGATTATAAAAAAAAACCGCTACCGACACGCAAAGGGTTATGCCCCACCGAGGTGAGGAAATCAGTTCTGAAGAATCATAATCGGCTGTGACACGGTATTTGGCTGTTTTTTGGGCCTGGTCTGTGGGCCTCCCCCCCCCCCCCTCTCACCCTCCACCACCATCCACGCTTCCCAAACCAAACCCGACCGTTCGAACACCTAAGCTATCTCTTGCAGCTGTGTAGCGTTCACTTTGCCCCAGCAGTTAGCATGTTCTACTCCAAGACCGAAATCCCCAAATTTTGAAGTTGCCCTCTGAAGGACTGTATTACAATTCTGGAGACAGATCGAGCATGATAGTTCAAGGGTGGTGCCAGAACAGCTTGGCGCCTATGGGCGCCAAGCTATTCTGGCACCACCCTTGAACTATCATGCTCGATCGGTGTCTTGTTGTGGTCTGCCGGGGCTGAATGAGTTAAGGGACTGATTAATGATAATAGCACTGTCATGACACTTAGGCAAGGCTCCCACTCGCCTGTCCCAGCCCTCTATCCTGACCTTTATCAGTGACAGAACCAAAGATTTCCCTAGTTTTTTTGGTTTGGGGCAAAAATGCGTTCTTAATCCGAATCAGCAGGTGTTAACATAACCTAAGGGAGTAATGGGAGGGGGTGGGGATAGTGGGGGGTGGGGTGGTGGTGGGGGGTGTTGTTGAAGGATACAATATATGATTGCACTCTTAGTCCGGCTCTCGTGTCCAACATATGACCATGAGACTGACAAAAAGTTCAGAATTCTGCTGCGAGGCTCTCCACCCAAAAGCGCAAAACTGATCATATTACACCTGTAATTAAATCCCTCCGCTGGCTCCCTGTGGCTGCAAGAATTCGTCACTGAGTATACACTTTCTTCTGTCTGCTTCCGCTGCATTTCCACATTAAGCCCCCCGTACCTATCCTCTCTCCTGCAGCTGTACACTCCCTCAAGTCAACTCAGATCCTCTGCTGACAGCCGCATTTTGCGTGTACCTTTTGTCCGTACCAAGTCTTTTGGCCAGCGGTCTTTTTCATATCTTGGACCGCTGTACTGGAACGAACTCCCCTCCCATGTCCGCCACAGTGCTTCAAAAGACGTTTTTAAATCCACGCTAAAAACACACCTTTTCCGCCATTATCCCACTGATTAACCATTGACTGCCGAGGATTCTGGTCTTTCAGTGTAGTTTTGCTGTGGTGCCTGGAATGTGTGTGAGTGTGTGTGTGTGTGTGTGTGTGTGTGTGTGTGTGTGTGTGTGTGTGTGTGTGTGTGTGTGTGTGTGTGTGCGTGTGTGTGTGTTTCTCAATTTTTGGGCGAATCGACTCAAAGCGCCGCGAACTGAAACCCAACACGCACACTCGCGTAACAGACACGGATACATATTCTCATGAGCTCCTGCGACAGCAGGGGCTCATGAGAATCTATGTCTCTTGCACATGGAAAAGAGTGTGGATTTGGCCGAGGTTGGGTCGACGCTGAGGTTGGGACCCAACATAGATGACAAGTCTATAGCCGGTAAATCTTGATCAGTAATAATATATAATGAAAAGAAGGGCTTCTATGTGCTATTCTTATACAGTTTTAACTAGCTCCAAGGCCTTTCGCCGTACTGCTGTTAAACAGGAGATAGACAAAGGCTGTTTGGTCGATACCGTAGCCTCGCCCCTGGCAATACACATGGATTAATGTCAGTGGTCGTTAATAATACCAGGCCACTGCTGCCGGTGTCGGAGAATGATACAAGAGGGGACACAATCGCGCGCGTTATAGTGACGACTCGTTTGCCTCCCTTACGATGTTCAAAACGGACGCAGAAAATGGCTGTTTGATCAATTATTCAGCTCACGTTGTCCACCTAAATGGTAGTCTTTAATGACAGGCGACGCGGTTTGCCCTTCCAGACTTCTGTTGAGAGAACACCTGTCCGTTTAGATCGATTAACAAACAAACAAACAAACAAACTAACAAACAAACAAACGTTGGTTTGTCAAACAGGTTGTAGTGGATACTGACAAATTAAAGTGTGCTGGTCTGTGATTTTGAATCTTACCTCTTGCTCTCAGAGCCGTAAGGTGCAAACTGAAATCCCAGACCAGCACTCATACAAAAAACGTAAGTGAGGTAAAAAAAAGACACGAACCAGCAGGGCGGCCGTCAGAGATAATGTCCTGCTGATATCAGCAACCACAGTAGCAACCCCAGTAGCAAAACGTCTATAGGCTCACGGCGGCCGCAGTGGGCCAGAGGACCTTTTGCTTACTGGGAATGCAGTCACATGAACCAGCTGCTACTGTTAATTTATTTTTATTATTAATATTCATAAGTACTCACTATCGCTGTCGTGTCAGGCGACACAGACCACAAGGCCATTGTATACAGTTTAACCCATATCATACGCTGAGGCTAAAATCTTCAAATTTGCGCACTGCCATAATGCAAGCCGAGAAACACCTGGCGTCGAGACCTCCAAGCAGACATCAAGAGACTGGGAACCACCTGGAGTAAAAATCGAAGGAGCAGCACACGACAGGAGTCGCTGGAGGTCTCTCGTCGATGGTCTATACCCTGGGAGGGGTGATAGGCGTAAAAATTCGATATGCAAGCTACATTAAAGTACTTACAGATAAGGATATAGACCAACGGCTTTAGTTCAAGGGTGGTGCCAGAATAGCTTGACGCCTACAGGGACCAAGCTATTTTGGTACTACCCTTGAACTATTTTAGTCACACTTATTTCACACACTGGTGTATTCCGAATGATAAGGGTTAAACACTACAGTGGGAATGCCTAGCGTCAGCATTCACAGCCATGCATCAACAGCTTCGGCCGTACTGAGTAGCAAACATCGGCATCATCAGCATCAACACCAACGACGCAACATCCGTGATAAAGACCACAAGGTCATTGTATTACAGAACCCAAAACAAAACCCACTACAGTCTGAATACCCAGCTCATGCAGCATCAACAGCGATACATCGACAGCATCATCAGTAGCAAACAAAAACAACAATAATAACACCAACAAGCACAACAATAACTACACCATCATCACCACCACCACCAATTACAACAACAACAACAACAACCGTCAATACTTACGAGTATCCTTGTGAGAAGCTTGCATAATAAAGTGTAAATTTATTATTAACTCCTGTAAAGACTACCTCCAGTTTCCCGACGACTTTTAACTGTTAAAGGCAAACACAATAACAACCGCTAATATAATACATAATTCTTTGTAAATAGTTCACACACACACACACACACACACACACACACACACACACACACACACACACACACACACACACACAACACACACACACGCACGCACGCATAATCACACACACACACACACACACACACACACACACACACACACGCACGCACGCACACACACACACACACACACACACACAGTGCACAGTGGTTAGTCGTCAGAAAAATTTAAAGACTACACCCTCTTCCCGCCTCATCTCCCCCCCCCCTCCCTTCTCCCCCGCGCCCCTCCCCAATGAATTAATAAGACGGGTATGATTTACTATCAAATCATGTTTTAAAATACACCGAATCGTTTTCAGAACGCCAGCTTGTAACTGGCAAATATGACACATTATATTAAAATTACGAAACCCTAAACGAAAAAGAAGAAATTTATGCAACTACGTGAATGAGTAGTTACGTGAAATTTTTAAGGATTTCACGAAATTTCTGGTTTCACTGATTAACTGTGACATATTATATATACGATGTACCATTAAAATTTATGGCACATGAACGTTTGTCCGCAAAAGCGTATCCAACTGTAGATAGCTAATCTCCGAGTGCTCTGTCACATGATATCATTCACAGTCTATTCACTGCAAAAATTAAAATAAAAAATACAAATTCAGTAATGACGCCATACCACTAAATTATATTACCACTCATTCGAGACGTGTGGCATCCGTAAACGCGGCTTATGCCGCGTATCCAGATGCCAAAAGTCACGAATGTGTTAACATGTATGAAAACTTTGACATACCTTGTGCTTCTCGTCCATGTCGGAGATACGCAGCCAAACAGTACTCTCAGGCTGGGAAGAAATTTGAGACCAGCGTGCAAGCGAGTAGGCGAGCACGAAGTGAAGCAACCAACCGAGTTACTGCTCAATACACATAGCAATTTAGCAATTTGGATTGAAAAGTCAGATAGCAATATTTACACAACACAAATATTTTTCGTCACAGTCCACCACGATTTCACATAGTGTTGGTGAAATGTGGAGTACATAGACAGACTGTACATCTTAAAGCGATCTGCTTCGTGGTTGGTTTTGAATACTATACTTACATACATACATATATACTTTGGTATCAGTTTCAGCCAACTTAATAAAATTTCAAATACAAAACGATTTCCAAATACCGTCAGTAGCTCGCTTGAGCTTGCCCTTAGCACCACGTGAATGTTCTGTGTTTACGTAAAGTGTGTGAGTGAATGCGTGTGATTCACGTGAGCGTGCTTGTTGGAGAATTTAATAAAGTGAGCAGTGCTTGTCCCTTCTAAGCGTATTTCTCTTTGCCGGCGGGAAACAATATCACTGTTTTGGTTGATTTGTTAAATGATGAAAAGCCAACCGATTTATTTTATTGACAGAACTTGAGTTTACACTCGTGTGTGTGTGTGTGTGGTGTAGTGTGGTGTGGTGTGGTGTGGTGTGGTGTGGTGTGATATGATGTGATGTGATGTGGTGTGATGTGGTGTGGTGTGTAGTGTGGTGTGGTGGTGCGCTGCGTGTGCGCGCCCGCCCGTGCTGTATGTGATACTGTTAATTGGTTAACCCTTTTCATTCTGATACACTTTTGCTTGAAAGAAAATTAATTATGATAGTTCAAGGGTGATGCCAGAATAGCTTGGCGCCTGCTGAGGCGCCAAGCTATTCTGGCACCACCCTTGAACTAAAATGGTTGATCTATCTCGTAATCTGCAATAGAACCTTCATAGAAAAAAGAAATTGAAAAAAAAAATAGCCTCAGGATGTTATGGGTTAATAAAATCATAAAAATAAGCCTCCTGAAACAATGTATTGATCCCGTCGAGTGAGGGGAACAAAAATATAGATGCACCTAAATGCATAAGTAGATAGTATATATGAAACATATTCCTCGAGACCTCGATAATAAATGGCCATCGAGAGGCCTTTTTTTTTTTTTTTTTTTTCTTTGTAAACGCTCGTGACATCTACCGTTATATGACAAAAGGCAATAAGTCCATTTTTGAGAAAAGCGAAATTTTCATTGTTATACAATGAAAATCTCTCTTTTCTCAAAATGGACACATTTGCTTTTGCCATACAACGTCAGAGATCTCCTAGCTAGAAATCTGAATATAATAATAAAGATCCTAAATTGCAAGGGTATCCGGTGGACGTATGTCACATCGTCTGACTGGTTGTGTTTTCCGCAACTATATTGGTTTCAAATGTTTTCTGAAGAAGATTTTTTTGTTTAATTTAAGGAGTCATTCGACCGAGAACCAGTGTCGTGTGGGGGTGAAAAAAGAGGGAGGGTAGTGTGTGTGTGTGTGTGTGTGTGTGTGTGTGTGTGTGGGGTGTCCTGAGAGCGGGGCTTCACTGGTAAATCACGTTATTCTCTGATTGTGTGACTATGCTTAGATACAAAGTACGTGCGCTAACAACATTGCACTGACGGCTTATCTCATTTAACCCCTACGCACCACAGCAAGACGTGGATTCATTCAGCCCGACGGCCGTATTTCCCAAATTTTGGAGGCGTCATCCGCTAATGACTATGCAACAGTTGCAGGACATGGCTCGACCATGATAATTCAAGGGCAGTGCCAGATTAGCTTGGCGACGACAGGCGCCAAGCTAATCTGGCACTACCCTTGAATTATCATGGTCGACCCATCTCCTGTTGTAGTGCGTCAGGGCTGAAGGGGTTAATCATCACATAGGTGAATCACTATGAATTAACTTCAAACTGGCGTGCAAAGTCACGCGACTTCAATCATGTCGAGGTGAATCACTCGTAGTCCAAAAGGTCAGTAAGTACATGGAGTGTGCTCACAAAAATCCGCGGATATGTCTGCAGTGGGTTATTTGTGGCCTGAATGTGTGTACAGTGCGGTTCAAGGGAAGCAATAACAAAACTAGGTCGGCGAATTGAATTTTAGTCTAGAGGTGGAATGTATGCGGTCTGAGGGACGTAATCACGCACTGTATGCTTTGACTGGTCGGTGATGCGCGTTATCTGCACTCGTGAAGTTACCAGTATTAGCAACATGGCAACTACGAACAAATACACAAATACAACAACAAAACGGAATTGTGAACACGACCCTCTCGTTCGTTTTCTAGTGTCAGATAATAAATAAGGAAGTTTCGTTTGCAGCGAACGACTCTCAACAACGAACAAGAGTGGCAAAATCACCTCGGATAACCAGTTTTTACCATAATCATGGACAACACTCCGAACATCTCCAAGAGGCATAGATCCTCATGAGCCCAGGGGGCTTATGAGGATCTATGCCTCTGGAAGATGATTAGGCTGTAGGAATCATCGGGACAACAAAAAAAAAAAAAAACTACAGACACAATTATAAAGAGTTAAGAATTTGCGACAGTGGCCGCTAACTTTATGGCTCAGTTCCTACAACCTTACCTCATTCTACCCCAGACACACCACAGCAAGATAAGAATCGACCATGATAGTTCAAGGGTGATGCCAGAATAACTTGGCGCCTACGGGCGCCAAGCTATTCTGGCATCACCCTTGAACTATCATGTTCGATCTGTGTCCTGCACTGCAATGCAGTCTTCAGAGGACAACGGCAACATTTGGGAATTTCGGTCTTGGGGTACAATGAGTTAACTCATTCGCGGTCAGCCGCATCCTTATGCGCGGCCGCATATGTCGCGCATCCGGATGCGGCTGACCGCGAATGAGTTAAAGCGACCTACTCCAGTTTGTTAAGGGTTAATAGATCGCAATATCTCCTTTATAAATGTTCTTTGTATGTCTTACAATAATGCTGGACAAACGCTGAAAGTTAAACTATGACATTAAAACCAGCCAACCAGATTAAAACCACCGTCTAAAAATGATTCTGACACGCTAGGTGCTTGGAGAAGCGCCAAGCCAAGCAGGCACTACCCTTGAACTATTTATAAAGAGATCGCGCCGCCATCCGGGGTTGGCGGTTCCTCGCCTCATACATAATCACTTCTAATATGCAGAAAATCTTGAGTTATTTAGTTGCGCCCGTACTTGAGCTCTTTAGCTGCGCCACTTGAGCATGTAACTATCGTCAAGTGGGCACTCGGCAGTTCCGGTGGCTGCTGGGCAATAGGGGTTAACCCTTTCCATTCCATTGGACTCAGGTTACTTACTTACTTACGCCTGTCACCCCTGCCAGGGTATAGGCCGTCGACGAGAGACCTCCAGCGACTTCTGTCCTGTGCTTCTCCTTCGATTTTACTCCAGTTGGTTTCCAGTCTCTTGATGTCTGCTTGGAGGTCTCGACGCCAGGTGTTTCTCGGCCTGCCTCTTTTCCTCCGGCTTTCCCTGGGGGTTCCATGACAGTGCTTGCCTAGTGATACTAGAAGCTGGCTTTCTCAGACTGTGACCTATCCATCCCCATCTTCTTCGCCCAATTTCATTCACTGCTGTTATCTGCTCTGTTCTCTCCCAGAGTCTGACGTTGCTGATCTTCTCTGGCCAGTGGATTTTCAAAATTCTTCTAAGGCAACTGTTTATGAAGATCTGTACTCTGCTGACTGTTGTTTTTGTGGACTCAGGTTGTGTTGTTGAAATCTTTGACAATTCAACACGAAGGTCTGGGAGTCCCAGACGTCCAAGGAACATGGATACAAAGTGGTGTCAGCAAGAGGCGTAGATCCTCATGGGCCCCCGCAGCTGCGGGGGCTCATGAGGATCTATGCCTTTTGCGGGCGGATTGTGTTCACTTTTTCTCGGCTGTGAAGGGTTTAAAACAGTGTATGGGTCATCAGCATGATTGCTTTGGCAAACTGGCACAATTTCCCACAACAAATAAGTTGTTGTTGTGCCCTGACTGAAACGCGTATAACTAACGATGATACGCTGAGTTTGACAACGAATCGAAACACTGCAACTGCACTGATTTCGCGAATGGATCATGTAGAAAGAAACTGCGGGGAATCACTGATGAGCATCTATGCCTCTCGATAACGGACAATTTGACTCAATACGGTGGCGGCTCGGCTGGTCTACACGATGGTTGACCGAACATTAAATGCTTTAAATATCCCAATCCAGACCAAAAAGGTGACTGCCAAGCGTGTAATATGCAAAGAAGTACCCAACGGAGAAAGAAACACGCTTAGAAAAGACGGGTACAACACAATTTATTAATATTTCGGGTAAATACCCTTTGTCAAAATAGACAAACAAACAAACAGAGAGATTAGCCGCTACTTATCTTCATTGGCAGAAGGAATGTGGCAACGAAATATTAATAAATTGTGTTGTACCCGTCTTTTCTAAGCGTGTTTCTTTCTCCGTTGGGTACTTCTTCGTTAAATATCCCGTATGCATAGACAGAACAACATCTGTCAAATTAGCGCTTGGCGTCCCGGTTCACTGCGAAACACGTGCAGCCTATGCAGAGGCTGGAATCTTGCCCCTGGCTCACCACAGGAAGCTGCAAGTGTCCAAATTTGTCAGCAGGACCTTTACCGTCCCAAACTCAGCCACCCACTTCCTTGTAAAAGACAAGAAATGGGACAAATTCAAAGCTAGCAGGAAAAACCACACGCTTGCATCCATAACGAGCTACACCAGTGACATTACTGATTCCCCAGATACATTCTTTGGGGAAGTCGCTCCAAAACCAGTCCCTCTACAGCCACCTTGGCTTCTTGAGGCCGCCAAAGTCAGCATTGAGGACCATAGCACCAACAAGACCTCCAACCCCCACTTGCTTGCGGCTCGGGTCCGGGAGTCGTTAATTAAATACCAACATCATCTCCAAATCTATACTGATGGTTCCGTGCTGGAGGATGGACGGGTCGGGGCCGGCTTCTCCATACCCTCCCTCAATACATGTAAAAGCTTCTATCTTGGACTAGGCTTCTGCATCTTTCAGCTGAAATGACCGCTATCATCTCCGCACTTCAGTTTCTTATTTCCTATCCCCGCACTCTGCTAAGAGTTGTGGTCTGTGTGGACTCGAAAGCTGTACTTAAGGCCATTCGCTCCTCTCGGTCTCGATCCCGACCCGACCTCCTTCAGGAAACCCTCTCACTCTCAAACGCCATCATAAGACAAGGAACTCAGCTGGATTTCCACTGGGTCCCAAGTCACGTTGGGATTAGAGGCAACGAACTGGCGGATAATGCTGCCAGAGTCGGCGCTCTCAATGTTCCCCCAACTCAGCAACTTCGCATCCTCCCCTCCACCTCTGAACTAAACTCCAAATACTGCAATCTCATCCAAAACTGCTGGAAAAGGGAGAAGCGAGAACTGTGTGCCGTAAAAGAAAAGCGATGCTTCGCAGATCCTTCCCCTTTTTTCCCTAAACTCCCTAGATCTCAAACGGAGATCATCCATAGGCTCAGAACGAGATCCTGGAAGCTGAAGTTCACCCAGACTCTATGTCACTGCGGGGAGACAGCCGGCCTAGAGCACTCTCTGCTACTATGCCGCCTGCCTCTTCCACAGCTCTCCAGAGTTAGACAATCATGTCAGGCTCGCGACATCAGAAACCTCTTCCAACTCCTATCTGATCATTCTCTGGCCGTGGAGCTGGCGAAAGCCATCCACTCCTCAACACTATCGACTTACATATAAACAACAGAGATGGGTACGTCCCATCTAAGATGGCTAACAACGACGCCCTAAGCCAAAATTCTGTTATAATTGTGCGTGGTCTTTGTTGGCCGCATATGCACCAACCCACACTCCTTGCATACACAATGATTATAACAGCGAAATCATAAAAACACCACACACCACCTTTTTTCTCCGATAAATTATATTATATTATAATTATTAACTATGTTTTATCCTATAATCATAATAATCTACCTGTCTCCAATCACCTCGTTGTGGCGAGAGACGTTAAAAATCAAGAAACAACAACAACAAAACAGAACAACATTGATGGTTAGTTCGGGGTTTAACGTCCACGGCACTGAAGTGATAATGGACGGAGAACAACATTGAGGTAACACCAGCCAGCAAGAGATACATTGATTATCGTGAGCCCCCGCACCTGTGAGGCTTATAAGCGTGGATGTCCTTTGCAGCAGTTGGGCATTTTTTGGGGTACTTTTTGCATGCAGACCGTTTCGAGTCCTCAAGCTTACAATGCATTCTACATCTACATAATAACGTAGAGTTAATTTGAGCCAGCAGCAGACACACAGGATAGAATCAGCGAGGAAGGAAACACGCTTAGAAAAGACAGTTAACTCATTCAGCCCGACACACGTATTTCCAAATTTGGGAGGCGTATTCTAACGACTATGCACCTGTTGCAGTAGATGGATCGACCATGATAATCCAAGGACAGTGCCAGATTAGCTTGGCGCCGACAGGCGCCAAGCTAATCTGGCACTACCCTTGAATTATCATGGTCGACCCATCTCCTGCAGTAGTGCGTCAGGGCTGAATGGGTTAAAACACAACGTATTAAATTGTGTTGTTACTGTCTTTTCTAAACGTGTTTTCTTCTTCTTCGATTGATTATTCTCTGCATTTTACACGCTTAGCAGTCACCTTTTTGGTCTGATTTTATTTCAGCAGCAGAGGAAGGTTTTCACGAGTGCGCGAAATCTGTGTAGAAAGGGTGTGTGTTTTTGTGCGTGGAGGGATCAAGCGAATCAATGAATCTTTATTTTACAACGGTAAAAAAAAATATCAATGCCAGAGGCAATGCCATTTTTCAAATCTGCCGTTACTACATCTACAAACAAACACAGCAATTGCACTACATTAATACATGTATATGACCAACGCCTACGGGTGTGTAGTGGAAGAGGGAGCAATGGTAGAGGGAAGGAGGGTGAAGGGGCTTATGAGGATCTATGCATCTTAGAGATGTTAGGAGTTCTTTATGTGCTTATGGTACATTTTGGTTACCCACCGTAGTCTACATAATTCAGTCTACATAACCCTTCCCTGCCAACGTACGTACAGTTCTTTTTTGAAATCTGCCGTGAACGTCCAAAAGCCACAAATGTCCAAAAGAACGTGGACACAAGGTGGTCTATACCCCTTGCAGCTTGGTCGCGTTCACCTTTTCTCGGCAGTGAAACCAGATTGGCTAGACTCTTCAAGTTCCGCTTCTTTATTTCACAGAAATTCGCAATACACACCCGACAGCGGAATGCACATCCGTATTCAGTACACAGCACTCAACCAACTCCTCACACCAACAAGAAACATACATGCAAATGAGCCCCTTGCAATCGCTGGGGATCATGTAAATGTATACCTCTTGCTGGCTGACTATAAGATCGGCTCCATCTCATTCTGAAACTGAGGGTTTAGTTCCCTCTAAAGTTGAATAATTTATACAGCTGTGACTGAAGTTGGTCGTTTCAGATGAGAAGAGTGTGTCCTGTCGCAGAGGCTGTTTGCGGTGAAGAATTTGGATTGAGCATTTAAAAAAAAATTCATGTCTTTTTTTATATTTTTATTTTATGTCTCTGAAGGAGTGAGCAAAGGGTTTTGTCTCAGGCAGTGGTGTGCAAATTTGTGTTTTTTTTGTGTGTGAGATTTCACGCACAGAGCCCTAAACGTCGAAATACCAAAATTTTCGAGTAGTCTTTTGAAGACAACCCAACAGCCAAACTCAGAAGACATAATAATAATAATAATAATAATAATAATAATAATAATAATAACGGTATTTATAATGCGCTTATCTTATAATAATTATAACTCTAAGCGCGCACTCACAACTCGCGCACGCATGCGCACGCTTTAGACAATGACTTGCGTACCACAAAACAGTGGAATACATTACGACGGTCAGCTTGGGGTGGGGAGTGTGGTGATATAGTGCTAAAACTGTTGAAAGAGGTGAGTTTTGAGGGCGGACTGGAAGGAGGAGAGAGAGTGTTTCTGACGGAGAGAGAGTGGGAGAGTGTTCCAGGTGGATGGACAGTAGACGGAGAAGGAGCGGGGGCCGAAAGTGTTAAGTTTGGTGCGAGGGATGTGGAGGCGGAGAGGGTCAGAGGCAGAGCGGAGGGAGCGGGAAGGTGTGTACTGGTGAAGTAAGTTGGAGAGATAGGCAGGAGCGCAGTTGTTGAGGGATTTGTAGCAGAGAGACAGAATTTTGTATTGGATGCGTTGGGGGATGGGGAGCCAGTGAAGGAGTTTGAGCAGGGGTGTGACGTGGTCGGATTTTTTCTTTCTGAGGACGAGGCGGGCAGCATTGTTCTGAACGCGTTGGAGAGTGAAAATGGTGGAGTGAGGGAGGCCGGAAAGGAGAGAGTTGCAGTAGTCGATGCGAGATAAATTGAGATGAGAGAGACAGCAAGTTTGGTGGCAGCTTCGGTAGTGAGGTATTTTCTGATCTGACTGATGCGGCGGAGGTGGAAATAACATGCCTGGGCCGTGGCGGAAACGAAGCTGGTCATGGACAGAGAGGAATCGAGGATAACGCCGAGGTTCTTGGCCGAGTCAGAGAGGGAGATGGGGGTGCTATCGAGTTGAAGGTGGAGAGAGGGAGGGAGCTGGGAGAGTTTCTGGCGAGTGCCTACCAGCATGGCTTCCGTTTTGTCGTCGTTCAGTTTTAGCTTGTTTGCTGTCATCCAGTTTTTCACGTCTTCGTGAAAAATATAGACTGTAAATAGTTAAAGGTGGTGGACTGTAAATAGTTAAAGGTGGTGCCAGAATAGCTTGGCGCCTATAGGCGCCAAGCTATTTTGGCACCACCCTTGAACTATCACGTTTTGTTCCATATCTTCTTGTGCAGTGTCTGGGTTGATTTATTCTAAATGTCCGCGGATATTCAGGACCGCGCCTTAATGATAATAATGATGATAATAATGATATCATCATCATCATCATCATTATATTATTATTATTATTATTATTATTATTATTATTATTATTATTATTATTATTATTATATTCACAACAGGCTGCAGCAGATATAGTGTTTGTTTACAAGTGAGCAAATTTTGAGCAAATCTATGTGGAACTGGGTCTTCATTTTCTGGACAGAGTCGCCATGAACTATCGGCATTAAGTTTTTACAGTGCACAATGACTTCAAAGACGATCAACTTCGTTTTGATATCGGCTGTATTCGTTTTAAGCCTGTTGGATGCTGGATTGGGTAAGTCTCTCTCTCTCTCTCTCTCTCTCTCTCTCTCTCTCTCTCTCTCTCTCTCTCTCTCTCTCTCTCTCTCTCTCTCTCTCTTGTATTATATGTTTCTTTTTATGCTGGGTCCAATTTATTCCCAATTAAGTCTGTTATCCTTTTCAATTATCATTTGGACTACTTAGCTCTGTCTATGTGTGAAGGGGGGTGGGTGGGGTGGGGTTGTCTGTGAGTCTATGAGTATGTCTGTCTATGTGAATAGTGTTGTCATCTCTTTGCAAGTATTATGTTTACTTATATGTATGTATATTTGTAGTTAGTCTTGTAGTTGTTAGCAACGGCAGGTTTGTAAAATGGCTGTGTCGATGACGATGTCAATGCCTAAACCGTTGTAAAATAAAGTTTCATTGATTCATTGATTCATTGATTCATTGATTCTCTCTCTCTCTCTCTCTCTCTCTCTCTCTCTCTCTCTCTCTCTCTCTCTCTCTCTCTCTCTCTCTCTCTCTCTCTCTCTCTCTCTCTCTTTTTTTCCCATAGCCGTACCATAATATTTGAATGCCGTACCATAATATTTGAATGCCAAAGAGTACCTTTGAATACGGCATGTACTGTGTATAATGTTTTTGCCTTCATATATGTGTGTGCTCGATATGTTGGGCGCGCGCTCGCGTATGTGTGTGTGTGTGTGTGTGTGTGTGTGTGTACTATATGTGTGACTCTGTGTGTGTGTGTGTGTGTGTGTGTGTGTGTGTGTGTGTGTGTGTGCGCGCGTGCGTGCATGCTGTGTGTGTGTGTATGTGTGTGTGTCGGCGTGAGAGAGAGAGAGAGAGAGAGAGAGAGAGAGAGAGGGGGGGGGGAGATAGCACCTGCATACATATTTGCCCTTGCTGTATGAACTTTAATGTACTTAATGATTCTTTGTTTATTGCTTTACTTTGTATTTTTACTCATTTTATATTTTTGTGCGTACGCGTATGCGGGTAGGTATGTCTGGAGTGCGTGTCCGAGAGCGTGTGTTTGTTTTTGTGCGTATGTGCCTGAGTGCGTGCGTGTGTAAGTGTGTGTGTGTGTGTGTGAGTGTTCGTGCGTGTGTGCATGCGTACTGAATTGCGATGTACATGAGTGTGTGTGTGTGTGTGTGTGTGTGTGTGTGTGTGTGTGTGTGTGTGTGTGCGTGCGTGCATGCGCGAGTTGTGATGTGCATGCGTGCGTACCTGAGTGCGTGTGTGGGTATGTGTGTGTGTGTATGTGCGTGGTGCGTGCGTGCGTGCGTGAGCGAATGCAGCAGTGCATGCAGCAGTGTGTGGTATGTGTATGTTTACATGTCTATGTCACTTATGTAGTAGATGTAGCAACGGCAAGTTTGAAAACTGGTCCTGTTACCAATAACTTCTACCGTTGGAAAATAAAGGTTCATTGTTCATTGTTCATTGTTCTCTCTCTCTCTCTCTCTCTCTCTCTCTCTCTCTCTCTCTCTCTCTCTCTCTCTCTCTCTCTCTCTCTCTCTCTCTCTCTCTCTCTCTCTCTCCCTCTCCCCTTGACTGAGCCTATATTAATAAAATAACAAATAAAAACGCAAATTATAAAAATAAAATTACAAACACCTACATCACCAAGGAACGTGGATTCAAAGTGATGTCAGCAAGAGGCATAGATCTTCATGAGCCCCCGCAACCACGGGGGCTCCTGCGGATCTATGCCTCTTGCAGTTGGGTGGTCACATTTTCTTGACACTGTAAGGGTTAAACTTTCAGTCATCTTCATCTCTTTACCGAACGTTTTTTTCCCGGACAACAACGTTGACGACGACGACAATGATGATGAGGTCGTATGATTTAGAAGTATTGGTTACCGGCATCGTCATCATCTTCGTCGTTGTCCTCATCGTCTTCACCACCAAAAACACAACCCATAATTATCATCACTCATGAATGATAACCTTATTTGTACGCTGGTCTGTAATTTTGGACCTTACGACTGGAAGCCAGTACATGTTTATGGTCGCAGACGATGATGATGATGGCGATGATGATGTTGATTCATAAAAATGTTAACAAAGAGTGGTGTACTGCGTAATAAGTACACATATTGTAGGTAATACTTCCTCATGTATGGAGAGAGAACAACCATGACATAGTTCAAGTGTGGAGCAAAATAGCTTGGCCCTAGAAGCGCCAACCTGTTTGGCACCACACTTAAACTATAACGGTGTATTTTAATTTATTTATTTATTTATTTATTTTTTATATTATTATTATTATTATTATTATTATTATTATTATTATTATTATTATTATTTTTATTTTATTTTATTTTATTTTTATTATTATTTTTTTTATTTTATTTTATTTTATTTATTTATTTATTTATTTATTTATTTATTTTTTTTTTTTGGGGGGGGGGGGAGATTGCGTTTTTTGTGGTTGTTGTTTTTGTTTTGTTTCTTGGGTTTTTATTGTTGCTGTTGTTTTGGTTTTGGGGTTTTCGGGGGGTTCGTTTGATCTGATTATGTTGACCTCTTCACTGCGATTCGTCTAGAAACTATTTCTCGGAAACCATTAAGACATACTGCAAGACAATCTCGTCCGTGCCAAAAGCATAACTGAGACCAGCAAGAGGCAAAAATGCTCATGAGCCTGCGCAACATCGGGGGCTCACGAGTATCTCTGCCTCTCACAAATAGATGAGATTCGTTGTGTTCAGGCAGAGACGAGGTTAATAGTCAATATATGATGTTGCAGCCCAATCCAGGTCTGAATGTGATCAGCCGAACCGCAAGCCAGTAGAAGAGGGCAGCAGCCCAAACATTAAGGTAGACTGTACAGTCCCCAGCGCGGAGCACACCGTCATTTGGAAAATTGTCGACGGCAATGGTCAAGGTTCGTCTCCATACCGTTTAGTGCTCCCTCGACTGACCTATTTTTGATTTATTAATAACCAGTATTGATGTTATCCATTGTTAATTATTTTAGAGCTAACTTTTTATAGAAAAGAGTTTCTTTGCGAAAATATTTGAAAATAAAGTGCGCTCCGATGTCATTTGAGGTCAATTGGCACTACCCTTGAATAATCATGGGGACGTAGCTTAGTGGATAAGACACTGCGCTGGCAGTCGTAAGCTCCCGGGTTCGAATCCCCTGGTGGGCAGGAATGGGATGTGGATCCTCATTCCCATCGAATCAAATTTACGTACAGACTCAAATTACGGTGCCTGTCTCGCCTTCGTGTGTACAGCACGCATAATCACCAAGTGAGCACGTTAAAAATCCCATTACCACTATTCGAAAGGAGAAGGCCAGGTAGGGCCGGTGAAATGGAAACAGAAATATAATCACATGCACCGAAGTTAATAGCAGGGTGGAGGTTTGAACATAAATTAGCCCTTAGTAACAGCAGGCTTTCAAAGCTCCAGCTTCCATCCCTACGGCGCCTTGAGCATCTTTAAATAGCTGGTTATGTGCGCCTCGGAGATGTGATACCATACCATACCATACCACACCATACCATACTATACCATACCACACCATACCATACCATACCATACCATACCATACCATACCATACCATACCATACCATACCATACCATACCATACCATACCATACCATACCACCATCATGGTCAATCCGTCACCTGCTGTAGAGACTCATGGCTAATTGAGGTCAACTGACATCGGAGCGGGAAACGTTATTTTTTTGGTTTGTTTTGTTGCAAATATCTTCGCAAAGATCTTAGAACAAATATCTTTCAAGAAACTCGAACAATGCGTCAGTTTTCTTGTACAATTGTAAAAATTCGGAATTTTTTTATCAAATGTCTAAATTTGAGCTCTTAAATGAGCCCCAGATATATTTAGCCCAGCATAAGAACGGTTCATTTTCATTTGAGTGAGTAAGTTGACTAGGTTTTCGACGTCAGTCTTAGCTGGGCCGCGCACTTGAACTAAGCAGCGAATTGTGTGCATTATATTGGAAACCTGCGTTGGATACTGTAGCGCGCAATACAGAGATCGACCTGTAGTAGTCTAATATTGCGTAAATGTCTGGCGGTGACGAAGTTACTGCTTTTACGTCACCGTCGCTGATTTTCTCTAGAAGTCATTTTTTTTTTTTTTTTTTTTTTTTTTTTTTTTTTACCCTTCTCTTACTTTCATTTTTCAGAGGTCGAGATCGCAACATGTCCCCCCGCACCCGCGAATTGCACCGTTACACCGTTACTTCAGAGTCAGAGTACTGAGATCAACCTGACCAGGGACGCCAGAGATCCTGCTACAAGTCAGCTGACCATCTTCGGTAAAATCAAACGCGAGACGGCACCTCGACGAATCAAATGTGAATCAGGCAAAAGTGGCAGGGAACTTGTCAATGTCGTGCCGTTTGAATTTTTTGGTGAGGAAAAAAAAAAAAAAAAAAAGAAAAGAGTGTTCAATTGATAGCTGTATCGTGATTTTGGACCGTAAGGCCCCCGGCCGTAAGATGCAAACTCACAAACCAGCACATATTAAATATTTTAATTGGTGGCGATGTAAGTGGTTCTTAGTTTATCAGATTTTTTTTTTCACCGAGATTAGTTCCTTAACTCATCCGAGACGTGCCGCCTACGGATACGCGGCGGTTCGCCGCGTATCCGTAGGCGGCACGTCTCGAATGAGTTAAGTGTTTCTGTTAATTCCCCCCCCCCCCCACTTCCATGAACAAAAAAACAACAACAACAACAAAAAAAAAAAAACACTGCCCACGTGGATTTAATGCTGTGTCAGCAAGAGTCATAGAACCTCATGAGCCCCCGCAAATGCTGGGGGCTCATGAGGATCAATACCTCTCCCAGTTGGGTGGTGTACAGATTTCCTCGGCACTGAACGGATTAACCCTTAGCAGTTCGCTCCCTTGCCCGTCGTAATATATAGCTCACGATGGCACGGTTGCCGTATACTGACAAGTCGTAAGTTTATGTTGAGCAAAATTTTAACTTATTTAACCGTTAGTTGTGTTCAAAACACATCCGAGTGTACATAAATTGGAATTTTTATTTTTTTAATTTTTTTTGTTATTTGTTTTTTTGGGTTTTTTGCTGGCAAGAGACATTGATTGCTATGAGCCGCTGCAGCGGCCGATAAGAAGCTTTGTTTTCATCCCTACGTCACACGACCAATCGCTTTAGCGCAAATCGTACCATGTGACCTCGCTGCAAAAACCAGGAGCTCGTATGTAGGTTAAATGTAAGAGATGCCACAAACATTCGAAGTTTGATCAACTTGTCTAATTTTACAAACTTAGCGGAGGAATGAAAACAAATACCTTATTCAGTGGTAGCAGGGGTTTTGCTGCACGGACCCTTGTAGGCCATCGGAAGGTCAAAGTAACCATTGTACCCCGCAGGCCTTCGAGGTACAATGGTTAATTTTTTAAGCCCCCCCCCCCCTTCCCTCAGGCCTACAAGGGTTTGTTTAGAAAACCCCTGCTACCAATAACTTATAACGTCTCTTGTAGATGAAGCGGATTTTTGCTTCACGTACCCGTGTAGGCCTTCGTGAGGTCAAGGTAACCATTGTACCCCGAAGGCCACAGGTCTTCTGGATACAATGCTTACTTTGACCTCCCGAAGGCCTACAAGAGTCCATGCAGCAAACCCCTGCTACTAATAACTTATATTGTCTGTTGTAGTAGATGAAGCAGGATTTGCAGGATTTGTTACCTGTATATTTTTCATTGCCTGTTTTTCTTCAAGAGAATCACGTGCGTCTGTGTGTTTATGCTTGCGTGCGACTCTGTCTCTGGGCGTTGTCCGTCTGTCTGCGTGCTTGCCCGTCTGCCTGTGTGTCTGTCCGTATGTCTGGTTGCATGTTTGTCTGCCTGTGTGTCTGTCTGTCTGATATTAGTACACGGTCAGAGCGAGTGCTCGGGCGGAACATTTCTGGAGAACGGCGTGTTTAAATTGGGAGGGCGGTGCAACTTCACAAACACTTACTCCTCGATGGATTGCTACTATTGTACCTGGTTCGAGGTGGGTATCATTGTATTACAGAAAACGTCGGATATAACAAATTGCCTGGAGACCCCACTTTCGTGTTGTTATATCCGAAGTTTGTTATAAGCGAAGTATTTGACATAGAATGCTGTCGGCACCGCTGACAAAGTGTTGTTTGATCCGACTCTTATTTTATATGACCTTGTTATGAGCGAAGTAGACTTGTATAGATAAGATAAGATAAGATAAGATAAGATAGTTTATTGCCATATGTTTCCATGTACAAAACAATAAAAAACATTGGAATTTGTCTTGATGTCAGTTACTAAGACTAAAATCACACACACACAAACACACACACACACACACACACATACACACACACACACACACACACACACACACACACACACACACACACACACACACACACACACACACACACACAGTAACCTCTAAAATATGATTTTCATGCTAAATACTAAGCAAATATCGGTATTAAACACGGCGAACGGGCACGCCTCACTGATTCAGTTAAAACTGACTGTACACATTCGATCTCACTCGTCGCGCTCTTTCCAATCAGTCCGGTTGATCAGAGAGAGCGCGAACAACCAGAGGTAAAAAATTGTTGCGGAATCTGCTGGTCCTGGTACTGATGGACCTGTATCTGCGCCCTGATGGTAAAATTTGGAAAAGCTCATTGCCGGCGTGGGTGGAATGACTGGAGATAAGACTTGCTCTACGTAAGGTACGCTGCTGGTACAGTGAGTCTAGACTAGGAAGATCTCTGCCTATGATTTTTGAAGCGGTCTTGACCACCCTACTCAGTCTGATTTTCTCTTTTGCCGTGATGGAACCATACCAAACCGTGATCGAAAAGGTGAGCACGCTCTCAATCACAGCTCGGTAAAATTGCATCAATATGTGGGCACCGAGACCGAAACTTTTCAGACGTCGCAGGAAAAACAAGCGCTGCTGTGCTTTTAGGACGATGAGGGGAGTGTTTTCCTCCCACTTAATGTCACATGACAGGGTAATGCCAAGAAACATAAAGTTCTGGACTGTTTCAATGATTTCACTATTGATCACAAGAGGGGGAGGGGACTGTTTCTTTCTAAAGTCCACAATCATTTCTTTTGTTTTGCCAGAGTGCAGTTCAAGGTTGTTGTTATTACACCAGCTAATTGGAGTCTCAACCTGACTTCGGTAGGCGGATTCTTCTGAGTTTGTAATGCACCCTTCCACTGTGGTGTCATCTGCAAATTTCAGAACTTTAGTACTGACATGGCATGCAGCACAGTCATAAGAAAACAGGGAGTAAAGCATAGGGGAGAGCACGCACCCCTGAGGCGTGCCCGTGGCGGATAAAATGAGGGTGGATGACACATTTTCACCGATTTTAGCGACCTGTGCTCTCATCAACAGGAAATCGAGGGTCCAGAGGCACAATGCCTCTGGAACTCCGATTTGCTGGATCTTCTGGTACAGTTTTAATGGACTAATGGTGTTAAAAGCAGAACTGTAATCAACAAATAAAATTTTGGCATAGGTGTTTGGGATTTCAAAGTGTTGTAAAACATAAAACAAACCAAGTGACGCCGCATCCTCCATGGAACGTTTTTCGTGATATGTGAATTGAAAACAATCCTGCAGAGGATCGGTAAGTGTTCTCAGAAACCGGAGGACCAGGCGCTCAAGCGTCTGTATGACAACTGAGGTCAGAGCGACCGGTCTATAGTCGTTTAGTCGTATAGTCGTATAGCTGAACTGATTGAAGGATACCCAATGCGCAAAATGCCATCAGACCGACGTCGGCCGCCGTTGGCCCGCGCACGGCTGTGCGCGGGCCAATGGCGGGAGACGTGGACCTGATGGCCTTTTGTGCTTTAGGATAATGCCCCAAACGAACACACACACTCATTCACACACACAGTACTCAGAAAACTATTTTCTGGTGACTGGTGTGTATGCGTGCGTGCGAACGTGCGTCCGTCCGTCCATTTATGTGTGTGTGGGGGGGGGGGGAGGGGGGAGGGGGAAGAGAGAGGGGGGAAGAGGGGGGAGGGGGGAGGAGTTTTGGAGAGGTAGGGGAGGGGCAGGGGGCAGTGTAATGTTACCTGTGTTTTTCCTTCTCTAATTTGCTATGTTTACCTTTAATTAGAGAATATCCCAACAAAGATACAAACACGCTGAAGAAGAACAATTACAATATGATTTATTTATTGTGGTATTGTATGTGTCTTTTTTCTTTGTTGGGATTATGTGCATGTTACAAGCTTGGCAGTCACCGTTTAGGTCTGTGTTACATATTAGTAGGCATTATTTGGAAATCAATATATCAAAATTGCACGTGTTTTGATGAAAACAGCGATTCGCATGTTTGTCATGGCTTTTTAACTCATTCCATCCCAGGACCGAAATCCCCAAATGGTCAAGCTGCCCTCTGAAGGACTGTATAACACTTCTAGAGACAGATCGAGCATGATAGTTCAAGGGTGGTGCCAGAACAGCTTGGCGCCTATGGGCGCCAAGCTTTTCTGGCACCACCCTTGACCAATTATGCTCGATTCATGTTTGGCTGTGGTGTGTCCGGGCTGAATGAGTTAATCCACTATTTTCTTTGAAACTCGTGTACTTTTGACTTACTTCTGATTTAGGAGTAAAATCGTCTCAGACGATCACGCTAGGAAATTTGACAGCCGGCCATTGTGTACGGCTGCCCGTTGAGTAAATTTTCCGACACCTCTAACAGACGATCCATGATGATGATTTGCCTTTCTGACAGTTAATCGCCACGCCCAGCCTAGCATGGTTTTGGCATGGAATTCCGAGTGATCAGACTATCGTTGAAGACCTGGTGACCGGGTCTGACGGCCTTACCAACTACTCGTGTGCCTTCAAGAAAGAGCTTCCGAGGGCGCAGGGAACCTACACCATCAGAATGGAGGCCCAACACGACCGAGTTATAAGCGAAGTTATCAGAGAGTTTGAGTTTAGTAAGAGATTTTTTACTAACCTTTTTTTTTAAAACAAGATGGGATGCCCATCCCAAAGTTGATCCTATTTTTAGGTTTATCTGTCTCAACCATCTCCCGCCAAGGTTCGCTTATCTAGAAATGACGTCATTTTAATCTTATTATTTCTTTGGCAGAATTTGGGGCCCGCCGCCCATGACGTTATGCGCATGCTATGGAACGGGTTGCGATGAGCCCTCTTTCAAAGTTGTTCCTATTTTTTCTTTAAATGAGCCTAATATCACTACTGCTTCAATGCCATTTGACGCAAAATGTGTTTCCGCTGAAATCTTGGTTAACCCATTAAACCCCACAATCCCATTCCCAAGTTTTGAAGGTGTCGCCTAATGACCATATACCAGTTGCAAGGGATGGGTGGACCATGATAATTCAAGGGCAGTGCCAGATTAGCTTGGTGCCTGACGGCGACAAGCTAATCGTACATTGCTCTTGAATTATCATGGTCGATCCATCTTCTGTTGTAGGGCGTTGGGGCTAAATGGGTTAACTGCACGCCAAGCCAGGCCAAGCCACGCACGAAACGTGAATTCAAGGTGGTGTCATCAAGAGGCATAGATCCTCATGGGCCCTCCCTCGCAACTGCGGGGACGCATGAGGATCTGTGTCTCTCAAAGCTGGATCGTGTTCTGTTTTTCTCAGCAGTGTTAATCGCTATCAGTAATATCCATTCAAATTGTTTGTTTGCTTTTTTGCCTTTGCTTTATTTCACGTTGATGCTTTACCTTTGCATTGTTACCTTAACTCATTCAGCCCGACGGCCGTATTTCCCAAATTTTGGAGGCGTCATCTAACGACTATGTACCTGTTGCAGGAGATGGATCGACCATGATAATTCAAGGGTAGTGCCAGATTAGCTTGGCGCCGACAGGCGCCAAGCTAATCTGGCACTACCCTTTGAAGTATCATGGTCGACCCATCTCCTGCTTTAGTGCGTCAGGGCTGAATGGGTTAATCTACTTTATTCTGAATGAATAATGTATTTCCATGGTTTTACTTTAGTTTACTCTGTACCTCTTTAGCAGGCAGCGGATCAGTTACCTCGAGGGGTGAGGGTTGGGGCTCTAACTTTTTGTTTGGGTCCTTCAACCTGTAACAAAAGGCCTCCCTGATCCTAGAGCGTCTTCCAATGGCCGGGGAGCGGGGGTGGGGGTAGGCGCGTGTGTGTCAAGACTCTCACCACTCGCCCAAATATCAAACAACGGTGGCAGGGGCGGAGAGGGGGAGTTGGGCGGGTTGGGAAGAGCGTGTGTGTGTCAAAAATCGCCAAAATGTCAAACAGGAAGGAGGGGGAGGGGTGTTCCAAACACCCCCCCCCCCCCAAGGCCAAGGGACTTTGTTAAAGCATTTTTTTTAAATTGGGTGTGAGGGGGGCAAAACCCCTTGTCCCCTCTCGCCCCCTGCCACCTCGATCCGCCCCTATTTGGTCACAGTTTCCCTTGCTTGATAGGCTGCGTTGTGTATGTTCTCAACGGTTAAAAAAAATTGTGACGCACGCTGCAGGGTGGGGTGGGGGGGGGGGGGGAGCTGAGATTTTTTGCTTTTATCGCCCTTAGGTCCAAACTCATTGACAAGTTCACATAATTATGGTGACTTATAAGCGGTCTGCTTTTTGACAAGCTTTAATTGCTAAAATCAGCCAATGCAACGGGTTATCATTGTTGTCTTGCCTCGACTAAGACGTATCTACCCTTCTTTTCGCAATCTATTTGATCGGTCACATCAGAGGTTCTGCTGCCTTTTGAGCGTAACGGAAGATACTCTCCTGCCTACAAAGGAGAAGAAGAGCAGAAAAAGATCCTTTTACGACCTTCAAACTTCATAATTTAAGTCAGCCATTTTGTCCATCTCCATTGTAAGAAAGACATACCATGAATATTTATGACGAAGTTATTGTGAACTATTAACTCTTTAAATGGAGCAGGTCGCTTTAACACTTTGTGCCCCAAGGTCGAAATCCCCAAATTTTGGAGCTACCTTCTGAAGACTGCCTTACAGTTCACAAGACAGGTCAACCATGATAGTTCAAGGGTGGTGCCAGAATAGCTTGGCGCCTACCGGCGCCAAGCTATTATGGCACCACCCTTGACCTATCATGGTCGATTCATATCTTACGGTGGTGTGTCAGGGCTAAACGAATTAACGATTTAAAAAAAATATTCAGTCGCCGCTCCCTCTGGGAGATAACCAATCCGCCCCTGCTGATTTTGACCTTTACACGGGTCCAGGCCGTAAGGTCCAGGGGCCAGTTGCATGAATGAGCTTAGTCCTGCGCCAGCACTGAGCAAGGTGCTCCCTGACAGAGCAGCACCTTGCTTAGTGGCTGAGCAGGTTTAAAGCTCATTCATGCAACAAACGTCAGAATAACAGATCAACACACATAATCGTAACTGTGCGAGGCCATGTTTGCTGATGTTTGCAGAAGCGTCCCTGGCTGTTGAGCTGCTGATGGGCTCGGTAGAGATGGATCTTCCTGGGCTAAGCAACAACGAGACGATTGTCAACAACACTGTGCGGATTCTCAGTCAAATCATGGACGAGAATGTCACAGTTCTGAGCGACGCCAACATGGGATACAGGTATTTATTGCAGAGAGTAACCCAGTGAAGAAAGAAACACGCTTAGAAAGACAATTACAACAGTTTATAATATTTCGAGTTTAACCCCTTTTTCAAAAAGGACATACAAACCAGTACACAATGTACTATTCATCTTTTGGTGACTGGAAGTGTCAGCTGAAAGTATGACGCGAAACGTGTGACATGCATGTTTTACGTCACACCTTCCGTTGAGATTTCATTTATCTTTTCGTGATGACGTGAAACGTAGTATACATGTTTCACGCTTTCACGTCAAACCTTCCTTTTAGACGTCATTTATCTTTTCGTGATCGGTAACGGAAGGTCTGACGTGGGACATGTAATATACGTTTCACGTCATACCTTCAGCTGACGCTACCAATCACGATAGGATAAAAAGCAAATAGTGTACTTTTCTGGCCGAGAAACTGGTTGCTGAATGCTGAGCATAATTATGCTTACATGACATTTCCATTTTACTCTCTTTACAAGACTCGTTGACTAAGGAGAAATATTGAACACCACCCCACTGCAGGAGGTAAAGAGCCTTATGCCTGGATTTATGCCTCTTGCAGCTGGATGGTTTTCAGTGTTTCTCGGCAGTGAAGGAGTTAAAACTATAAAGTAGTCTGGAAGGCGTCTTCAACGGCTACACATTAGTTGCGGAGGATGCATGGACTGTAATAGGTGAGAGGTAGCGACTAACTAGTTTGGCCCCCCTTGGTATTTTGGCACCACCTTGAACAATCTCGTTCGATCCGTTTCCTGCTGCATTGTGTCATTACTTTAAGCAGTTTACAAGTCGGTGTTTTTAACAACTGTATTGTTCCGTGAGACGTAATCTGTGGCTTTTGGGCAAAGTTACATATTTGTTTGCTTGTTTGTTTATTGTTTTGTTTTGTTGTTTGTTGTTTGTTTGTTTGTTTGTTTGTTTGTGTCTTTGTCCTTTTTATTGTTGTTTATTGCTGACCCTGCGGGCCACTTTGTTACGGACTAGCATACATGCTCACATTATGTACACGCAGACTGCTGTCCGCCATAGACATCGTTGGCCGAGAGGGACTGATGTCCAACGACGACAACTTCCTGACCGTCGTCTCCAACCTGGCAATAGCCGCAAACAAGGTTGACGCTTCCTCATTTGCTGGGCTTGTCCTCACAGCCCACGCTAGGGAAGACAACCGCTTTCAGCAAGACGAGGTCAGATTGTCCGCCCTTACTCATCCGTGCAGTGCTGAAAAGGTTATCGGGCTGAAGTTGGCAGCCGTTTGCAAACGGCTGCCGACTTTAGCCCGAAGGTCTTTTCCGCACTAGGATAATATCGCACATCAAATTTCGCACTCGGATAATCGTGGGTCGAGTCATTTTTAAAGAAGAAAGAAAAGAGGAGTGTTCATGGAATCACAATGGCTGGTCTAAATTGCTGCTTGTACAGCGTGAATTAGATATAAATTATTGTGACACACTTGATGAGAGGATGATGACGGTGGTATTAGTGGTAGTGACGATGATGAGCGTCATAGCTCGGACCCATAGGGGCCCGACGGTCTCCGAGCTCTTCAAGTATTGAAATGCGAGGTCATCGCGTACACATATCCACCACGCAAGTGTGTGTGTGTGTGTGTGTGTGTGTGTGTGTGTGTGTGTGTGTGTGTGTGTGTGTGTGTGTGTGTGTGTGTGTGTGTGTGTGTGTGTGTGTGTGTTGGCTGTGAGCACGCCGTGACGCAGCGGTTATCTCAAATTTCGTCAGGCCTCTATGCTCGGACTTTGATGACCGATGCCCTACGCCTTTTTTTTAAACGATTACATCGATGGTGATAATGTTACTCGGGGATTTATCAGTTTTCATGTTTCATTGCTATCTTTTTATAAAAATATTATTACAGTCTCCAGACGCATCCCATTGCGTATGCAATTTACTTTGAATGGTACGCAATTTCAGGTCCAGATTTTTACTGTCACAATGACAGTTCCCCCCAAAGAGATCAGTAGCCTCGTTTTGCCCGCCAGCCTGCTGACGTTATTCAGCAATACCTCACGCATCGCCACAGTTGTCCACATCTCCGGCAAAATTTTTGAGGTTGGGTGAACATTTTAAAGTCAATACCAAACCTACATTTGTTTTCACGCTTTTAGCAGAAAATGCTGATTTGGAAACGATAATAATAATGACGAAATTTTGAACAGAGGCAGTCTGCTAGTAAAAACAAACAAACAAACAAAAAAATCTAACGCTTCTTCAGCGCTTTTAAAATGGGTAACTCATTCGAGACGTGCCGCCTCCGGATACGCGGCTTAAGCCGTTTATCCGGAGGCGGCACGTCTCGAATGAGTTAAACCCGTCTGGGTACTGCTGTAAAAGGAAATCGCGAACACTGACCTAAACGTTCAGATACTAGCCTTGAAATATTCCTTGCAGAACTTAATGAGAGTTCATTTTCTTTTCGCGGCGGGGAGGGCGGGAGGGGGTGGGCGAACTGACAACATCCATAGAAGAATGAAGCAACACATGTGTTTTGCCTACTTTAACCCCTTCACCGCTACTGACGATACCGCTCGGCGAAAAAGACGCGTTAATACTCACACAGCGGTATCGTCAGCACCAGCAGTCAAAGGGGTAACGCTTGTCCGTGTATTCCTACAGGCAATTGAGGGGGCGCGACGAAATGAAACATGGAATGAGACGGTTTCAGCACTAACCGATAATAAAGTCACAAAGGTCAACAGTTACGTCATGGCTGTCTCCGTCGTGGGTCACGAGGTCATGAATCTGAAGGACCCGGTGAAAATCAACTTTGTACACATAGACAAGGTATTTTTTTTTTAAACCCTTTCAAGTGAACTCTGCTGCGAAAAGAAACTTTTGGGTTTAACGCCTTTTGACGGGGGAGGGTGGGTGGGTGGTGGAAGTAGAGAGGTGAAGTGGGATTTGACACCACTTTCAAAGCAGAGCACCGAAATAGACTGCAGGAATTTTGTCCGTGCCACTGTCACTTCGGCGCCGTGGACGTTAAACCCGAACTAACCACCGTGCCACTGAGGATTTAAAGCAGCGAACCCGACGGTTTAAGATAAATTTGTCTTTGTCGCTGTTCCAAATAATTCTGATTGGTGTTTTTTGTTTGTTTTGCTAACTCATTCAACCCGACGCACGTATTTCTCTAATTTTGAAGGCGTCATCTAACGACTATGCACCTGTTGCAGGAGATGGATCGACAATGATAATTCAAGGGTAGTGCTAAATTAGCTTGGCGCCGACAGGCGCCAAGCTAATTTGGCACTACCCTTGAATTATCATGTTCGACCCATCTCCTGGTGTAGTGCGTCAGGGCTGAATGAGTTAAGTTTGTGTTGCTAAAGACCGCTTTCACGCTGCTCAGCGGGACTGATATGACGTCACCGTTGTGTCCATGTCTCAGAACGCCGTCAACTCGCGCTGTGTGTTCTGGAACACGAGTATTGAGGCGGGGCGGGGCGGCTGGTCGACGGCAGGCTGTTGGCGGGTGGACCAGTCCAGCTCAGACACGCGGACGTTATGTGAATGTAACCATCTGACCAGCTTCGCTCTCCTCATGGTGGGTAGCGCAACGCTGATCAACGCATGCAAACTCTTCATTCTTTGATGTCTGTTTTTATACATTGATAGTGAAAGACGTTAACAAAGATCTCCAGACAGTTAGTCCATTTTTGTGAAAAGTGAGATTTTCATTGTATTACTATGAAAATCTCGCTTATCTCAACATGGACTTGCTGTCATGTATCTTCACAGCGTTGCCTTCGATTGTTTTCGGTTGACAAGCATGAAATCTTCACTGTCAGTCGAGGTAGTGCTGACTATCACAGTAAATGTGAACTTTCTTGCTTCAGGTCATGTTACATATTCAAACGAGGTAGGTGCTGGTGAGGCAGTAAGAGGACTGGTGTGTTTGTTGTTGTTGTTTTAAATCGTCTGCCTTCTTTGGCATTTTGTACAGAGGCAGTATGCTGGAATTTGCTTAAAATCTCTTGACAGATGAGTAGAGACATGTAAGGTGCTTTGATTCATACAAACCTTGGCTTAACCAGTGGACTCTTTTGAGCCTAGTTTAAATTGCCAAGCGGATGATGATTTGAGGTGCGCTTGGCTGGTGATTTGAGGTGCGCTTGGCTGGTGATTTGAGGTGCGCTTGGCTGGTGACTTGATATGCTCTTGGCTGGTGATTTGAGGTGCGCTTGGAGGTAGGACCGGTGTTATAAAAAAAAAATAAAAAAAATCTTCTGCCTTCTTTGGCATTTTGTACAGAGGCCGTATGCTGGAATTTGCTTAAAATCTCTTGACAATCATAGTTAGGTTTCGTTTGAAACGAACGACTGCCAACAACGACGAGAGCAAAGTCACAGCGGATAGCCAGCTGTTACCGTTAACACAGACAAGACTCCAAACAAGAGGCACAGATCCTCATCAGCCCAGTGTTTGGAGTGTTGTCTATGCCCACGATCCAAAATGATTATGCGCCGTGGCTTCGCTGTCGTTCCTTGTTGGCGGTCGTTCGGCGTAAACGTAACCTGCCTGGTGTTGCTTGTTGCAGGACGTGTTCCAGGGAGGTGACCGGGGTTCAGTTCGCGGCTACATTCTGCGCATTGAGTTATATTATAAGTATGAGAAATGCGCCATATAAATGCTATGCATTATTATTTATTATATATATATATATATATATATATATATATATATATATATATATATATATATATATATATATATATATATATATATATATAATAATAAATATATATATATATATATATATGTATGTATGTATGTAAGTATGTACATATGTATGTATGTATGTATGTATGTATGTATATATGCATGCATGCATGCATATATGTATGCATGTATGTAATATATGTATATATATAATATATATATATATATATATATATATATATATATATATATATATATATATATATATATATATATATTATATATATATATATATATATATATATATATATATATATATATATATATAATATATATATATATATATATATATATATATATATATATTATATATGTACATATTAGGTATGTATATGTATGTATTATAATTAATGTATATATATATATATATATATATATATATATATATATATATATATACATACTATAAATACATATATAATATATATATATATATATCTATATATATATATATATATATATATATATATATATATATATATATATAATATATATATATATATATATATATATATATATATATATATATATATTTGCTTTCCAAATAACATGGGCTCAGTTGCATGAGAGAGCTTAGTCCTGCGCCACCCACTAAGCAAGGAGCACCTTGCTTAGTGGGTGGCGCAGGACTAAGCTCCCTAAAGCAACTGGCCCATGAATCCTCCCTCACTACACCACTTTCACTCTCCAGCGCGTCCAGAATAATGCTGCCCGCCTCGTCCTCAGAAAGAAAAAGTCCGACCACATCACTCCCCTGCTCGGCTCCTTCGCTGGCTTCCCATCCCCCAAAGCATCCAATACAAGATTCTGTCTCTCTGCTACAAATCCCTGAACAACTGCGCTCCTGCCTATCTCTCAAACTTACTTCACCCCTACACTCCTCCCCGCTCCCTCCGCTCCGCCTCTGGTTCTCTCCGCCTCCACATCCCCCGCACCAAACTCAGCACTTTCGGCCCCGCTCCTTCTCAGTATACGGTCCATCCACCTGGACCACTCTCCCACTCTCTCTCTGTGTCAGAAACACTCTCTCTCCTTCCAGTCCGCCCTCAAAACTGACCTCTTTTAACAGTTCTAGCACCATACCACCACACTCCCCACCCTAAGCTGACTGTCGTAATGTATTTCACTATTTGTGGTACGTGAGTCGTTGTCTAAAGCGTGCGCATGCGTGCGCGAGTTGTGAGTGCGCGCTTAGAGTTATAATTATTATAAGATAAGAGAATTATGAATACCGTTATTATTATTATTATTATTATTATTATTATTATTATTATTATTATTATTATTATTATTATTATTATTATTATTATTATTATTATTATTATTTTCCTGACCTTTTTTTCCACAATGCATGTGAGACCAGGCGTTTTCCACCGCCGTTTCAGCGTGACGGAAGAAACCCTCCTGTGCATAAAAAAGAGGATCTGTTGAAAAATATTGTTTTCGCGACATTTAGACTTTATAATTTAAGTTGGCCTTTTGTCCAACATTAGTGGAAGACATACTAAGAACACGTATAAAGGTGATATTGTGAACTATTAACAATACAGACCAAAAAGGTGACCGCCAAAGCGTGAAAATTGCAGAGAAAAACCCAACGGAGAAAGAAACACGCTGAGAAATACCCAGCGATCAAAGGCCATCGGGCCGACGTCGGTCGCCGTTGGCCCGCGCACAGCCGTGCGCGGGTCAACAGCGGCCGACGTTGGACCGATGGCCTTTTGCGTAATAGTTACAGCACAAGTCAGTAATAATTATTTACACAACACCGATTGTGTTGTTTGTTTTTAAGCGTGTTTCTTTCCCTGTGGTGTTTTAAAAAAGACAAAAAACTATTAACCCTTTACTGCCTGGAGGATGTCGCTTTTAACACTCCTAATCAGAGCAAGAATTTAATGGAGCCGATTTTACTCAGCAAGATTCACTGAGCAAAATTCACCCGAGATTGTGCAAGAATTATTGAATCACCTACTAAGGACATTTGTAAGACATATTTGTGTTACTGTTGAATAATTGTAAGACATACTAGAAACATGTACGAAGAAGATATTTCGAACTATTAACGCATTGTGCCCCAGGACCGAAATCCCCAACTTTGGAAGTTGCCCTCTGAAGGACTGTATTACTGACACTTCTAGAGACAGATCGAGCACGATAGTTCAAGGGTGGTGCCAGAATAGCTCGGCGCCTATGGGCGCCAAGCTATTCTGGCACCACCCTTGAACTATCATGCTCGATCCGCGTCTTCCTGTGGTGTGTCGGGGCTGAACGGGTTAACCAGTAGATACAGCAAATTTGCCTCTCCTTTCAAGGGGGCCCTGAAAACCTACCCGTTTCAACTGTCTTTTGACACTGCACAGTAGCTGATTTTTAACTCTGCGTTTCTTCCATGCTGTTTTCATTCATCAATATATTTACCTACATTGAACACGTTGTTTGCTTTGAGGTTGTTTTACCTTGGATTACGTGTTGACGCTTAAGTTTGTGTAGTCCAGTGAATAAACTTGGTCTTTCTTTTTGGTATTATTCAAATTATAAAGCGCTCAGAAAAAAATTAGACTAAGAGCTATAAAAACGCATTATCATCCGTTATTATTATTATTATTATTATTATTATTATTATTATTATTATTATTATTATTATTATTATTATTATTATTATTATTATTATTATATTATTATTATTATTATTATCGTTATTATTATTATTATTATTCAAATTATAAAGCGCTCACAGCCATTTATCTAAATACGCATTATCATTCTTTGTTATTGATATTATTATTATTATTATTATTATTATTATTATTACTATTTCTTAGAGCCTGGAGTAAGGTCGCTTTAAGCAATCCTAAGCACAGCAACAGGCGGAGCCGATCTGCCGCAGCAAGAGATATAAATTCGAAAGAGCCCGTGCGAATGCAGTGGCTCGTGTGAATCTAGTTCCTACAAGGGTTAGCACGCTGATTCACTCAGTTAGCCCTTAACCACTACAGCGGAAGTTGAATCGACCATGAAAATTCAAGGGTAGTGCCAGATTAGCTTGGCGCCTGCTGGTGCCAAGCTAATCTGGCACCACCCTTGAATTTTCATGGTCGATCCGTCTCCTACCACGGGTCCACAGGCGTTAGGCGACACATCCAATTTTGGTGGGGGGGGGGGGGGGGGATGCGGACTTGGGTCAAATATGTTAACTTGACTAGGTTATCTCTATTGACGATAGATAAAAGGAAGTTGGTTGATCTGGGTCAGAAAAAGACCTAGATCCTCATGAGCCACTGCGATCATATGAGATCGTAAGAATTTATATCTCTTGCATGTAAAATAGATGTACGCCCGGTTCCTTGATAGCGCGCCTGTCTGTGCGCAAGACAGATTAAAACGATGTGTCTCCGATTAAGGTGGTTGTCCTTTGTTGTAAACATAACACTAAGTGGGTGTTTCTATATCGCGGCTCGATAGCGACGTGAAAGTGGTGGCCAGAGCGACGTGAATCGAGAACACAGAAATAAAGAAGGAGTGTATCGGCAATACGCGCAAAGCGACAGCCGCGCGATTAACTCATTCGAGACGTGCCGCCTCCGGATACGCGGCTTTAAGGTTGTAGGACCACACCTGTTTCGCGCATCTTTTCTGCGCATTTAGATACCGCTATCTTGCGTCTGCCGTGACCTGAGACTAGAGGTCACCGAAAAAAACCGCCGTACGGCAAGTCGTATTGCAAACAAGCTCAATTTATCGATAATTGACAAAAGATATATACTGTCTGAAATAGGTGTGTACGCTGACTGTTTCTATGCGTAAAATGTTTTGTTTCCTCAGAAATAAGATACTTTTGCATAAGTTGCGACAAGTCATCGAGCGTAAGGCATAACCTGCGTAATAGCGCCAAGCAACACGCAATTTCGGGAATCTGAAATTTAAAAAAAAAAAGAACGGGCCAACCAAAGACGGGAAGCAGTCTACGTGGCAGCCAGGAAAACAACAAAATCTCTTCAGACACGAAAAGGTAAACTTAATTAGAAAAAAGGGTGGTGGTGTTTGCTAAGCGATTAGAACACGAGGTACTAGCAGAAGCAAACTGTCGTAATATAAGTGGCATATCTCACTGGTTCAGCGTCCAACCCTTTTATGCACCGCCGTGAGATATCACCTGCACGGCGTAAAACCCTCATAGCTAACTGTCCGTGTATGCATGGAAATTTAAGTCCCCACAGTACTAGTGCCGTCGTCACTGCCTACCTGCAATGAAGAAGACTACATTTTATTGTGGGTTGAGAAGGGGGGGGGGGGGGGGGGGGGCATTCCGGCCATGTCAGTCACCACCTAGAAGTAGAACATTTCCATACATTTTCGGAGAGCCTTTATTAATAAGTGGAGGGTATGTAGTCGACATTGTAGTTATATTAAACCAGTGCCAGTGCTTATTATCTAGGAAAACGTACTGTGTGTAGAAAAAAGTCCTGCTAAGGGAGAATTTGGCATTATGAACCTCTAACTCAGTAACTGCTTCCAGTACTTAGTAACTTAATTTGCTCATCCATTCCCTTGCTGTCTTATAAAGGCTATATTACAGATTAGGATATAAGTCCAGCATTTTTTTTTGTTTTGTTTTGTTCAAGGATGGTGCCAGAATAGCTTGGCGGATGAGACGCCGATCGATTTTGGCACCACTCTTGAACTATCATAGTCACATTTATGTCAAGCAGTGGGTGTATCAGGAGTAAAAGGGTTACCTAGTACTTTATAGGTATGTATGTATGTTAAATTAAACCTACGCTACTTTGACTGAAACCCTAATATTTGTTGACTACCATTTTGGATGACCTTGGAATGTGTGATATATGCTTATTTATTTTTTCATTGTATGATTGCGGTTTGTATCAAAGTTGTTGCAATTTCCCTATCAAATTTGGCACAAGGGTAGCTGATGATGAAATCTTCCTCATCCTATAGATACTAATTTGGTTGACTCCTTACACAGGTCAAGAGTCACAGAAGGTTGACAAACTTTAGAAAAATGCATAATTGTAATTTGTAGAGAAAATACAAATGTCACTAGTACAAAAGCAAGCCTTTATGTTGAGACTTGTGACACTTATGTCAGCTACCTCAGTTTTGAAAAGGTCACACAGTTTATACTTATAGCTATATGTGAATTAGTTATGCACATGAGGCGTACAGACTTTGCAATTCTTGTTTGTTCTTTGCGGTGTACACAGTTTGTTTATTTATTTTGAAAGTAATAATCTGCTCCTGCATTTAGTTCACACAAAGTGAAATTATCATGCTGCCGAACAACACAGTAATACTAATAATCGTGTATTTCATTTCAGGCCAATACTGCTGTTGACCTCTCACTGTGGAGTCTCAGTACTCTCACCCAGAGGACTTACTTGCAAACAAGCGCATAAGTATGACGCCTACACCAAGGCCACAGCTCAAGTGAAGTGAAGGAAGGCGACACGTATTCTCCTGGACTCAAGGTAGATCATACCGGTAGATCTGTGACTAGAATCAGGTGCAGAACAAAACACAACTATGGTGTGATTGTGAATGAACACATCATACTGTAATGCTTTCTGTCATTGGCTCATGTGTGCAGCAAGTGTGAGGCTATGTTCTGGGCCATTCGTCGTCCATGGTAAACAGTAATGTTGGCATTTTCTTGGAGACTATTCAAACCACAGTCTTCAACGTGGCCCAAGGATACTTTGTGGCAAGACCTGTCTTAGCATACCAGTTTGAGTTAAGACCAAAGGTCATGAGAAATCAAGAAATAGGTAAAAAATAGCCATATTTTGACAATAGATATTTTTTCTCAAATATTATGCACAAGTACAAAAGCCAGCCCTTTTCTGATGCGTAGACTCATGGCACTTAAATTTCAGTCACCTTTTGGAAAGGTCACACAGTTCAGATTATGTAAATGATCAGTTTTAAATGCACATGAGCGATCCAGGCTTCACCATTGTTGTTTGTGGTGTTTACAGTTTATTTCACATGAGTTTGAAGGTAGTAATGTGTAAACTAAATGTAGGGGCATATTGGGCAGGGGTGGGGGGGGGGGGGGAGCCCTGCCCTCCCGCCCTGGCCCCGAATTGTTTATAATGCTATAACAAAGTCCCTTTTTGGGGAGTTTGGAACCAACCCACCCTGAAATAAGATCAGACGTAAAATTGGCATGCTGCTAAACAACACGTTAATAAACATGTATTTCATTTCAGGTCAATGCTGCTGTTGACGTCGCACTGCAGAGTCGCACCCAGAGGGTATACTTTCAAAACAAGCACAGAACACAGAAGTATGACGCCTACACCAAGAAGAGGCAGGAGCTAGTCAGGTCATGTTTGCTCAAAAGGAGAAGGTCACAGCTGAAAGCAGGCAATGCCAGTTCCAGTAGATCAACTATTCTCCTGGACTCGAGGTAAATCATACCGGTTGATTTGTGAATAGAATCAGGTTCATAACAAAACACAACTGGTGTGAATAAACACATCATACTGTAATGCTTTCTTTCATTTTGAAGATGGTGTAGTACAGTACCAGCATTCTCTACAACACCGAATGCTAAAATCACTTGCTGTCAACAAGTGGCACCATATTGCATTTGATTTGGAAACTAGAGGCTTGTGCAAGTCTGCAAATACTGTCATTTTCTTTAATAAGCACTTAGTGCACACAGAATGATAAGAAAACACTGAATACCAGCTTTTAATAATAAATAATAATAATACCGTTATTATATAGGCGCTTTTTCTCAATTTTGGGGAAATCGACTCAAAGCACCGCGCCTGAAACCCAACACACACATTCACGAAACAGACACGGATTTACGCCATTTAAGACAAACACAGTACAAACACAGTACAAGACAGACAAAGGGCCAGTTCAGCTACTGAAGTTACTGAGATTTTTGATCGCTTGTATTTGAAATTTGTAAAGTGGCCTGAGACCGGTACCAAAGTGTGGGGGTGGTGGGGTGGGTTTTTGGTCCAGTGTGTACTGTTGCTAAACAGCAATATGTTAAACGTGTCCTGTATGAAACATTTTCTGCAAGTTACACTGTGATGCTGATTCTAGATATATTTATACACCCATTGTGGTCATTTAAAGCTCAGTTGTGTCTCATGTGGCTCATGTGTGCTAGCAAAACTAAGTGTTTGTAATGGGTCATCCGTCGACTGTCTGTTATCTGTGGGCAACTGTAACATTGGTATTTCCTCAGAGACTATTTAAGCCTCAGACGTCCAACTTGGCACCAGGGTACTTTGTGGTACAATCTTTCTAAACATACCAACTGCTGTGACCTTTCAAAGGTCAGGGTCACGGGGGGAGGGGGGGGGGGGGTCCAGAAAGGGGTAAAAAATGGTCAGATTTTGACACAAATTGTTTCTCCTCACGCAAGGTCACACAGGTTGGACGTATTATGTGGATTGGTCATACACGTAAACCATAAGGACATTCATTGTCTTTCTTGTTCTTGCTCTGAATACTGTCATAATTATTATGCATGTATGTACTTTGTAAAAATACTTGCAAACACATATATATGCACGCATAATGTGCATTTCAAAACTTTTTTTGATTCTAAATTATCTTTTGCAGGTTGCAATAGCCACATTGAAGAAGAGTTCAGCGGGTACGTCTCTCCGGGATGGCCAACCGACAGGAAGGCAAAGGAAGTGAACTGATTGTCCTGTGGGCAAACGTCCTGTTATTTTGCTGTCCATCCACAATGCTGGCCACAATGCCAAGGTTTTGGACAGTCACATCCTTCGCAATGCAGCAAACGCCTTTGCCTTACTGCACTCTCCTGTCATGTCACGATTTGGAAACGCAGCTTAATTTGTATTTTTGATTATCCAGGGAAAAAAACCCTTTACTGCCAATGTGTTCATTTTTCGAAGACATTTCAGCATATAAACAGGTCTTTTTTGTGACAAGTTCCGAAATACTGGCATACATCAGTCATTCAAAATATGTACTCCACAGCTGACTATTATGGGTTAGGAAACAGTGGTACAGATAGATTTTTTTTGCAGCGTCGGTGTGAAACAAGGAGAAAACTTATCACTGCTCCGCTTTGCATGATTATAAATGATATACATTCTGAAAATGGTCATTGGCCTCAGAGTATAACACCCATGGGTCCTTTCTGAAGAGGGGGTGTGCCAAAATATAGAAATGCAGCCAGGGGGGGGGGGGGGGGTGCGGGGGGAGGGGGGGTAGGTATGTAGTCTCCGCCACGACCCAGGCATGCTATTTCCACCTTCGCCGCATCAGTCAGATCAGAAAATACCTCACTACCGAAGCTGCCACCAAACTTGCTGTCTCTCTCATCTTATCTCGCATCGACTATTGCAACTCTCTCCTTTCCGGTCTCCCTCAATCCACCATCTTCACTCTCCAACACGTCCAGAACAATGCTGCCCGCCTCGTCCTCAGAAAGAAAAAATCCGACCACATCACACCCCTGCTCAAACTCCTTCACTGGCTCCCCATCCCCCAACGCATCCAATACAAAGTTCTGTCTCTCTGCTACAAATCCCTGAACAACTGCGCTCCTGCCTATCTCTCCAACTTACTTCACCCCTACACACCTTCCCGCTCCCTCCGCTCTGCCTCCGACCCTCTCCGCCTCCACATCCCTCGCACCAAACTTAACACTTTCGGTCCCCGCTCCTTCTCCGTCTACGGTCCATCCATCTGGAACACTCTCCCACTCTCTCTCCGTCAGAAACACTCTCTCTCCTCCTTCCAGTCCGCCCTCAAAACTCACCTCTTTCAACAGTTTTAGCACTATATCACCGCACTCCCCACCCCAAGCTGACCGTCGTAATGTATTTCACTGTTTGTGGTACGTGAGTCATTGTCTAAAGCGTGCGCATGCGTGCGCGAGTTGTGAGTGTGCGCTTAGAGTTATAATTATTATAAGATAAGCGCATTATAAATACCGTAATTATTATTATTATTATTAGTATATATATACATATGTCATTAAACCCTCTGCTCAAAATATACCAAATGTGGACTTGCTCAATGAAGATCGCAATACTTCTAAAGAGTGAGTTGACCATGTAGTTCTTGCATTGCCCTCCATCTGTCACAGCAGTTTTCATTGGTTGGGTGATAACTGATCATAGGCATATGATATGTACTGTACTTTGTTTGTTTGTTTTATTATTTTTTCTTCCTCTGTCAATCGTTGACTTTCAGCTGTGTAGCTTTACTTATCGTATCAGAATTGCTAATCACATGGTTCATTTCACACGTTTTCCAGACGTACTGTACATGACACATACCAGCAAACAGAATGACCTAACTATGATCTGTGTCCATACAAGTCATTTGTGCTGTCTAAGGAACATGTGTACATGTGTAGTTAATTTTTGAGCGCAATCATGTAAGTTCTTTTGTGATTTTTCTCATGCCCCCAGCAGGTCCAAAATTAAATAAACAAAGTAAAACTGAAGCCAACATTGTGCACAGTACCAGGTTGTGTGTGGTAGCTGCTATGCAATGTGCAATCAGTTGTGACACGATAGCCTGCACCATGTTGAGTTTTTGAAGAGTATTGCTTATATTAATGGCCGGCATGGTGCAGACTGTAGTAGTGTGAGGACAAAATAGGCCGTGAGGCCTTTGCAAATGTCCTTTCTTTCTTTCTGAAGTTACTTTATGAGTCTGCTATTCATGAAATTTTCCTATAAATCATTCATCATATGAATAGAAAAACTCTTTAAATTTTGGTAATTCGTCCGCCCCCACCCGGGTCTGCCCTGGGGGACTTGGGTGGGGTTAGGTATTTTTTAGTTCCCAGGGTCACCCTGGTCAGCCCCACAGGGTGGGTTTTTCTCTCTATTCTGGGGCATGTGTTTCTGTCTACCCTTTGTCCATTCACCTGTATTTGCCTTTTTAAAACTCTCCCTACTGTCTGCACTGCCTGTAGCTCTTGATATTGGATGTGTGTTGCTAAATGGTCTTAGCTTTATTTATGCCCCATGTTGTAGGTTTATTTAATGTATTTGACCGGCTGGCGACATACATTAAATTTTCTGTTTAGTTTTTTTTCACAAGCAGTGCAGGCACGTCCTGAGAAAGCCTTGTTGCTGTCGGGACGTTAAGCAATGTACAATCAATCAATTGGTAATTCGTCCATCTGGTTTGTAAAGAATTTATGTTAGGTGCTTTTTTTAATGAAACTGGTAACTCATTCCAAACAATGGCAACTCTTTTAGAAAAACAAAACTTTCGCAGGTTAGTGTTGCAGTGCCTTACAAAGAATTTACCTTCAGCGTTTCGGGTTGTATTGCAGGCACTCTGCCAGCGTAGCACTGATGTATTTTGCAGTGTTGTGATATGGTCGACTGCACAGACTTTGTATCAAGAGCAGTAAAAGTATTGTTTGGTGTGCATGCCTATATTATGCAGACTAGGTGACACAGTGCATTTTACCCTTGTTATGCAGTTGTTACGGTATTTTATGTTGACATCAGCATTGTGCAGTATATGTTATGGGGCGTGAGACTGCATTTCACTTAGTTGTGCTGCAATGGGACAGAGTGTGGTACTGGTAACAGTATTGTTTGATTTTGTGTTATGTGTGTAGTGTAGTGGTGGCTGGACACTGAATTTCACTGTTATAACGTAGTGGGATGTGCAATGTTGAGTTATATCAGGACTTCAGTGATGCTCTCTCTCTCTCTCTCTCTCTCTCTCTCTCTCTCTCTCTCTCTGTATGTATGTATGTATGTATGTCATGTATGTATGTATGTATGTAATGTATGTATATATATATATATATATATATATATATATATATATATATATATATATATATATATATATATATATATATATATATATATATATATATATATATATATATATATTGTGTTAAGCATTCCGTGTCATCAGTGAAATTTTAATACAGAATAAGATGGCCGTCAGCCGGGAACGCAAAAACTCTTCGTGTTATATATATATGAGGGAAATAATATATGTAGTGGAAGGCTCTAAATGATAAGTCTGTCATTCCTTCTCTCCTATCCCCCTTCTTTTATATACTGTGTAGTTGGCTCCCAAATAAATACATCATGAGCAAGTGGTTGCCGGTGTCAGTCTCGGTTGGCATGCACACAACTGAAAATGACTTCAGCTCCACTGTTCTCCACCCACTAGCTTGTATAAAGTCAGCACTTTGTCAATGTAAATGTGAATAATGTAGTGGAAATATGTTGTTCCACAGTAAAGCTGTATTTTGTGGGGGAGCTGGGTGGCTCGGTGGTAGTGTGTTTGACTCTCATCCCAAAGGTCCTGGCTTCGAATACAGCTTGGGTCAAAATTTGTTCAGACCCTATTTCTGTGACCCATCTTTGAAATCACCTTATGGACAAAAGATGTTAAGCCCTAAACATTTAACATTTTGTATTTGAGGTAGTTACTTTTGTATGGGTGCCTATGTGCATTGTAGCCTAATATGCTTTCAACATACTTGACTGTACATGTATACTTTAAATGAATGTCTGCAAATACAGCGTTTCTTTTGAAAATAAACAAAGATATTATTCTTTATTCACAATGATCATGTGCAAACATAACGGGCATATTGAAACATGTGACATTTGTTTTGTTTCCTTATAATTTGTAACCAAAAACTGCTGGGAAACTGAGATTCAGCTGGAGACACAGGTACATCCACTACCAATCTGTTCACAAACATCTTTCAACCAGAGATGTTCACCGACCTGCTTTCACGGATACACCAAAGGAGCATGTAGCATTGCTTGCAGCAGGTATATTAAAACAAATTCACATTATTCATTAATTAATGTTTGTAGATGATGCCAGAAAAATAAAAATAAAAACACTCTGTGACAACACTCTTTGGTGTGCTTTTTCATCAGTGAATCTGTGAATGATTGAATGAATGTAAACATGCTCACAATGCCTGGCTGAAAAAAAATAAATGAACAAATGTACCGAGGTAACCAGTATGCATTTTTATCCAAGACTGAAAGTGGTTTGTTGGTTGGTTCATGGTTTAACATCCACATTACAACGGTGATGATAATGGCATATTTTACATTAAAAAAAAAGAACATATATATATATATATATATATATATATATTGTGTGTGAGCGTTTGTTTCATTTAGCGAAGTAGCAACTGTATTGGTTTCAAATTTTTGAGCAGGGAAAAAATATCCATCTACGGGGATTGAACCCTGGTTACCTTGCGTGGCAAAATGAGTATTTTACCACTGCACTAACTCAACTACTAAGTGATAACTGGTGCATTTAATTACTTATAGATAAACCTTCTCATCCCGTATCTCCCGTTGTTGTTTGTTCCAGTTTACTTTCTCAATGTCACTAATAGTGATCGAAGACTAGTAGTTTGCAACAGTTTGGGCGTAGGTTATACTTGTTGGTTTGGTAGTTGATTTCCTCCTTTCTCATGCGGGCTTGGGACGGCTACGGCGGAGATATGATCTGCCGGAAGTCAGACATCGCTTGTATCCCTTTTTGAAAACGCACTCGCAAACGACCCAAAGTGCCAATTTTTGCGCGGGACCCCCCCATTTTTTCATAAATAATGTGTGTGATATGATCTAAAGTACGATTTTATCGAATAAAAAGGGCCTGCGCAATTGCCCAACACTGCAAACACTTGAAATGTTATTGATAACATCCGGGCAATCTGCGAATTTACAACATAAACTTTTCTCGATTACAGTTAGAATTCCAATTATCAGAACACACCTTTTTTACGAGAAAATACTAACATACTTTATGAAGTGACCAAAATGTTTCTTTATCATTTTAACACACTATTCGATAAATTTTTGTTGTTTTCTGAAATCAGCTATTTTGCGTGTTTTTGCTGATGGGGTAGGTCACGCAGAAGGTTCAAACTTACAAATATGCCCGGGACCATGGGTCTTTCAGGGTGGCAATAGTCTCCAGACTCAATAAGGCTCTCAAAAAACCCTATAAGCGGCAGTTTTCAATTAAAAAATGTAGGTATAGTATACAACCTTAAGCCGCGTATCCGGAGGCGGGAAGTCTCGAATGAGTTAAGGTGTGACAGGCGACAGCGGCGGGACAAAATGCATCGCCTCATGTTTTTCTGAAGTTGTGTGTGCTCGCATTCCGAATGTACCATAGCTGTTAATAGTATAATTATAGGTATAAGGTCAGGTCGTAGACTGGACTAGTCAAATACCCCCACCCTCCTAACCCTCATCTCCGTGCCGACACACACACACAGTCACAACCATAAGACCCCTCCCTTTATGATCTTCTACTCCAGAGAAATCCACATATAAAATGTTGTCAGCAAACGGCTTTAAATATTCACTAAACAGCGTCACTACTGAACGCAACTCTCACACAAGAGGCATAGATCTTAATGAGACCCCGCAATTGCGGGGGCTCATGAAGATCTATGCCTCTTGTCGAAGAATCACTGGCAGTCTACTTGGCCCGCAGAAACACCTTATCTTTCGATAAAACCTAACGTTAACTTGTATCTCAGCCAGGGTTTATGAGCATT
>BTPG01000003.1:33327830-33385974 GCA_036245525.1 Semisulcospira habei
GGCGCTACTCTTAAATTATCACGTGAGTCGATCAAAACTAATTCAAGGGTAGTGCCAGATCATCTCTGCGCCTGACATCTAACGACTATGTACAGTTGCAGGAGGTGGATCGACCATGATAATTCAAAGGTAGTGCCAGATTAGCTTGGCCTTGAATTACCATGGTCGTTCCATCTTCTGAAAGTAATGCAAAGCGGCACCTGCTGAAGTCTTAGAGAGAAGATGGAGATAGAGTCGAAGCATAATAGCAAGAGACAGGGATTCTCATGAGCCCTTACACCTGCAAGGGCCCGCCATCAAAATCTATGTCTCTGTCTCTTACCAAATACGAGTCCGAAATAGCTCAGTCGGTTAAGCGTCGGAGCAAGAGAGCGAAGGGAATCGCCGGGTCGTGGGTTCGAGTCCCCGTCCTGGCCCCGGTAGCTGGACTCGCAGTCCAGGGAAAAAAGACGGGCTTGTTCCATAGCATGTCCGTGGAAAGGTCCTGGTAAATCGAAGAGACACAGTTGCAGTGCGCCTGAATTGATCAGTGTTCAGGTCGTACTCCATAGGCAATAGATTTCTCTGTCCCCCATAACCCGCCCGTCAGGGCCGTCTATTATCACTTCGGTGCCGTGGACGTTAAACCCCGAACTAACCAACCAACCTTTTACCAAAGAGCAGCCCTTCCCAAGTGTTAGCTGAGCCTAATGCCGTCGCTCCGATACCTACGCTCTACATATATCTGTTCTATCTATCTATCTATATCCCGTAGTCTTGCCGACCGTTGGGGCACCACTGATGACTTAACAACCAGCTCCCTCCATTCCTCTCTGTTTTCTGCCATTCTCAGCGTATCGCCCAGCTTCAGTCCTGTCCACTCTGGGATATTGTCCTCCCATCTTTTCCTCTGTCTTCCTCTCCGTCGTCCTCCTTGCACAGTGCCTTGCAGGATTGTTTTGGCAAGCCCTGCTGAACGTGTGACATGCCCATACCACTTCAGTTTGCGTTTTCTCACAATGGCTAATAAGTCTTCATAGGGCCCGATGGCTTGCGTGATTCTGCTTCCCACGTCCTCGTTTGTGATGTGATCTCTGTATGAGATGCCAAGCAGCCTTCGAAAACATATCATTTCAGTGGCTTGTATCCTCCTTTCAAGGTCTGCTGTGAGGGTCCATGACTCGCAGGCATACAAGAACACTGAGATGACTAAGGAGCGCATCAGTCCGATCTTGGAGCAGAGTGTGATGTTTCTGTCCTTCCATATGGTCTTCAATCTTGTCTGTGCTGTTGTTGTCTGCGCAATCCTGGACAGTATTTCTGGTTTTGATCCCTCATCAGTCACAATGGCTCCTAAGTATTTGAATTTCTTAACTGTTTCCAGTTTTTGGCCTCCAACCATGATTTCAGAGCCAATGCAACTCGTGTTATTGGTCATCAGTTTGGTCTTCTCTGCACTGATTTCCATCCCATATGCAATGGCTGTACTATCCAGCTTTTCCACCAGCTGAGCTAGCTCCTTCTCTGTTCCTGCAAGGCCATCAATGTCATCTGCAAAGCGCAAGTTCGTGATTGTTCTGCCAACAATACTGACAGTTCCTTCATGATCTTTCAGAGCGTCCGTCATGATTCTTTCCATGAAGATGTTGAAAAGAGTAGGTGAGAGCAAGCAGCCTTGTCTGACTCCAACTGTAGTCCTAAACCAGCTTCCTATTTTGCCGTTGAAGCAGACTGCGCTAGTGGCCTTGTTATAAAGGTTTGCTATGACTTTGATCAGGTTGGCATTGATGTTGTATAGCTTCATGGTGGACCAAAGGGCTGCATGCCACACCCTGTCAAACGCTTTCTTAAAATCCACAAAGACATGATAGAGGTCCTGCTGGTGCTGGAGGTATCTCTCACATAAAACTCTCAGGTTGAAGATCTGCTCAGTTGTGCTGCGCCCTGGTCCGAAGCCTGCCTGTTCCTCAGCTATGATTTCCTCTGCCTGTGGCTTCAGCCTGTTCAGTAGGATCTTTAACATGACTTTGCTTGGGTGGGATATAAGGCTGATCGTGCGATAGTTTTGGCATTGATGTAGGTTGCCTTTTTTGGGGGAGAGTTATTATAAGTGATTGGGTCCATGGTGTGGGCCAATCCCCTGACTGCCAGATCTTATTGCAGATTGTTAGTAAGGCGCTTATCGTGTCTTCTCCCCCTTCTTGGACTAACTCCGCAGGGATGTTGTCTGCTCCTGCTGCCTTCCCTTTTTTCAGCGACTTCACTGCAGCCTCTACTTCTTCTCGGAGGATGGGATAGTTGCCATTGTTGGTCACGGGTGGGTTGACAAGTATGCCTGGGTCCCCTGCAGCTCGGTGGTTGTACAAATCTGAGCAGTACTCTGTCCATCTCTTCAGTATGTCTTGGTCTTCCGTAAGACAGTTCCCTTCACTGTCTTGAATGATCGAGGAGCGTCCTTGTTTTACACTGGTCAGGTCTTTCAGCAGCTGGTATGCTTTTTTGCTATTATTTTTGTTCAGATTTTCTTCTACGTGTTTACACTGATCTTCAATCCACTTATTCTTTGCCTTTTTCATGCTTTTCTTGATATCCTGGTTAATTTCCCTGTATTGTTTAGCTCCTTCTACCTCTGATTTCTTTTTCTTTAATTCTCGACGCTTGTCACATAGAACAAAGATGTCAGCTGTAACCCAAGGTTTCTTTGCTTGTCGGTGTTTGCCAAGGATCTCACTGGCTGTTTGGGTTACAACATTGTTAAATGTGTCAATCAGTGTGTCCACGTCCGTGTCTTCTGCACCTAGAAGTAGTAATAGTGCGAATTTTCCTCCTATCTTTGCCTGAAAGGCTTCCGCTACCTCTGGGTCTTTCAGCTTCTCGAGGTCAAACTTGATTCTGGTGGGACCCTGCTTGTTGACCTTCTTTAGGCGGAGTCGGAAGGTCATCATCACGAAGTCATGGTCGCTTCCAGTGTCTGCTCCTGGAAAACTTCTACGGTTAGCAAACTAACAATGACGTAAATGAGAAAGCTGACCTTGCATGGTGACTCGGCAGTCGAAGCTTGGCTTTTTGCACGGTACGGTAAACTTCGGATAAAACAAATCGCCAGGGGACCCAACTTTTCTTGTTGTTTTATCCGGCTCATCCGCGAAGTAATTTACATAGCAAGAGTGTCATCAGCCCAAAAACAAAACAAAACAAAAACCCCGACTGGTTAGTAAAGCAGCAATTGGTAGAGCTGCTGGACAGCAGTGGACGTGCTAATTGCTGATTGGCTGGATAAACAGCCATTTAGCGATTGGCTAAACTGCAAGTCAGCTAAAAAGCGTAGTGACTCACTGATTAGTGCGTCAGCAACTGAATGCTTAACTCATTCTACCCCAACACCGAAATCCCCAAATGTTGCCATTGTCCTCTGAAAACTGCGTGGCAGTGCAGGACACAGATCGACCATGATTGTTCAAGGGTGATGCCAGAATAGCTTGGCGCCCATAGGCGCCAAGCTAGTCTGGCATCACCCTCGAACTATCATGGTCGATCCTTATCTTGCTGCGGTGTGTCTGGGGTAGAATGAGTTAATGGGTCACACAGTTTCTGAGTGAGTGAATGGCCTGTATGTTGAAAACAATATCGTCACACGGTCAGCCTATGGCGCAAGAAAGCACTACTTTTTCATTTGTGTGCGGGGTTGTGGTTTAGACCTTTTGGCAAGCTGGCTGTAAGGTTAAAAAAAAAAAAAAAAACCAACCCAACAACAACAGTCTTGCACACAGGCATTTAGTTTTAATTGCAAAAGCGACCTTAGTCCCGTTCTTTTTAGGAACGCACGGACGATGTAGGATTGCTGGAGTCGGTGAAATGTTGTACAGACGTAGTAAAAGTAAAACCACAATTGTGAGAACGATATTTTTATTTGTATGTGCATTGTGTGTGTGTGTGTGTGTGTGTGTGTGTGTGTGTGTGTGTGTGTGTGTGTGTGTGTGTGTGTGTGTGTGTGTGTGTGTGTGTGTGTGTGCGTGCGTGCGTGTGTGTAATGTGTGTGCTCAAAATATGGGTCTTTCTACTTGCCTCACACCTGATAACAATGACACACACAATCTCGCGGCCGTGTGCACCGACTGTGAGGAATAGCTCGGCCATGATAGTTCAAGGGTAGTACCAGATTAGCTTGACGCCTAAAGCATGTTCTTAATTAAACGAACTTTAGTTCGCGGAACTCTGACGATCTAGAGTTCACGATCTCGAGCGAACCAGGTTGGTTCTTAATTGGACGATCTAATGATACGGCGAACCTAGTTCGAAGTAGTTCACGAACCTCGGCAAACCATAGTTTCCTGTCGGAAAACGTTCGCTCAACGTTTTGAGCAAACCAAAGCGAACCTTTTCTCTGATTGGTCAAAACGTTTACCCTCTTCTGCTTTGGAGATAAGAAGATAGTCACCGATACAAACAAATATGGCGGACGCCGATATTTCACTCTTGCAAAGAACAAGACCTATTTTTATTAATTTGTGGGAGGCGCAACGCTGTTTGTGGGGTCGCTACTGCAAGGAGTACAAAACAAACATCTTTCAAATCGCGAAGCGGCATAGCGGCAGCCATTTTGAACACCTTCGCAGACAGTAAGTACGCCGAATCAAGCACTTCAGTTAAGAAAGAGAACCATGGCAAACCTTGTTTGCTGAAGTTCGCCTAGGTTCGTTCAACCTCAATTAAGAAACAAACTAAAAGATCGCAGATCTTCTCCGATCTAGGTTTGCCGATCAAAAGTTCGTCCAATTAAGAACAACTCTAAGGCGTCAAGCTAATCTGGCACTACCCTTGAACAATCATGGCGGAACCAAATCAGGCCGGCTGTTGTTCCGCGGGAGTATCCTAAATTTCTGAATACACTACAGCATACGAAACAAGTTCCAAGATATTATTGGCACGCTTTATTTGTGAGAGTTTCAACGAAAGCAGCAATAAAAAGGCGGACACTGCATTTGGTAAATAGTATGACATTGTGTGCTGGACTATGATTTTGCGCCTCACGGCTGAGAGTCGTAGTGTCCAAAATCACAGACCAGCATACTAACAGTGCGACCAGCCAGCTGGCATGGAAGAGAGAATCTTATTATGCTCGTGTACGGAATAACAAAAGGTGCATGCTTAACAATTCACCATAAAAGCAGTTTAGAAAAGTTTCACACTCACGCACACGCGCGAGCCCACCCACGCACACACACAAATACACATACGCACACACAGACACACGCACGCACACACACTCACGCACCCACACGCACACACACACGCACACACACACACACACACACACACACACACACACACACACACACACACACACACACACACACACACACATCTGCTCTCTAAAACACAATCGAAAGCATTATGTAAGCATGTAAATGTAAGCATAACTAATACAACAATTAAATGGAAGAAGGTTATCACTTCAAAATAATCAAGACATTTGGCGAAGAATGCAAAAAAACAACAACAACAAAAAAAAAACCCGGATGGATAGATGGATGAGTGGTTGGACAGATGGACATTGGGTGGGATTGGTGAGCGGGTTTTGGAAGGATGGATGAACAGATGAAAACATTGCTAAGTGTGTGGGCAGGTGTGCGAGAAAGACATTACCGTCCGCAGAATAAGTTATTGAGGCTCAACCATTGCACATAATAGCATGCGACATAACAAAACTGAGCTTGAAGCGAGATAAGCAAACTCAACGCTACTTCTCAGTTCTTAAAGCGAGTTCCACACACACACACACACACACACACACACACACACACACACACACACACACACACACACACACACACACACACACACACACACACACACACACAAACGAATGAACAAATTATTTTCTATTTATTAAAACTGTGTGTGCTGGTCTGTGATTTTGGACCTTACGGCTTAAGCCGTAAGGTCCAAAATTACAGACCAGCACACATATCACCATAACTACAAAGACCTTTTTTTCCGTGAGTTTAGTCATATAAAACATTTGATCACTCATTCAGAAGAACATTATTTCGAAATCAACGAATCTTTCAGTCTGTGTGAGCATTTCAGGATTGGTAAACAGATACACCGAAGCTGACGCCGTTTTCACATTAAAGCTTACACAGAAGAAACAAGGCACATTACAATGTTATATAGTGGTATGTTTTAAATCACGCGTAGTCGAAATCGAAAATTGTGATGAAAACCGCGATTGAAACACTGGCAGTTGTTAGTTGATAATGTTCGTGTCCACAATACCGGTTCACTTCCAATAGTAGGTTCATTGCCACCATTTTGGTCTATGTCCACCGTAAGGTTCATGGCCAACGTTAGGTTCATGGCCACTTTAAGGTTCACGATCCCAAAAGTTCATATCCGCCGTAAGGTTCATGGCCACCACTTGGGTTTGTGGCCACCGTAAGGTTCACGGCCATCATCAGTGTTCATGGCCTCGACTACGTTTCACTCCAAAGCTTATGGCCATGATAATGTTCAACCCAAGGGCCGGCCACCATTAGGTTCATGGCCATCGTAAGGTTTATGACCACCATGTAAATCATATCCACCATAAGATTAATGGCCGGCAATTGGGTTCATTCCGCCAACATGGTTCATAGTCACCGTTTGGGTTCATGGCCACCGTAATGGCCATGGCCACCAGTTGGTTTATATCCACCAGATCCCACCATATGGTTTATATCCACCATAAAATTAATGGCCGCCAATTGGTCGCCATGTGCGTTCATGGTCTCGACAACGTTTCACTTCAAGGTTCCAGGCCTTCATTATAGTGAGGTTTTGTTAGAGACGAACGACTGACAACTACGATCGAGAGCAAATCACGGCGGACAGACAACACTCCAAACATCTCCAAGAGGCAAAGATCCTCATGAGCCCTCCGGGATCATGAGGATCTTTGCCTCTTGAAGATGTTTGGAGTGTTGTCAATATTATGGGACACGCTGGTTATCCGCCGTGATTTCGCTCTCGTTCGTTGTTGGTAATCGTTCGTCGCAAACAAAACCTCATTAACATTCTACCCACAGGCCCGTACACGTTTGATAACCAATTCCCTGATACTGCAACTCTTAACGTGAACTGCGTTTTGATGATACACTGAAGTAGACCTAAGCAAGGGCTTTAATTATCACCTTGCTTGGAGCACTTGGATTCGGCCGTAAAGTTTGACCATAATTATGTTGTGTCTTTCTCAGAAATATACGTAATTCTGGGACAAGAGGTATGACTTCGCATGAGCCCCTGCATCTGCAAGGACTCATGAGAATCTATACCTCTTGTAGTTAGGTACAGGGTCTGCCTAAAAGACATTATTCCCGTACTCAGAACAGTTTGACATTTTGTCTGAAGAAACTCGACCACGCAAATTGTAGTCTTGTCCACAGATACCAAACTGAATCCGTACACAGATTTTTATGAGCCTTTGCCGTATGAGATGCAAGGCTCTAGCGGAAAGACTATATATTTCTTTTACTTCAAACACTCTGATTGTCATGAGCTAGAAGATGCAGGGTTCCAAGTCACAAACCGCATCACCTGAACTGAGACACACTGACTATTCCGTAAAACTCGACCACGCAAATTCGACCACACAGATTGTACTGTTGCCCACAGAGCAATAACAATTAAAAAAAGTTCTCATACATAGTTCTTTGTGGCAGAAGAAGGTAGTGTTTAGTTAAGGAAGCACATCAGTTTAACACATTCGAGACGTGCTGCATCCGCATCCGGACTTGTCCCACTAAAAGTCATCCACACACATCGAACCTTGGTCCACAGAGACTAGGCCAGAGATGGAATTATTTTGTCCTAAGTCAATGTGGCAGATATGGCGTCGTCTACATCATAAACCTCACCATTTATTTTGAAACACGTTGAAAATGACGCAATCGGTAGTCTCGTCACGATCACTTGTGTACTGGTCTGTGATGTATAATTCGTAGACTACAGCCAGAATAACAAATCATCACACATTTAGAAACGTGATTGTTAGTAGCACGCATAGCGTGCTGTTGTCCACAAAGGTTAAACGCAGATTCTCATTCGCTCTGCGGCGAGTACCAAACGCCTAGCCTACGTCACAGACCACATTATCTAACCTAAAACACTTCGACATGTCATTACAAAATCAAACATACAAATCGTTATGTTGTTTTTAAAGACTAAACCAGGTACGTATTTTTTTTATTTGTAGTATTTATGTGTCGGGCGATGGCAGGATCGTATTCGGGGCACATTATCTAGCTTGAAACTTTTTGTCTTGTCCGACGAAAAGTCATACACGCATATCGCACTGTTCTCCACAGAGACTAGCCCAGTCAGCAAAACTCCTCTGGCCCACGACGGCCGCAGTGGGCCAGCGCACGTCAGTGCGCTGGCCCACTGCGGCCGTTGTGGGCCCGAAAACGTGTTCCTACTGGGGCAGCCAGAAACGCAGTTCCTCACGAGATCCCGCGTCAGGCGATGGAAGAGTCTACGCCACAGAGGTCAGTGCGCATCATCTGACCTGGAACACTTTGACCTGCCCGTAGAACTCGGCCACACATATGGTGCTGTCGTCGACGCAGGCCACGCCGATGGGCCACTCCAGGCCGTCCTCCTGCGACAGGACCACCCTCAGCAACTTGCCGCGCGAGTTGAAACGCAGGATGCGTTGGTGGCACGAGTCCACGAGGTACAGATAGCCCGAGGGACTGCAGGCCACGCCTCCTGGGGTGTCGATCACTCCGCTGTGTCTGCGCGCGAGGAGAGGTAGCGTTGGTAAAGTATTGTTAAACATTTGTTCAGACAAAATGCTATAAATGGCGATGATCTAGCAGGAAACGTTAATGATATTTAACATACCAGTACATAAACAACTATAGTTAAATTAATATATCCGACTCCTGTCGGTAAATTTTTGTAAAGCACGTATAGTTTAGATTATTAAGTTTGAAATTAATTCAATTTAATTTAGTTAATTAAATTTAATTGTATTTATTTTATTTTATTTATTTATTTTATTTTTTTATTTTTCTTTGTTTGTTATAGTCTGAAATCACCAAGATGTGAAGCGACATTAAAGAAAATGATAACATTCATCGTTAAACATAAATACACATAGAAAATGGCATACCGCAAAAAAACAAAACAACTAACAACACAGGGACACATGCATAATGCATTAATCCGCTCACTGCCAAAAAAAAAAAAGTGCGCACGATCCAACTGCAAGAGACATAGATCCGCATAAGCCCCCACAGTCGCGGGGGCTTATGCGGATCTGTGTCTCTTGCTGAGGCCAGTGTGTACCCATGCTCCATGGACGGCTGTGGCGTTTTGCCGGTGGATTAACAAAAGATTTCAAAACAAGATACGCGTCCACTGGCGCAAAGGGGGTTAAGCCCCTTTTTAAGCCCCTTTGGGGCGGTCCGTGGCGCAGTGGTTAAGGCGCCTGCCACCAATGCCAAAGGTGCGCGGTTCGATACCGGGTTCCGGCGTTGGACTTTTCTCCTCTGGTAAGTGTCACCGTTAATTCGGGCGGACTGTCGGGGGTTCTTTCTCCGGGTACTCCGGTTCTTCCACCCCCCCCCCCCCCCCACTTTGGTACCGGTCTCAGGCCACTTTACAAATTTCAAATACAAGCGATCAAAATTCTCTGTAACCTCAGTAGCTGACTGGCCCTTCGTTTGTCTTGTACTGTGTTTGTCTTAAATGGCGTAAATCCGTGTCTGTTTCGTGAGTGTGTGTGTTGGGTTTCAGGCGCGGCGCTTTGAGTCGATTTCCCCAAAAATTGAGAAAAAGCGCCTATATAATAACGGTATTATTATTATTTATTATTATGTCGAGATACTCCCAATTGGTTTTGAGTTTACAACATGAGGACAACATTATAGTTCAGGGGACAGGTCGACCACGATAGCTCGAAACTCGCTCAGCCATTCTGACACCACCCTTGAACCATACTTGGTCCATCGACCGTTGCCGACCCATCTCCCGTTGTAGTTTGGCAGGGCTGTGTTGATTAACCTCTTTTCCTGCGGGGAATGGTAAATGCGAAACAGCTACAAGAGACATAGATCCTCATGGGCTCCCACAACTGCGGGAGGAAGGGGGGGGGGCTCATGAGGATCGATGCCTGTTGCTGACCCCAGCTTGTATCTCTGTGCCTTGAATGGCTTGGGATATTTGGCGTCTTACATACAACGATAAGATACATAATTTAACCCTTATCATTCGGAATACACCAGTGTGTGAAACAGGTTTGACTAAACTAGTTCAAGGGTAGTGTCAGAACAGCTTGGCGCCTCTAGGCGCCAAGCTATTCTGGCACCACCCTTGAACTAAAGTCATTGGTCTATATCCTTATCTGTAAGTACTATAATGTAGCTGGCATATGGCAGTGTACATATTTGAAGTTTTTAGCCTCAGTATGATATGGGTTAAGACTAGTAGTTGCGGTGGCGGTGGGTGGGTGGAATGGGGGGGGGGCTATTTAGGATCTATACCTCTTTCTGATGCCACTTTGTGTCCGAGTTCCATAAAAAAAAAAAAAGGCTGGGTTTTTGGTGTTAATTTAACAACAATTTCAGAAACACAGTCTGGGACCACTGACCGTGAAGTCGTTAACTCATTCGCAGTCAGCCGCATCCGGATGCGCGGCTTACGCCGCGCATCCGGTTGCGGCTGGCCGCGAATGAGTTAAGACTGAGATGAAATCTTTTTTGTTCCGTCCCGCGTCAACCCGCTGAGTGCCAGTTCACGGCAGAATGTGTCTCTGCAATTTTCGCTAGTTCAACACCAAGAGACCCTAGCTGTCCCAGGAACATGGATTCCAAGTGCCGTCAGCAAGAGGCATAGATCCTCATGAGCCCCCGCGACGGCGGGGGCTCATGAGGATCTATGCCTCTTGCAGGTGGGTGGTGTGCACATTTTTCCGGCACTGAACGGGTTAAAATATGACGCAATTTACAGGCCTGACTTACTTTGGGGGCTGAAAGTTGAACCTGGTATCGCCGTCTTGTCCCAGGGCCAGGAGCGCCTTGTTCTCGCTGTCTGATACGATGACGTGGCCTTGGGCCGATACACACATACTGTAGGGGACCTGAAAAATTGTCCAGACACAAAATGATGACGAACTAGAAATCCACGAAGGCACGTGAGAAAACATTAAGCCAGCCTATTGACTGCAAAAGTGCGTGACCAGTTCATTCATTTATCCACTTTCCAAACTCATCGTAATAATTATCAGAATGTGCTCAATCCAGACCAGAAAGTGGACTGCCAAGCGTGGCGAATGCAAAAGAAATACCCAACAAAGACGGAAACACGCTCACAGAGAACAAGTAAGAAATAGATGAAATTAAGCTGTGTTGTACTTGTCCGCTCCAAGCGTGTTTCTTTCTTTCTTTCTTTCAAAGATGTGCTGTTCTGCGACGTCTTAAACCTGACTGTTTTAGGCCTGTGAAAGAGCCATGCTATTCTGCTAAGTGCTACCCGTGAAATATCACGGCCGATCAATCTCTCAAACAGGGAACGCAGTCTGCCTTCCAAAGTTCTGGAAGTCATTATCAGCTTTGAGACAAATAGACGATTTACGGAAATCATAAGTAGGTCGAAAATTGCACGCGTTTCCACGATATCTCATGTTTGCTCGGGCTTTTAATCCTTTCACTGATAAGCGGACACAGCCTTTTTTTTTTTTTTTTTTTTTTTAAATTGTCAATTCAACTTTAAAGGCCCCGAGCCGTCAAAGGATATGGATGCAATGTGATTTCAGCAAGAGGCATAGATCCTCATGAGCCCCCGCAACTGCGGGGGCTCATGAGGATCTATGCCTCTTGCATATGGGTGATATTTAATTTTTCTCGGCAGTGAAGGCCTTAATCCACTGTTTTTCATGAACAGCATGCAGATTTGACAGACTTCTTTCTGACTCCCGAACAACGTCTGCTGCAGTTTTCTTCCTGTGTATTATTTTCAACAATCGAGTGAAGGCTACACTCGTTCAAAAACGTGCTGCGTGCGAATACGCGGCAAATAAAGTGAGCGTTTCCAGACATTCATGCGGCATCCCAGTAAAGCAAAGGTCCGCGGGCCCACGACAGCCGCGATGGGCCCGCGCACGCCTGTGCGCCGGCCCACTGCGGCCGTCGTGGGCCCGAAGACGTTTAATTTCTACCTGGGACGTCTTGAACGCTCAGTTTTATTTGAGGCGTGTGTCGTATGATAAAAGACGAATGCAATAATACATGTGCATGTACCACCCGATTGGTTGACGCTTCTCTTCTGCATAAGAACACCTATACAGGTGTCTCTGCGGAAGACGCTCACCTTGAAAAGTGTTTTGGACAGAAGGCGTATTCTGGGGAAACTCCCCACTCTGGAGCCAATCGTCTTGAGGTGCGTGTACGACCTGAAGTCTGACGAATCAAATCGCACGATGGTGATGACGTTGTTGATGTGAGACTTCTTGTTGTCCGTCGCCAGCGCCAGAGTTCGGTAGTCGAGGGAGGTGACCGCACGATACTGCTTCTTCATGGCCAGGGTGTGCATCAGAACAATGGAAGAATCTTCAAGCTTTGAAAGAAACAATTGAACATGTAGAAACAGTCACACGCTGCATCACGGTGGTCTTGTTAACTCATTCAGCCCGACGCACGTATTTCCCAAATTTTGGAGGCGTCATCTAACGACTATGCACCTGTTGCAAGAGATGGATCGACCATGATAATTCAAGGGTAGTGCCAGATTAGCTTGACGCCTATCGGCGCCAAGCTAATCTGGCACTACCCTTGAATTATCATGGTCGACCCATCTCCTGCTGAAGTGCGTCAGGGCTGAATGGGTTAATTTATAAAGTTATCACACAGTAGTACAACTTAAAGCATTATATATTATGGAATTTACCCGCGAAAACTGACCTCTAAATGACCTTAAGTAACTTTCCCTTTTTTTTCCAGAGGGGACAAAACTCATCCTTGCAAATGACCAAATATTTTAGTGCCCAGACCGAAAAGGTGTCTGCATGGCGGGTAAAATGCACACAAGATCCCAACGGAGAAAGAAACACACTTAGACATGACAGTTACGACACAATTTATTAATATCTCGAAATGGACAAACACACAAGTATACTATTCAGTTGCTTCTTATGTTGTTTAATTAATTAATTAAATAATTAACAAATTAATTAATTGACTTCAAAAGCAAAATGACTGATTGATTGATTGATTGATTAATCGATCGATCGATCGATCGATCGATCAATCAATCAATCAGTCAATTAGCGTTTGAAGTCATTAGAAGAGTTGACTTTTAATCCGAAACATGTAATAGATGACAACAACAACAACAATAACACCCACGGTGTCCAGCAAAGCCACAGATAATTTTTTTTTAAAAAGTCCCACCAAACCTCACCTTCATGAAAGACAGCTGATCGGAATTACTTGACGTCACGGCCACAATTTCCGTCGTGAGTTGCGTAATGCAGCACAGAGTGCACCCTAGCGGCTGAGACACAAAGGACGGCGACTCTTGTCGCCAGGGAAACACCCGCAAGAGGTCGCTAGTCAAGTATGTCACCAAGATGGTGGCGCGAGGCTGCAGGACACAGATGTCGCCCAGACCGAAGGGGTACTTGTCGGATTCCAGCCCAGCCCAGAATTCAAACATCTGTGCAAATTGGGACGAACGGAGATTATTTACACGAGTTGAATGCAACTGTATTGGTGGCCACGCTTTTACTACTGCACTCATTTTATTCCGCAAAGCTCTCACTGTGTGCCATGGGTTTTGAGTCTAATGAAAGAATGATGAATAAGTTCAGCGAAGTGGTCATGGTACAAGCGACCTAGTCCACACAAAGACGGTTTAACCCCTTCCCTGCCACTGTACGTACATTACATTTTGGTTTCTGAAATCTTTGTTCATTGAAAGGTCAAAAGCCAACACCGTCCAAGAAACATGGATACAAACTGTTCTCATCAAGAGGCATAGATCCTTATGAGCCCCCGCAGTCGCGGGGGCTCATGAGGATCTATGTCCCTTGCAGTTGGGTCGTGTTCACTGTTTTTCTCAGCGGTGAAGGGGTTAATAGTTCGCGATACCAATTGTTCTTAGTGTGTCTTACAATAATGCTGGGCGAAAGGGTTAAATTAAGTTATGAAGTTTGAAAGTCGTAAAATGGAAGACTTTTGTGCTCTTTTCCTGCTTTGCACACAAGAGAGCTCCTTCCGTTACGCTCAAAAGGCAGTGAAAATCGTTGGTACGAGTGCCTACGCACATGGGTTGTCAATAAAAGGGTAGAAAGGTTTTAGTCGAGGCAAGACAACATTGATACCCCGTTGTCAGTATCGGCGAATTTTAGTAACCAAAGCCTGCCATGAAGCAGATCGCATTAAGCTGTTTCACGTCTTGGTTGATTGTCTATCATAAGAATATAAAATAATAGAATTATTAAGGAAGGGGAGAGGGAGGATATTGTGTATGTGATCTGAGCTTTTGGACTTCTGGACCCGACCCAGTAAGGAAAAGACCATCGGGCCGACGTCGTCCCGACGGCCTTTGCGTTCCGCGTACGGCAACAGACACACCAATGAGTCAGCATGCTTGGTTTCAGATATCTTTGGAAGTCTTCACAAAAAGTGCGACAGCGCATGGCTTACCGACTGCGGGCCGTCCAGGAAACCCATACTCTGGCTGGACAGGGTCATGGAAGCGAGGCTGCCCGTGGACGCAATGGACCGTGACATAGAAGAGCGAGGCCCGGAACGGACGGGAGGTGGGGCCAGTTTGTAGGTGTCCAATGACAGTCCTTGTCGCCTGAAACACACGTTGCGTATACGTCACTTCCTACACCCCATTACTGCAGGATCCTACTAGTTTCATGAAAGTACTATGAACGCCTCCACATCGACTGCGGAATCTGCCCAATTTGTCCCAGCTCTCAATTCACAGGCATACTTTTCTTTTATGTTAGACATTTAGCACATAGCTCACCGTTTTTGCTAGCAACTCTTAAATGACGTTTTTTTGAGGTTCTGTTTTTTTATGTGACAGGGAAGTGGATGCAAGGTGTGGGGAAGGGATGGGGTGGGGTGGTTTAAAGTAGTGTGTGATTGTGCGAGTGTCTGGGAGTGTGCTCTTGTGCATGCGCAGTGAGACCAGTGTTTTCCTGCACAACAGCGCTTTATAAGAGATCTTTATTATTATTATTATTATTATTATTATTATTATTATTATTATTATATAGCCGGCGCTGTTCTTATAGCGACGGGCCCCCAAGTAGCAACTGTGGAAATATAATTCGTCTTTTTCTTTTATTTATGCGTATTAAGTGTAACTAGTCTCAGCCAAGCAGAAAGTTTCAAAACATGATATTACGTGTTTAAGAGATACTATGACAGGGATGTCCCTAGTTTGCTTTGTGTTAAGGCCCCGCTACACATGCCCGGTTTTGATGCCGATTCCCGATTAGTTTCGAATCGGTAGGTGATCGGACCGGACTGCAAAAACGTGTGCACTGCCACACATTCCCCGACTTTATTTAGCCGACCGGTTTGAACCGAAGATCAAAGTTCGTACCTGTTCTGCAAAATGGCTGCTAGTTTTGACAGTAATGATGATGTGCTTGCATTATCAGCAGTTTTGCATCATATTCGGGGAGAGGCGTGCGAAACATCAGCAACGGCGATGGTACTGATCACAACAGGCGTGTTCCGCCATTTGCAAACTAAAACGACATGCTTTGCGAGACGCGCTCTGATTGGTTGAAACTTACGATCGGGACCGATTCGGATCGGAAAAATAGAGCAGGTTCTAGACACCCGATTCCCAGCCGATTTGGGACCGGATCGGATAAATGACGTCATCCGATCGCAATCGGATCGGAATCGGCTTCAAAATCGGAGCACAACCGGCACGTGTGGCGGGGCCTTTAGGGAGGGTCAGGTCGGGTTGGGGCCGTTGGCGCCGGCCATGAGACGCCTTCTCGACGGGCCTCACCCGTCCCGAGCCATTGTCAATTTGTTGTTTGTAACTGTTGTGTGAGTTTGGATGATTGCGAGTTGCACCTGAGGTGGCGAAACAAATTTTCCTGTACGTGGCAACATGTATTTGGAAGAATAAAGTTTGTTTATTTATTATTATTATTATTATTATTATTATTATTATTATTATTGTTATTATTATTATTATTATTATTATTATTATTATTATTATTATTATATTATTATTATTATTATTATTATTATTATTATTATTATTATTATTATTATTATTATTATTATCTTGACATAGCGCGACAAGGAATATTATAGGTAACGGTTTGACTGTGGGGATAAGTATTTTCCACACAGATGCCGTTACTCAGAGGACTTTGCCCTTTGGCTGTCGACAGCTGAAACCCCGCTACCGATGGCCAAAGGGTTAACTCATTCACGGACAGCCGCATCCTTATGCGCGGCATAAGCCGCGCATAAGGATGCGGTTGGCCGCGAATGAGTTAAATTGTGCAGGGTTCCAGCCCCCAGTTGCAGGAAGCCTGCCCAGGCCAGTAACTGCCAACCGGCCGTCCCTCTGACACTGCAGCGAGATACTAAAAATAGCTCAAAGCAAAGCCGTTGGAATTATGACAGGTAGGCACTGGCTGATAAAAAATACGTGCAATTCTTCCCTGGACCTCAAGTCAGAGTGCTGTATTATGTCTGAGTGATTTTGGAGCTTATAGCTTTTCTCTTTGCATAGTGACACGTCACGATTACATAGGCATCGCATCGTGTTTTCATCTACCTTTAGAAATTCAGTCTGCCTTAACTCATTCAGCCCGACGGCCGTATTTCCCAACTTTTGGAGGTGCCATTTAATGACTATGCACCAGTTTGCAGGAGATGGTATCGACCATGATAATTCAAGGGTAGTGCCAGATTAGCTTGGCGCCGACAGGCGCCAAGCTAATCTGGCACTACCCTTGAATTATCATGGTCAACCCATCTCCTGCTGTAGTGTGTCTGGGCTGAATAGGTTAAAGTTAGAGAAGAATTTAACCCAACGGAGAAAGAAACACGCTTAGAACAGACAGTTGCAGCACAGTTTATCACTATTTCTTCAAAATAGACAAACAAACAAATATAGAGATCAGTCGCTACTCACTATGGTATCAGTTTCAGCCCACTTAATCAAATTTCAAATACAAACGATTTTGAATTTCCAAAAACTACAGTAGCTCGCTTGAGCTTGCCCTTAGCACCACGTGAATGTTCTGTGTTTATGTACAGTGTGTGAGTGAATGCGCGTGATTCACGTGAGCGTGCTTGTTGGGTTCAGTTCGCGGCGGCGCTTTGAGCCGATTTTCAATTGGGATAAAGCGCCTATTTAATGCGTTTATTATTATTATTATTATTATTATTATTATTGTTATTATTATTATTATTATTATTATTATTATTATTATTATTATTATTATTATTATTATTATTATTATTATTATTATTATTATTATCTTCATGATCGCAGAAGGAATGTGGCAATCTTGTCCTTTTACACGCTTGGCAGTCTACTTTTTGCTCTAGATTGCTGTAAAGTTAGGCGAACATCAGACCAAAGCTGTTTTTTGCATAACCCTTTCACTGTTACTGTACGTACATCGTTGTTTCTTAAATCTTTGCTCATTCAGCGAGCATAGCCCACTACCTTTCAAAAAACATGAATACAAATTGGTGTCATTCAATGACCAAAAGCCCCAAAGTCCAAGAAAAATGTGTGCAAATTGGTCTCAGCAAGAGGCATAGATCCTCATGAGCCCCCGCAGTCGCGGGGGCTCATGAGGATCTATGCCTCTTGCATTTGGATCGCGTTCATTTTTTTTTTCGGCAGTGGGACGGGTTGATTATTGACAGCCGAACTTACTTTCTCTTAGAGATCCGTCTGAAAGTTTCCAGCCCGCGTTCCGACAGCTGCATGTTCTTCTTCACTGCAGAGGGTTTCTTCTCCACCGCCAGTTCCGCTAGTTTGACTTTTTGGACGTCATCGGACCACGTGCTTGTTACCCGGATGCGGTCCACCACTTCTGTGGACTGGTTGATGTCCGTTTCAAGAACCGCCTCACAACTGAAACAAAAATGTCTGTCATAGAAAGTGAACTCTCAGTGTAATGCTTCTACTAGACAGTATGACGTATTTAACTTATTCGCGGCCCGGCGCACGTATTTCCAAAATTTTGTAAGCGTCATTTAACGACTATGCACCTGTTGCAGGAGATGGATCGAACATGATAATTCAAGGGCAGTGCCAGATTAGCTTGGCGCCTGTCGGCGCCAAGCTAATCTGGCACTACCATTGAATTATCATGGTCGACCCATCTCCTGCTGTAGTGCGTCAGGACTGAATGGGTTAATATTTTCGTGTGCTTTCCGTTGCGTCGTACAAAATGAAATGCGCACGAGAAAATGAAGTACATTACTGTGTCGAGCTAAGTAAGACATGTTTGAAGGCGTGTTGGCAATTGCACTTGTGATGGTAGGAATAAAGTGTGATGTAACTTATGCATTCAGCAACAATAAGCCCTGTAGCAAAACGTCTACGTGCCCACGACGGCCGCAGTGGGCCCGCCCGGGCACACTGCGGCCGTCGTGGGCCCGAGTACCTTTGCTTAATGGGAACGTATTCATGTGTTGTTTGTTCTGATTACTTTATTGCAATCTACATCCAGTGACTAGTCTAATCTGCAGATGTATGAAAATGTCCACTGTCCAGTGTCACGCAAGAAACATTGTTGGAAATCTCAATTTCAGCTGAAAGTGTAGATTATCAAAACGAAATAAGCATATTAGCTAGAAATATGGATATATCTGATAAAGGGATAACACACACACACACACACACACACACACACACACACACACACACACACACACACACACACACACACACACACACACACAGACACACACACACACACACACACACACACACACACACACACACACACACACACACACACACACACACACACACACACACACACACACACACAAATGCCAAAAGAGCACGCACGTGTACAGTAGTATATCATTTATCTAGGTAAAGTCAACGTCGCTTCACACAAATAATAGCGCAAGACAGACATTTTACTGTGAAATTTTAGTTTTGTCACCATTTTTCTCAATTCTAGAATTCAAAGTCAAATTAACTCATATTACGTAAAATACAAAATTACGTAAAACTAAAATTGCGTCATGACAAATGACTGTTTTCTTTTCAAACCAATGACGTGCATGCAGTGTGTTTATAAAGCTCTCTTCTAACCCACTACCTGTCTTTCAGTTTCCCGAAGTGTCTCAGCACAGACGCCTCTCCCCTCCTTCCTAAGAGCTCTTCCCCCTGGGCGTACACCTCCTGGGCCACACCCACCGCGTGACGTAACGCATCCTCCCTCCTGTTGGACTCCAACCCCTCCTTCTCGTACACAGACTCCGCTTCTCGCGTGAGTTCCTGGCCTTTGGCCAACACCATTTTCACGGCTTCGTCTGTCAGTTGCTGCGGACACAGATCGTATAGAAAGAAGTTCATAGGTTAACCTCTTCGTTGCCGCCGCCGTTAGATGGCATTAGTCGCCCGCTCGGCGTTAAACCCCAATAACAAACTAACTAACTAACTAACTAACTAACTAATTAACTAAATAACAAACTAACAACCTAACGAACACACAAACTACGAACTAACGAACTAATTAACTAACTACGAACTAATTAACTAACGAACTAATAACAAACAAACAAACAAACAAACTAACTAACTAACTAACTAACTAACTAATTAACTAACTAATTAACAAACTAACTAACACACAAACTACGAACTAACGAACTAATTAACTAACTACGAACTAATTAACTAACGAACTAATAACAAACAAACAAACAAACAAACAAACTAACTAACTAACTAACTAAGTAAGTAAGTAGCTAACTAACTAACGCACGAACGAACGCACGAACAAACGCAAGAACGAAATAAAGAAATAACTAACTAACTAACTAGCTAGCTAGCTAGCTAACTAACTAACTAACTAACTAACTAACTAACTAACTAATCTTTCTGCCAACGTACGTACATTTTGCTTCTGAAACCTGTGTTCTCTGAACGACCAAAAGCCACCACTGTCTAAAGAACATGGACGCAACGTGGTCTCAGCAAGAGGCATAGATCATCATGAGCCCCCGCTGTCGCGGGGGCTCATGAGGATCTATGCTTCTTGCAGTTTGATCGCGTTTGTTTTTTTCTCGACAGTGTAGGCGTTAATGTCAATTAGGCCATCCATAGTAGTGACGCAAATGCCAAACAGCTGAAAAATGATTTGGCAAGAGACAGTGAGTCCATTTTTGTGTGTGGAAGGCTAGATGGCGCCAAGCTAATCTGGCACTGCCCTTGAATTATCATGGCTTTTCATTGTGGTGCAACGAAAGTCTCGCTTTCACAAAAATACACTTTTGGCAAAAGACAGTACTTCTGCTTTTGTAAAAAGCTAGATGTTCGTTGTAAAATAATGAAAATGTCGCCTTTCACAAAAATGGTTTTACTTTTTTTTTCTCCCCAAATTAGAGCAGACAGTGTGTAGTGTCTAGTGCAGAACACATGTAAACCTAGCTGTTACAAAAGCATGTAGACCGGCCCTTCGTGGAACAAAAAAGTTATACGCACGACAGAAATGAAGACGCACTGAATGTTCTGTTGCGTTGGGGTCTTATGTCAAGAAGACACTATTACACATATTCTTGTTAACCATTTGCCTGTCGGTAGTGTTGTGTGTTTTTTTTCCGCGATGATTCATCGCGACAAAAACCAGCACCGACAGTCAAAGGGTTAATATTTACTCATTCACTTCATTACTGCTGTGTGAGTATTGCGGTACTGTCACACTGGGTGTCATCCTCGAATCACAACCGCTGATCAGCTGTACCGAACAGAGTAAGACAATGTGTGTGAGATATTCTTTGACATGTTTAATGTGTTATAAGAAAACATACTCTGAAGCAAAAGTTGTCAAGTTAAAACCCAATGCGCAAAGTCCATCCGGCCGACGTCGGTCGGCGTTGGCTCGCGCACGGCTGTGCGCGGACCAACGGCGGCCGACGTGGGCCCGATAGCCTTTGCGCACTGGGTAACAAGTTGATGTGTTACAAAAGCAGATGTTGAACAGCCACGAAATTTATAATCGAAAATATACTTATTTTAAAAGTTTATTTACTAATTAATTTATTACATGTAAATGTATTATGCATAGTTGAAATGTTGAAATGTTCCCGTAGATCTAATTCTTACCTTAATTGTCGTGAGAGTTCTCTCCCTGTCTTCCGCCAGCCTCGTTTTCGATTTCTGAATCTCGTCCAGCACGCACTCCCACTCCGCCTTCCGGAAGAGGATCTGCTCGCACATAATCTCCAACTCTTCCGTTCTGTTCCGTGCAGCGTTGCTCAGCAGCTCCACGTCTGAACAGCTTCTGTGGAACTCAAAAGCACATTCCAGGCAGACGGCATGGCAGTGGTTGTTGCAATACCGCTGGGGGGTGATGGTGGTGTGATTGTAGCACGTCAGTGGCAGCTCCTCTGAGTCTTCTTCTTTTTCTTCCTGAGGTCGTTGTTGTGAAGTCTGTGACGACTGCCTCTGATGTTGCTGTACATTTTGTGACGGCTGACGCTGATGCTGTTGCACAGTCTGTGACGGCTGGGTCTGATTTTGCTGTTGTGGTTGCTGTAGATGTTGAGACAACTGGCGCTGGTGTTGCCCTTGCGCTTGCTCAGTTTGAATTTGTTGTTGCTGATGATCTTTTGGCGACAGTTGTTGTTGTTGACTTTGTTGGACCTCTTCTTGCTTAACCCCTTTGTGCATGCTGACATCGGTGTTGTTTACAAGAAGATTAACTTCTTGTTCTCGTTCCTGCTTTCGACCAGCTTCCTGTACTCCCTGTAGTTTGGACGTTCTTTCTGGTGGCAGTGGTGGGATTTTCTTTCTCGATTTTGATGGCTGACTCTCAGATGACTCCTCTGAGGCAATCGACGTCGTGGATGATGAAAATAGCGACAAAAACTGATCTGGAAGCGATGACAGCACCCGGCGACCCTTTAAGAGAGATGCTGGTTCCTGAGTCGGTGGTGTAGACGTTACATCTATGTGGGGAGTTGAGGTGGGAATTGTCGGATTTTTGCGGCGGCGGGGTGGCGGAGAGGGTAATGGTCTTCCTTTGCTTGGACTTTCTTGTTGTTGTTCGTGTTGTTGTTGCTGTTGTTGTTGTTGTTGTTGTTGCTGTTGTTGTTGATGGTGCTGTTGCATTTGCTGTACAATAGCAGATAAAGGCCGTCGGCTAGTGTGACCTGGATTTGTCATGAACGTTCCAGGTCTCGAATCCAAGTTGTGGTCATCTTTCACAAACTCAGTCTTATGATCCTCGAAGGCGCTGTCGTCTGAATGCTTTTCAAGCACAGATTCAAGTTCTTTCAATGTCTCCTCGTGATCCAAATATAGCTCTGTTTTAGGAACGTTGACACGTTTACTTGAACGTACACTTGAAATGTCCTGTAGACTTAAAGCAGCATTAGTTCTGTTGGCAGACACAACACTCAAATCCAGGTCAGATTCACTCCCTGTGTCATGTGTATCCAATGATTTTTCACCAGATGTATGTATCCCTGGTTTGGTAGAAAAGTCTGAATTTCGTTTCATAGTGTCCTCAGAATTTGTAGCCGAACCTATAGGCTTCATTGTAACACATGTGGTCGAAATATCTGGTTTGGAATTATAATCTGGCTCAGATTTAACGTTGTTTGTTTTCACATCAGAACTAGAAACCGTCTGTGATTTCATGTTGTCCATGGCGTCATTGTCGGTGTCTGATGGGAAATGGGTCAAAGGATTTGAACTATTCATAGTTACACTTGTGGTTTTCATACCTCCATCGACGTTGTTCATAGTATAAATCTCCATATCTGTGCCATCGTCCCCTTTCTCCCTCTTGTAATTCGCTCTATACTAGAACGCGTATGCTGAAGACGTGATCCTACAACAGCATCATCTTCATTTGATTTGCTCTTGTTTGGTTTGCTTTTGCCAATGACGTTGATAATAGTCTTGTGAACGCCGTGCTTTTTCTGCACACCAGTGACGTCCTGCTGGGTCTCGTTGCCGTTGGCGTCCTGATTGTTCCCGGTGTCACTGGCGTCTTCCTGTTTCCCTGCTTCAGTAAGATTCACTCCTGTGTTCGAGAGTGTGCCGGATACAGCCACAGGCGCGGCTGACATCGCCACGGAACTTTCTCAGTCAGAATAGCTAGAATAGTAGACCATTACGAGAAATCAGGAGTTTTCCAAAATAGCATGAGTTTTTACAAAAACAGTGGATTAAAAACCGGGACAAACATGCGATATCGCATGTTTGTCCGGGCGTGTAATCCACTGTCAAAGTTACACGTGTTTCGACGAAAACGGTGGACTAAAAGCCCGGACAAACATGCGATATTGCATTTTTCCCCCGGGGTTTTAATCCACTGTTTTCGTCGACACATTTGTAAATTTAACCTAGTCTGATTTCCGAACATAATGTATTCAGATTGTACCTTGTCCCAAGCTCGTTGTATGTGGGGACCCCATTTCCAGCAACAGGTACAAGGCTACCACTGTAGGTTACACCCAAAGAAACACGAAATACTGAACTGACATTCCTCGAAATGCAAAGCTCTTTTTGTGAGAAAGCTCATATTTGTTGGGCCTATAGCACCACTTTCTTCTTTCTTTGGTCCAGCTAGGATTGTGGACTTATAGTGATAGTCTTGTTCGCACAGCTGGTGCCATAACTGGTACTAACAGGTCAAACCTATCAGTTTTTTTAGATAATGATGTAATAATAATAATAATAATAATAATAATAATAATAATAATAATAATAATAATAATAATAATAATAATAATAATAAAATCGCCAGCTAACTCAGTGAATGCTGTAAGAACGTGACTTCTGTAGTATAATCCTTTTCGTTTTTGAAATCAGCAATAGCATGAAATCCTGGGGTACTGACCATTTTTGCGTGGCTAAACGTTGAAGTACCATTCGTCAGGCGTGTTATGCTTTCGGTGTGGCTGAAGTTTCGTGTAACACTTTGTCCGCTGCTATAGCTTTCACCTTCGTAAACTGATAACAGGCATAAGACGTATTTAATCCTTCTGTACCATCTTTGTAGTCGGAGGCACATTCAATACAGTCACACGTATCACAGGACTAAAGTATATTTTCCTGGATTGCAAGTCACGAACAACTCCCACTTCGCGCGTAGAATCCTTTTCTGACTATGTAAATCAATGAGCTGGGTACGTCAGAACCTGTTTTGAGTACAACAGCACCTGCTTTGAGCGAACGCAGGTGTGTCATAAAAGGTCATTATTTAAGTGGCTTCAGCGCCTAAATGATGGTCCTTAACACTTTCACTGCCGAGAAAAACTAAACAGCACCCCAAAGCAAGAGGTATAGATCCTCATGAGCCCCCGCGACAGCGGGGGCTCATGAGGATCTATTCCTCTTGCTGACGCCACTTTGAATCCATGTTTTTGGAACATCTAGGGATATTTTTAACATCTTGAATTAAAGCAGATTGCATAATACAGTCAGCGTCAGGTGGCACTGAACTTGTCAATGGTTGATGACACTTCTTTTGCCCGTCAAGACTTCTCTGGCGTGAGCACCTGCCTCTTTTGTCTTGCAAAAGGTAACCGCAGCTCAAAACAGGTTCTAGTGCATGATCTTTTTTTAAACGTCATATAAACTAGTTATCACTAGAGTAGTTACTTCAAGGAGATCATGATATTTTTTTAAAAATGTCATATAAACTAGTTATCACTAGAGTAGTTACTTCAAGGAGATCATGATCTTTTTTTTAAAAAAAATGTCATATAAACTAGTTATCACTAGAGTAGTTACTTCAAGATCATGATTTTTTTTTTAATGTCATATAAACTAGTTATCACTAGAGTAGTTACTTCAAGGAGATCATCCTTCTCTGACAAACCGTATTTTGGAGCACAGAATCTTCCCGTGTGATTCACACGGAGACACTCGTGACTAAACACTCACTCCGACAATAGCATCCTATATTGAAATTTCACAGTCATCTGTAATGTATCCATCCCGGAATCTTTGCATTACAAGTCATCACACACACCTTCTTCATACTAGCACCCTTGTTCCTGAATAATTCAGGTCGTCATTCGTCGGGTATCCATTTCGGGTGGCTAGTGGCTCGTCATCCCTGAATATTTCGAGTCGTCATACGGGATGGCAGGCGTGTACACTCAAACTATTTCGAGTCGTCATTCGGGTATCCATCCCGGGTGGCTGCTTGATGCGGTTGCTGCCACCTGCGCCCTCTCGACTGGTTACCACTGCATTCCCACCCCAAAACTCTCGCTGTAACGCCGGGTGCGTCCCACCCGTTCTAGTCGCTGACATGACCCGAAGAGTCCACTCACAGCTTGAACCTGACACGTAAAAACTGAGGATTTGGGAGACATAGATGCTCAAGGGTCCATGTCTTTTGTTGGAATGTATGGCTAAATGTTTGGCCGACTGTCCTGAGAAGTAAAAAGTAAATAAAATGAATGTCTAGAGGAACGTCATTACATATTGATCGCAGTCGTATAACACAAGTGCTGGTCTGTGATTTTGGATCTTACAGCGACAGCTGTAAGGTCGAAAATCACAGACCTGCACGCCTATGAAGGTATACGTCTCGTACAGATGAAAGCAATTCAGCGTGATGGTCTGGACTGTAAGTCTTTGACTGAACTCTCATAACCTCACACATGTGCTTAAAAAGAACAGATGTAAATGGCACCGGTTTCATCGACAAGAGCCACTGATCCTCACGAGTCCGCTCAGGGTTGGGTACCGCATTGTTCACCTCCCCGAAACCGAAAATAAACCCCCACTTACTCTGGACATGCCTGCACTAAATGGGAGTTGAAAACTAAAACACACACCCAGAAACGAAAGAAATTAAATCTGAATTAAAAGGCAGGAACTCTTGAGAATCATTTGCTGATGAAACGTGTTCCCCAGCACTTCGAGGGCTCATGAGGATCTTTTGTAGGTGGAAGGAGTTTCCTGGCATGCCCTTCAGGGTAGCGGTTTGGAGTACTGTACCCGTATTGTTTGCCCGTGTATGCACATGCCCCCACACCCCGTGAAAGGGTTCTTTCACTTTTGGAGAGGCCGAGCCTACGTTAGTCTGTGCATCCATTTAGAGGGTCTTACTGATCTGCAAGAAACAAGATCCTCATGAGCCCCCGCTGAAAGCGTGGGCTCATGCGGACCTATGCCTCTTCTTCTCACAACAATTTTATATACGTTTCCTCAGACAGATCTTTTAAATCTTCGTCATAACTTTTGTTCTGCTAAAGCATATTATTATATTCATGAGCGCCTACAGCAGCAGTGGTTCAAGAGGAATTATATCCCTTATTGCTAGGGCCTGTGTTGGTTTATTCACATACGTCTTCCCTATCCGGAGGAAGGTGTGGGGAGTTAGAGTTTAGCTTTGGGTGTGTAAACTTTAATCCGAGTTCGCGAGGCGACGCCATCACTATTTACAGAGACCCAGTCCGCCATTGCTACTGATGCTGTTGTGCTCAGATCTTGTCACCAAAAGTGGACAAACGACACTGCAGCGTTAGGTTGTCACCTTCATGTCGTCACATGTCGCGGGACAAAGGACACAACGAAGATTAACCCGTTCAGTGCCAGCTGACGCATGCTGTGTTTGTGCCATGTTCGTTAATTCAACAACAGTAAAGCCTAGCTGTACCAGGAATATGGATTAAAAGTTGTGTCAGCAAGAGGCATAGATCCACATGAGCCACCACAATTGCGAGGATCTATGCATCTTGCAGTTGGGTGGTGTTCAGACTTTCTCGTCACCGTCAACAACAATGCAACCGATTGAATTCGCCATAAAGGAAACAACACGACACAACATCGTTAGTCATGTTGTCAATTTATGGCGGGTACAGTTAACATTCACGGCGTGTTAAACCCGTCGAGTGCCGAGAAAATGTAGACACCACCCAACCGCAAGAGGTATAGATCCTCATGAGCCCCCGCAGTCGCGGGGGCTCATGAGGATCTATATCTCTTGCTGACACCACTTTGAATCCATCTTCCTGGGACAGCTAAGTCTCTTTTGGCGTTGAATCAACGAAGATTGCAGTGATACAATCTGTGTCAACTGAACGGAATAATGAATCAGGTTCCAATTAAAGCATGACTGTGAGAGCTCATACTTTGGACACAATAACTTTTTTAAAAATCGCCCCAACGCAGATGATCAAATTCGAAGTCTATTGTATATCTTAGAGACTGAACACTCCAGAAAATGCGGCACTGCAAAAATAGACCTTAAGCTAGGTTCTTCTTAGAACACACCGAACATACTGTGAATTTTACCTGGAAAAACGTAACCCTCCATTTGTTTATCAGAAGACAAACTCAAACGTGGGAATGTCCAAGTTATTTATGCGCCGTGATGGGTCTTGTTCGTATGCGGCGGTAAAAGGGAGACTTGGGTTCATTGAAATTTTTGTTTTCAGGTAAATTTACCAGCATGTTCGGCGTGCTTTAAATCCAGTCAAACAAGTAAAACACTTACAGAGGACAAGTACAACACGATTGTAATGTGTGTCTTTTCTAATCGTATTAATAAAAAACAATTATGGTGTTGTTGTTTTTTGGGTTGTTTTTTTTTTTTGGCTTTTGGGTCATTTTGGGTTTTACGCGCTGAGTAGTGACATTTTGGACCGGATTTCCTCGGAGATAGTACTTAAAGAAGGTACAGCTGTGTAGGAGATGGATCGACCATTGACAGTTCAAAAAGATGAGTGTGTTCAGTAAACGGGGGTAAGCAGGATTAATCCGCTTCTTTGATGACTATTCCGTTTACTTATCTGCCGAGCGCGAGTGCATGCAACTGGTAAGAAGAAAGCGGAAGATTAGGGACTCTTTGCGGAACCTTTGCATACTCAACTTTGATGGCACCCGCTGCCTGTATACGTATCTTTAATGACCCACAAATGTGTTGCAATAGGCATAGATCCTCATGAGCCCCCGCATTTGCGGGGGCTCTTGAGGATCTATGCCTCTTGCAGTTGGATGTTAGAGAAGACAGTGGAGGGTGGAGAATGTTTGTTAATTCAAAGAGTAGACATGTAACACTACAAAGGATGCAGATGCAACTGGGAGGGGGATCGTGAGGATCTATATCTTTTGAAGAGGGATGCCCTGCGGTGCGGATGAAGACAGACAGGTACGGGGGCGAATGTTTGTTAATTCAAAGCCAGGGACATTCGAAGAAAGGAGAGAAAAGAACAGACAAGTTTGCAAAGGAGGCATTCTTTGACGTAGGATAGAGATGCATTCAGATCAGCACGAACAAAAACAAACTGGATTTAAATTTGACAAAAAAAAGGTTCAGGCCAAGAATTTCAGTATTATTCAGTAATAAATACGTGTGGATGCCCACAATGCATGTAAATATTAAATCTAAGGTAACTCTAACCTGTCAGTTTGGGGGGAAAATGCTTAGGCTTAGGCGATTCTGTGTTCAAAATGATCCTTGCAGAATTTTTTTTTTATAAAACCACCTGCCATTCAGTCAAACCTCTAAAAAATAAATAAGCCAATAAATAGATAATTTAGGGGGCTACACAACAAAAAGAACTATATGTAGGTGTTTTGTGATACCGCTGCTGCCAGTTTGGTACAAAACATAACTGAATAATTGGATAAGTTAGATAATATAAACGACGAACAAACCAAAAGTTGGATAAATAAAAAGTGAGCGGGTTACGCAACAAAATAACTATATGCACGCGCTGTTATTGGCCTATATTACCAATTTCATACAAAAGAATGGGGTGTCTGGGAGGGGTAGTACCTCTGGCGGGGGGACATGTCGCGAACATTTTTGGGCGGATCGCCAACCTTTGGTCTCCACCTGACACTCAGCTCTCACCTGTGGCTCTCCGTAACTGTTTGCATGCGACAGCGGCCACACCCCGGGCAACGTCTTCGACAGGCCGGCTAAACCAGGTGAGGGTAGCCGACGTGTCTCAAACCCTCGGCGAAGCAAGGATATGCCTATCCTAGCATGCGAAGTCAGCTCTAGAGGACTGGGCGGACGAGATCAACAGTAGGATCTAACGGCCAGGAAGGCGGATCTGCAATGCTTCGTAGAAAGCATAGGGCATGACAAGGCACTTACAGGCGCCATTGCCATCCACTGCAGCCAAAGAAGTCTGCAGTCGTGACGACTCTCCGTACCATTGGACCCCATCTTTGGAGGCCGAGAGAGTGGGATTGTCCCTGTGCAACGGCTCTACCACTTTAACTCATTCGAGACGTGCCGCCGCCGGATACGCGGCTTACGCCGCGTATCCGGAGGCGGCACGTCTCGAATGAGTTAAACCCTTTCCCGCACAGGTTTCTGTGCAGCCTATCTTCTCCTATCTTCCTCTTAATTCTCACAGCCCAGAAGTGGTGCGACATTAAACCTGCAAACCTAGTGAAAACAGTTCTTGGCAGACAGCAGTGGCGTTCCCTCACCAAAAAGGCAACAACGTCCCTGGAAGAGGCGCGCCGTCCCTGGAAGAGGCGCACCGGAACCAGATGCAGGTCGCCATATAGCTTTGCATCGCTCATCCCTGCTTCAAGACCTGACTTAAAGTGCCCGGTCTCGCGACTGTGCAAGTCCAGACTGGGACTCCAGAGCCACTCCCGCACCCATAGATATCTGCACAGCTACGTCCTCATCGAAACTCAAACAAAAGAATGACTGAAAATGTGTTAAATAAAAAATTAAAAAAAAACTGAGAGAGAAATTCCAGGTGAATGCAGTTCGCGCGAGGTTGTTGACGATAGTCGGAAGTATAGAGATTTACCTCCCCAGAATCTCTTCTTGACACGTACATTCACGCTTATACTTTTTACAGTTGAAGACAAAATCGTTGTATTACGAGTAAGGCTTTACTACTAGTGGTCCGGCTAAAGCCCTCGGCTTTTCCCTCTGACATTGACCCTCCTGACCGGACCCTCGCGGCGACAAGAACCACTGGCAAAGCCTAACTCGTAATACAGCTAATAATATCGCGTGTGCCCGTACCTTTTTGTTGACCAGACTTTCTACAAGATAATTGTGTGCACACGTGGCCGTTCACGCACCAGGGCTGCATCACACACGTGTGGTATCACACGTGTGTGATGCAGCTTTCCGCTCCAAGGCAGCAAAGAAGGCGGTGTGCAGAATAAGGTCTTGACTGAAAGGAAACGTACACTGAGTTGATACGCGAGTACTTCAGCTCGTTTGTTGATAAAATTTACTTACTCAGTCCCTCCCTTGGCAATGGCTAGTTAGTTAGTTGATAGGGTTTAACGCCGAGCAGGTGACCATGGCCCTCTCATGGAAGTGAAGGGTAAAAGTCTGGTCAGCCAGACTAGGAGAAAGGTCTTCTCTCTCTTGGCTTGACTTCGCGAACGAAGATTCTATAGGGCTTGCCCACGTCGTCTGCAGGCATTTTCGTGGCTGCGGAGGCCAATCCGGGACAGGCAGGTTCGACAGCAGTGGCTGCAGGGGAAGGTCTGGTCAGGGTTCTGAGTTACGACAACTCTGTTTTTTCTTCTGAGCCGCTTGTCCTTAAGGTTAGCTCTGCGAGAGTCCTCAAAGGAGACGGCTGCCTTGTGAATGGTGGAGCGCCAGGTGTCACGGTCCGCAGCAAGCGAAGACCACTGGCGGTGGTCGATTTGGCAGGCACTAAGTGACTTCTTGAGACCGTCTTTGTATCTCTTCTTTGGTGCCCCTCTGTCTCGGTGTCCAGTGGCGAGCTCGCCGAACAGAGTGATCTTGGGTAGGCGATGATCCTCCATCCTGGAGACGTGCCCCGCCCAGCGAAGCTGTGTCCGCAGCAGCAATGCCTCGATGCTCACAGTTTTTGCCTGTTCAAGGACCTCGACGTTGGTGACATAGTCACTCCAGTGAATGCTGAGGACGGTACGCAGGCAGCGCTGGTGAAAACGTTCGAGGAGTCGTAGTTGGCTGCGGTAGAGGGCCTAGGACTCGGAACCGTACAGCAGGGTGGTGAGGACGACAGCTCTGTACGCGCTGATCTTGGTGCCTTTTTTCAGCTGTTGATTGTGCCACACCCGCTTGAATAGTCGCCCGAAAGCACTGTTCGTTTTTGCCAGCCTGTTGTCCAGCTCCTTGTCCAGCTTGGCGTCTGATGTGATGATGCAGCCAAGGTAGGTAAACTGGTGTACAGACTTCAGTTCGGACTCGCCGATGGTGATGTGAGGAGGGCGATGCTCTTCCTTGGGTGCCGGCTGATGAAGGACCTCTGTCTTTTTCAGACTGACCTCAAGTTCAAAGAGCTGGGCGGCATCTGCGAAGCAGGACGTAATGCGCTGCAAGGCTCTCTCTGTGTGTGCAACGAGGGCAGCGTCATCAGCAAAGAGCAGCTCACGAATCAGTTGGTCTAGGGTTTTCGTGTGGGCCTGCAGTCGTCTGAGGTTGAACAGGCTGCCATCGAGACGATACCTTATGTACACTGCGTCGTCATCGTCGAGGTCCACTGTGGCCTGCTTCAGCATCATGCTAAAGAAGATGGTGAAGAGGGTCGGTGCCAGCACGCAGCCTTGCTTCACGCCGTTGCGAATGGGGAATGGTTCTGAGAGGTCACTGTTTAGTCTGACCTGGCCCTGCTGGTCCTCGTGGAGCTGGACGATCATGTTGAGGAACTTTGGGGGACAACCTAGTCGCTCCAGGATCTGCCACATACCTTGCCTGCTCACAGTGTCAAACGCTTTTGTTAGGTCGACAAACGTTACGTACAGCCCTTTGTTCTGCTCGCGGCACTTCTCCTGAAGCTGTCTCAGCACAAAGACCATGTCGGTGGTACTCCTGTTGGTTCTGAAGCCACACTGGCCCTCTGGGAGGTGGTCTTCAGCGATGGCAGGTACCAACCGATTCAGGAGCAGCCTTGCGAGAATTTTCCTGGCAATGGACAGCAGGGTAATTAGACGATAATTAGAGCAGGCAGACTTCTCTCCTTTGTTCTTGTACAGGGTGATGATGACTGAATCACGGAGATCCTTTGGTAGTGTTCCTTTTTCCCAGCAGCAGAGAAAGAGGTCGTGGAGCTTGTTGTGCAGTGCTGGGCCTCCATGTTTCCAGATCTCTGGCGGGATTCCGTCAATGCCTGCTGCTTTGCCACTCTTTGAATCAAATGAAAATACATTACAAATATATATCCAATGGACGCATATTTTGTTTCTGAAAGCTGTGTTCATTCAACGACCAAAAGCCACAACCGTCCAAGGAACGTGGATACAAATTGGTCCCAGCAAGAGGCATAGATCCGCATGAGCCCCCGCGACAGCGGGGGCTCATACTGAAGGATCTATGCCTCTTGCAGTTGATCCGCGCTCATTTCTTTCTGGGTAGTGGAGGGGTTGAACCTTATGGAAACCGATGAATCATACGTGCGCTGTTCTGCTGTGAATCTGGACCCCACAGACTAGCACACGCACACTCATAGAGATATCGAGAAATAAAAAGTTGTCTATTAGGGACCTTGCAGACGTCACCCTTTCACAAAACAGACCGTCCAGACAAACATCATTAGCAAATAGGTATCTATGAACCATGATTTTTTTAAAAAAGTATATAACCGGTTTTCTGCACCGGCTCACTTGAATGCCCACTGAGCACAGACCATTGGCACGACGTCAGTAATTGTTGGCCTGCGCGTTAAGACATCACTTGTGAGTGTGCCGAACCTCTTACTATTTAACATGTAACCCTCGAATGTCCAATTATCCAATTTCACTGAACACATTTGTTCAGACGAAATGCTACAAATGTTGATAATTTAGCAGGCAACATCAAAGATATTTTACGTACCGGTATAACAACAAGATCTGTGTGTGTGTGTGTGTGTGTGTGTGTGTGTGTGTGTGTGTGTGTGTGTGTGTGTGTGTGTGTGTGTGTGTGTGTGTGTGTGTGTGTGTCTAAAATCACCAAGATGTGAAAAAACCCCACATAATATTCATTCATTCATTCATTCATCCATTCGTTCGTCTATTCATCCATCCATTCATTTATGAAATCATTCACTGATTTATTGCATGTCATTGCGTGGCCGGGACAGCTAAGGCTGATGTCGGCCCGATGAAATGTATTTTTCGGCTAAGGTACAAGCTTACTTATGTTTAAGAAATGGACAGGACGGAATGGTTTTTACCCCTTAACTGCTGGGGCAAAGCGAACCCTAGACAAGTACAAGAGACATAAACCCTCATGATCCCCCGCAGTCGCACTAACTTACCGCAGTCGCGGGGGGTCATGAGGATTTATGTCTCTAGTTAGTCCTATGTTCCTTAACTCATTCTACCCCAACACCGAAATCCCCAGATTTTACCGTTCTCCTCTGAAGACTGCACTCTAGTGCAGGACACAGATCGACCATGATAGTTCAAGGGTGATGCCAGAATAGCTTGGCGCCCATAGGCGCCAAGCTATTCTGGCATCACCCTTGAACTATCATGGTCGATCCTTATCTTGCTGTGGTGTGTCTGGGGTAGAAGGAGTTAAGCGTTCGGCGTCTTTCCGTCACGAAAGGGTAATTTGCAAATCTAGTACACGTTTTTATGTCAATTTCGCGAAAAGGTTTTTAACCCGAAATATTAATAAATCGTGTTGGGACTGTCTTTTCTAAGCGTGTTTGTTTCTTCTTCGTTTCAGATGCTTTCTATGTTCTCTGTGCCTATTTAAGTGACATGTTACATCTGTGTTTTTCAAGGTCAGTCAGTTTGTAGTCGTGTAACATGCGACATTCGTAATCCCTGGCAGTGGTGGTGTTAAACACGTCTCAAAGGTGGGTGTTGGTTTGTGATTTTGGTCCTTACGCAATCTCAGTAGAACACGGTTTATGCTGACAGGCTGAAGAATGAAAAATAGCGGAGGAGCAGCAAATATTAAACCTTCACTACCTGTGGGGGCAGATATTATTATTTTTTTTATTAACCCATTCAGCCCTGACGCACTACAGCAGGAGATGGATCGACCATGATAATTCAAGTATAGTGCCAGATTAGCTTGGCGCCTGTCGGCGTCAAGCTAATCTGGCACTACCCTTGAATTATCATGGTCGATCCATCTCCTGCAACTGGCGCATTGTCGTTAGATGGCGCCTCCACAATTTGGGAAATACGTGCGTGGGGCTGAATGAGTTAAACGTCAAAGATCCCCAGCCGTACAAGGAACATGAATACTGAGTGGTTTCAGCAAGAGATAGATAGATCCTTATGAGCCCCCGCAATTGCGGGGGCTGATGAGGATCTATGTCTCTTGCAACTGGAGTGTGTTCGAGCTTGCTGTTTATAGGCCGACGTGCGCATTTAGATAAAACGTACCATTCAATCAAAAACCCGTCAGCAAATAATATTGTATTTGATAAATAAAGAAATAACCGGTTTTCAGGAGAGATACACAATTCAATGAAAGACCGCGTGCAAATAGTGTTATATTTATTAAATAAAGAAGTAACCGGTTTGTCTGCGTTACACAGTTTCATAATACGTTCTCAGCACAATGTCACTGAGCGCGAAATGTCATTATAAAATCAACAAGTTTCTATCGCGCGATGATCAAGAGACTTTTTTCACTCAGTTTTGGGTTTCTTTATTGCTTTAGGGTGCACTAGGGGCATGTAAAGAAAAGAAACGAAACGAAAGAAAACAAAACAAAATAAAACAACGCAACGCAAAGCAACACAACACAACACAACACAACACAACACAACACAACACAACACAACACAACACAACACAACACAACACAACACGACACGACACGACACGACACAAAACAACACAACAAAAAACAAAAAAAACAAAACAAAACAAAACAGAACAAAACAAAACAAAACAAAATAAAACAACACAACAAAACGAACAACAACAACAACAAATTACAAACAACACAACACAACACGACACGACACAACACAAGACAGCACAAAACAAAGCAGAATAAAGCAACACAACACAACACAACACAACATAACACAACACAACACAACACAACACAACACAACACGTAACAACACAACACACCATAACACAGCACAAATAAAATAACATAATTAAAAAAGAAATAGAAACGCATCACAAACATTCCAAGGTTGACAAAACATTTGACAGACAGACAGGCTGGCACAGAGAGAGAGAGAGAGAGAGAGAGAGAGAGAGAGAGAGAGAGAGAGAGAGAGAGAGAGAGAGAGAGAGAGAGAGAGAGAGAGAGAGAGAGAGAGAGAGAGAGAGAGAGAGAGAGAGAGAGAGAGAGATTCCTTGATTCACGAGTCACGTAAAAGAAATATTCTCACAGTCAGTGACTAACACACTTAATAAAATTCCTACAGTTAGAAGTTGTCCTGTGAATACCACATACCGCTACCCGTCCAGGTGCTAGATCAATCATTGGTGCCAGGAGAACTATCAGTCTGTAGCGTAGACGTCACAGCTGAGTGGTCTAAACTATACACAGGCTGTGTCAACATTGGTCCTCCTATGAAATCGTTTGTGAAATGGATAGACGAATTTCAAACATTTCATGTCCCCACCCGTCCTCCCCTCCTCTTCCCCTTCCCCCACCCTGTGCGGATATAAAAGCTGCTAGCAAAAGGCACAGATCCTCATGAGCCCCCGCAATTGCGGGGGCTCATGAGGATCTATGCCTCTTCCAGATGTTTGATTTTCAGCAAAATTGTGTCTCCATAGGTCTTGTTTCTATTAACTGACCCTGAGAGAGATAAAATATGTGAAAATCAAACACGGGTCTCTTCTGACATCCCACACATATGCTAGGAAGTCTTTGAAGTACCCGTGGGGCGTTTTACATTGAAATTGCAACACTTAACTCATTCAGCCCCACGGCCGTTTTTCCCAAATTTTGGAGGCGTCATCTAATGATTATGCACCAGTTGCAGGAGTTGGATCGACCATGTCGGCGCCAAGCTAATCTGGCACTACCCTTAAACTATCATGGTCGACCCATCTCCTGCTGTAGGGCGTCGGGGCTGAATGGGTTAAAGAGGTACACAAATACGTCATTGGGAGAGAGAGAGAGAGAGAGAGAGAGAGAGAGAGAGAGAGAGAGAGAGTTAGTTAGTTATTTGGGTTTAACGCCGAGCAGGCAACTAGAGAGAGAGAGAGAGAGAGAGAGAGAGAGAGAGAGAGAGAGAGAGAGAGAGAGAGAGAGAGAGAGAGAGAGAGAGAGAGAGAGAGAGAGAGATGACGATGAAACTTTATTTATCATGGGCCGCGTATCTATCATTTTGACAGCTCTTTTATATATAGAGTTTAACCTGTTCATGTGAACATCACTACAACAGTCCCGCACTGTGGAGACATAATCAACGTGAGACTTGATATGGGCATGAAAAACCAGTTTACGAGTATGTGTATCCGTTACTTGTCTAGCTGGGACAACAGGAAAGTGTTTTTAGCAATGGTTTTACATTCTGTATTTATATGCGTCTCCATACATAGTTTTTCGTCAACGTGTATTCCCAAGAATTTACGCTCTGTGACTTGTTCTATCAGTTTAGCGTTCAGTTGTAAATGTAACGGCTGTAGTCGGCGTTGGTGTTTTTGTAGTGTAGTGATTAAAATACTCTTTGTTTTTCCTGGATGAAGAACCATATGATTCTCTCTACACCAGTCGGAAACCTCGCTGAGACTACTTTGTAAGCTAAGGTTAATGTCAGCTGTCTTTTTTAACCCGAAACATGGAGGCTCGTATCGTCTGCAAACAGGTTGCAGTTGACATCAGTGTTAGTAATATGCAAAGGCAAATCATTAATGAATATTATAAATAGAAGAGGTCCCAAGATCGACCCCTGGGGGACACGGTAGTTAACTTGTCCTTGTTTAGAGTATTTTCCATGGGTATATACCTTTTGTTTTCTGGCTTTTAGGTATGATCTAAAGAATGCTATGGCAGTTTCACTTATATGGTATGTTGCTAGCTTCTTCGAGGTTGGGGGACTCGAAATTGTTGTCCATGTCTAGAAGTTTCGGGAGATCGTTCTGTGATAAAAGAAGTTAAGTATTGAGGACAGGGTTGCTTATACAGCTTTTATACGAATACACCCTTATTAAACGAAAGTTGGTGGGTGAGAGGCAGCATTTTTAATGCTCTGAGCTTCTGGTCGGTTAAACGTTCAGTAACAGAAAATATGAGCTTAGCTGCTCTCCTGTGTAGGGAGTTCAGTCTCTTCAGGTGCACATCACTAGAACCATCCCACACCGTCGATGCATAATCTATGTGTGACTTGATGTGAGCGTTATAAAACAAAAGACGCGTATATGTATCAGTAATGAAATACCCAATGGAGAAAGAAGCACGCTTATCAGTAATGGTTTTAAATTTGGACAACATATACAGACTCCTGGAGACCTTTTTGCATACATTATTAGTGTGTGCTTGCCATTTCAGCTCATCATATAATATAGTAACCCCAAGGAGACGGTTCCTCGCGCTGGGACCATATGGCGTTGAGGCGCGTCCCCTGGGTGGTGGATAGGGGGTCCCTCGTGAGAGGGGTGCACCGAATGAAATAAGGTGCCGTGAACCAACATGGTCTAAGGGAAGGTGACCCCGACAGAAAACCCCTGGTCCTCCTAGTAAGGGGGTTGGGCGTGGGGGTAGCTTCCCCACCCTGCAAAAAAGGAAATAGCTACAAAAACGCCGACGAAAAGACTAACAGTAATTCATTTCCTGGAGGAGGAAGGTTCTTCTACCAGAAGACTTATGACGTCCTGTGGTGAAAGCCGGAAGTCTTCGGAAGCCACAGGACCGAGCCGCCTCTCTCTATCCAGGGACACAACCATGGGCACATGGAACGTCAAGACCATGTACCAGAGCGGCAAGGCCGCCCAGATAGCAGCTGAAATGCAAAAGTACAACCTTTCCCTGCTAGGTATCAGTGAAGCCAGATGGACGCAGTCTGGCCAGAAAAGGCTGTTAAGTGGGGAGATGATTCTGTATTCAAGCCATGAAGAGGAGAACGCCCCCCATACAGAAGGAGTAGCATTCATGCTGTCACCAGTGGCACAGAGAGCGCTGATGGGCTGGGAACCTCTTGGGCCAAGAATTATCACAGCAGCCTTTAGAACCAAGAAAAAGCTCAAGCTGAACGTCATCCAGTGTTATGCGCCCACCAATGACAGTGACGAGGAAGAAAAACAAGAGTTCTACGACCGACTCCAGAGTGCCGTGGACAAATGTACGGAGCGAGACATCACCATCGTCATGGGCGATTTTAATGCCAAAATAGGGGAGGACAACACCGGATACGAAGAGGTGATGGGGAGACAGGGACTAGGCTCGGAGATGAGTGAGAACGGGGAGAGGTTTGTAGACTTTTGTGCTCTAAACCGACTTGTCATTGGAGGCAGCATCTTCCCACACAGAAGAATACACAAAGCAACTTGGGTCTCATCTGACCACACAACAGAGAACCAAATAGACCATATCTGCATTAGCAAGAAATTTAGAAGATCCCTTCAAGATGTTCGAGTGAGGAGGGGAGCAGATGTCGCCTCAGACCACCATCTGCTTACCTTAAGAATGAAGCTCAAGCTAAAGAAAACCCGCACAGAGACAACAAGAAGACAGCGCTATAATGTAGGCCTCCTGAGAGAAACTGGAGTTAGAGAAGAGTTCAAACTGGTGCTGTCCAACCGGTTTCAAGCGCTACAGGAGCTAGTAAATGAAGAGGAGGCGGTCACCACAGAGCAGCAGTGGAAGGCAGTTAGAGAGGCGCTGAACTCAACCTGCAAAGACACTGTAGGGTTCAGGAAACACCACCACAAGGACTGGCTGTCGGCACAGACCTTGAAGAAGATAGAAGCGAGGAAGCAGAGGAAAGCAGCTGTCAACAACAGTCGCACGAGAGCAGCCAAAGTAAGGGCACAGGAGGAATACTCGGAAGCCAACCGCGAAGTGAAGAGGAGTATCAGGGCAGACAAGAGGGCCTACACAGACAGCCTGGCAGCAGAGGCAGAAAAGGCAGCAGGCAGCGGCAACATGAAACAGCTCTACGACATTACCAGAAGATTGTCGGGTAAGTATGGCCATACAGAAAGACCAGTAAAAGACAAAGAAGGCATGCCTATTGCAGACAGAGCAGACCAACTCGACAGATGGGCCGAGTATATTGAAGAGTTACTGAACAGACCTAGCCCACCCGACCCCCCCCCCCCCCCCCGACATCCAGCCGGCAGAGACCGACCTACCCATCAGCTGTGACAGACCCAGCCGGGAAGAGATCAGAAGAGCAGTGGCATTTTTGAAGAATGGCAAAGCAGCAGGGCCAGATGGCATCCCAGCGGAGTCTCTGAAAGCAGACCTAGAGACAACAGTGGAGATGCTGTACCCACTGTTTGGAAAGATCTGGGAAGAGGAGGTGATGCCAGCTGACTGGAAGGAGGGGTACCTAATCAAGCTTCCCAAGAAAGGCGACCTCAGCAAGTGTTCCAACTACAGAGGAATCACCTTGCTGTCAGTACCAGGAAAGGTCTTCAACAGGATCATCCTAGAGAGAATGAAGAGCTCCGTTGACCCCCAGCTGAGAGACCAGCAAGCAGGATTCAGGAAGAACCGATCATGTACAGACCAGATCGCCACTCTCCGCATCATCGTGGAACAGTCTCTGGAGTGGAGCTCCCCGCTGTACGTCAACTTTGTGGATTATGAGAAAGCATTTGACAGCGTGGACCGAGAGACTCTGTGGAAACTCCTACGACACTACGGTGTACCCACAAAGCTCGTCCGCCTGATCAAGAGCAGCTACGATGGCATGACATGTCGCGTGATCCACGAAGGGCAGTTCACCAGGGAGCTCCAGGTCAGAACTGGTGTCAGGCAGGGGTGTCTGCTGTCTCCGTTCCTCTTCCTACTGGCCATAGACTGGGTCATGAAGATGACCACAGAGCACAGACGAAGTGGAATACAGTGGACACTGTGGACACAGCTTGACGACCTCGATTTTGCAGACGACTTGGCATTACTGTCCCACACTCATCAACAAATGCAGGACAAGACCATGAGGCTTGCTGACATCTCGTCCCAAGTGGGCCTCACCATTCACAAACAGAAAACAAAGACAATGAGGCTGAACACAACCAGGGAAGAACCAATCTTGCTTGCTGGCATCCCGTTGGAGGAGGTGGAGTCCTTCACCTATCTCGGGAGCATCATAGACAAAAAAGGCGGCACTGATGCAGATGTCAGAGCACGAATCGGTAAAGCCAGAGCAGCCTTTCTCCAGTTAAAAAAAGTGTGGAGTTCCAGAGAGCTGTCACAACACACCAAAGTCCGGATTTTCAACTCCAATGTAAAAGCAGTTCTCCTATATGTAGCAGAGACTTGGAGATTGACAAAAATCACAGTCAACAGAGTACAGACCTTCATGAACAGTTGCCTTAGAAGAATTTTGAAAATCCACTGGCCAGGCCAGAGAAGATCAGCAACGTCAGACTCTGGGAGAGAACAGAGCAGATAACAGCAGAGAATGAAATTGGGCGAAGAAGATGGGGATGGATCGGTCACAGCCTGAGAAAGCCAGCTTCCAGTATCACTAGGCAGGCATTGCCATGGAACCCCCAGGGAAAGAGGAAAAGAGATAGGCCGAGAAATTCCTGGCGTCGAGACCTCCAAGCAGACATCAAGAGACTGGGAACCACCTGGAGTAGAATCGAAGGAGAAGCACAGGACAGGAGTTGCTGGAGGTCTCTCGTCGACGGCCTATACCCGGGTAGGGGTGACAGGCGTAAGTAAGTAAAGTAAGGAGACGGTGCTGTGATACTTGATCGATTTGGCTGCCGTTTACCGAGAGACTAAGAGAGAGCGGGCAGAGCTGGTGCTTTTAGCGTGTGGTGATTACCATGCATTCAGTTTTTGATGGGTTAAGGGACATTGAAATCGACTTACACCAGTCAGAAATCTCATGCAAACTAGCTTGCAGACGTGTGTTTAAGGTTGTCAGATTTTTGGCAGGCGTATGCAGCGTGGCATCGTCAGCAAACATGTCGCAAGAAATATCGCTGCAGTTTAAATGCAATGGCAGGTCATTGATAAATATACAAAACAGCAAAGGCCCGAGGACAGAGCCAGGAGGGACGCCGCTCTTGATGAGACCGCAGGAGGAGAAGAGCCATTGAACAGTACTCTTTGCTTTCTTGCACTCAAATAGGAACTAAAGAATGAAACAGCATCTGAACTGCTGAGATATACTTGAAGTTTTGACAAGAGGATGTTGTGATTGACAAGATCAAATACCTTCTTAAAATCAAGAAAAATATATCCAGTTATTTGGGAGCTATTCGTGGATGTTAGCCATATTTCAATAAGTCTTGTTACTGCTATGTGGCAAGAATGGTTTGGGCGAAAGTCAGACTGAAATACATGCAGGAGACAGCGGTTGTCCAAATATTGGTAGAGATGTTTATGTGCATGTCTCTCGAGAGGTTTGGACAGATTAGATAATAAAGAAATTGGTCCGTAATTATTAACATCTGTGATATCTTTTGACTTAGGTAAAGGGATTACTTAGCGTGCTTAAGATGTGATGGAAATATGTTTTGTTGGATGCATAAGTTATAAATGTAGGTTAGAGATTCAACTGTATAGGGAAGAGGCATACTTGAGGATTTTATGGCTAATCTCGTCAGGTCCCGATGTTTTTTTTTTGTTTTTTTTTTGTTGTTGTTTTTTAGTGATCCGATTAGCTTTCCTACTTCCTACACAGCTAGAGGTGGTATGGAGAAGGGAGGTTTGTCATCAGTCTTTTGCTTATAGAAGTTAAGTAGGGCCTCAGGGCACGTGTAAGACGTGTTGTCATTAGAGGGGGTGATTAACTCAGCGACAGAAAGAAAATGTTTGTTAAAGGTGTCTGCAATAATTCTAGGAGGAATAGCTGACGATTTCTTGCTGCCTCGGGTGATGAGATTAAGCGCGCGCCAGAGTGCTGAGGTATCTCTGTCTTCTTTTATCATACGTTCAAAGAGAGACTTTTGGGACCTGCGTACCATAGACCTGACACGGTTACGTTGCGTTTTGTAATCGTCGAACTGTTTTAATCTTCTCAAGTCATTTCTCTGTGACTTGGCTTGAATTATATCCTGGGTTAGCCAAGGTGGTAATGTACTGTGTTTTTTTTTTTTACCAGCTTTTGTCGTATGGGGGCGTGTTTGTTAAGTACACGGTATAAAGTTGATACCAGATAACCAAAGCCTTGTTAGGGTCGGTTTCATTAAACACTACACAAAAAGGTGTTTGGTTAAAGTCTGACAAAATGGCCAACTGATCAAACTGTTTGAAAGAACGGTAAGTTATAGTTGTGTGTCCATTCTTACATTGCGTTGGCAGTTTTGTTGATCAAGAACACACAGTAGGAAAGTGATCACTGATGCTGAGATCAGAAACAGTAACATTGGATACACTAAGGGGTCGGTTGGTGTAAGTGTGATCGATGAGTGTAGCTGTCGTTTTTGTGATCCTGGTAGGGGACGAGACTAATTGTTCTAAGCCAGTTTGCGTTGTGATGCAATCCCATGCAGATTGGGGCTTCAGCATATCTATGCTAAAGTGACCCAGTAGCAACATATTGCTATTCGAGCCAATTATTTCCACAGCATACAAGAAATCGTCATACCATTCAAACTTGGCAGAAGGGTTACGATAACAGAAGCCTATAAAGACTGGTTTAGTTTTTGGACACCTAATCTCTAGCCAAATGCACTCAAATTCTGAAGTTTCAAGGTCCTCTCGCCTTTTTACTAAGTGTTGGATAGAGTTATGGGTGTAAACGGCAAGCCCAGTCTGACGAGGTACACAAGGGTCACGTCGTGTGATGTCATAATTAGCTATGTATATGGTCTCATCGTTAATGTTGGAGCTAACACGTGTCTCACTAAGACCGAACAGGTGGAATGGTTCAGGCTTGTTTAGAAAAACATTCAAATCAGTCACTTTGTTGAAAAAATGGTAAATGTTTAAGTGACCAATATGAAGGCTACAGTGTTTACGGGTAGTATGGCTCATGTTTTTGTAAATGCTAATTAGTAATCGCGTTGTAGGAGCAAAAGAAGCAAAATGAAAACAAAACAAAACAAAACAACAACAACAACAACAAAACAGAAAGAAAACAACAGCAAAGAACAAAATCTCCCCCAAAACGAAAGTCTTAAAACTGTCAGCGCAGCACAATCGCGGTTGCGATATGCAATATGTACCAAACGTCACACACGGTGTCTTGATACAACAATGTCAGTTACGTTATTCTTAATAAAGACACGCGAATAAGAGCAGCAATGTCAAGCAAGCTGCCTACGTAGCAGCGGTAGTGTGGGACGTAGTAATGGATATAATTATATCACCAGACTGTTCTGGAGGAGTCCGCTTCAGAACACTGGCTGTTGAAATTACGCCCTGAAGACGTTAGTATGTTTAAATAATCATACACAAAGTACGTGCGGATCCAGTAAACTCCACGAGTAGGGACAACGCAAGCTTGAATAAGCTCGTTCGTTCAAACCAGTGTATCAGACAGTGGCGACTGACTTGTGTTGGATAGTCTAAGCTCACAAAGAACTAATTACACAGTGCGACAGCTTCCAAGTTTGCTTTTCACGCACTACACAATACTTCGCATACTTTGACACATCTGAGTATACTGTGTAATGGTGAAAACCTATCGACGACTAAACACACAATTCCAGTGGTAAGGGCACACAGCGATGGAGAACAATGGTCGTCTTTGTTAATTGTTTGCCGTTACAGTGGAGAATATATTTTATGTTCCACTATAGCAGCGAACAAAGCACTGCCCTCCGACTATCAAACGCAATACTCCAAATGAGGAGTGCACAGAGTGATTTGAATTGTTGGCCGTTACTCAGGAAAATATATGTACATATATTTCCAATATTGTGGCGAGCACACTGTCCTTACACTGATTAAACGCAATATTCCGACGGGGAATGCACAGTGACACAATTTTAGTTGTTTGCCGTTACAGTGGAGAATGCTTTCTATTTTCCATTTTAGCGGCAATCAACACATTGTTAATAATAATAATAATAATAATAATAATAATAATAATAATAATAATAATAATAATAATAATAATAATAATAATAATAATAATAATAATAATAATAAATAGTTCTCGTATTGCCCTGTTCTCCAGGAAAACACTGGACTCACAGCACATGCACAACAGCACACCCTCTCTCTCAGACACACGCACGATTATACACTACTTTAAATGACCCCATCCCTTCCCAATACCTTACATCCACTTCCCTCTAGAATCAGAATACAAGGCAGTCAGTCAACAATTAGCTATAGGTGAGCTAAATGTTAAATGCCCGACAGAAAAGAAAACTCGTTAAGTGAGCTTTGAACTGTGACAATGTGGGCAGATTCCGCATTTCAATTGGCAGTGAGTTCCACACACTTGGGGCTAAAAAGGTGAAAGAACGCTACCCGACAGTTTTCATGTTATGCTTCGGGATTTTAAAAAAGTTTCTCACTGGAGGAACGGAGGGTGCGTGATGGTTGATAAACAGACAACTTGGCAGGTACGGCGGGAGAGATCCGTAAAAATGCCGATAGGCAAAAATTGCAATTTTGTACTGGCAGAGGAATTTTACGGGCAGCCAGTGCAGCTGCTTCAGTAGAGGCGTAACGTGGCCTCTCTTTCGTTTCTTCAAAATGAGACGCGCCGCATTGTTTTGAATCAAAATGATGCGATGATGTTTTGGTACAATGATGCAAAATATTCCTCAACAGCTAAGTGGGGATAAACAATAGTAGACACAGGTAGGTTCCGATTAAAAACACCAGATTTCACACACTGTTTCATGACCAAAGGTATTATAATCAGCGAAGGGGTTAAAGCCGGCATGGGAAATGTGCGAGAGATATTGAACTCCTCATAAATGATAATGATGTGCAATGAAATTGATGATAGTGATGATGATGATGATGATGATGATGATGATATGGTGATGATGATGATAATGACGATGATAGTGATGAAGATGATGATGATGATGACAGATAACGAGTATAATGACGATGATAACGGCGTTGTCATCGACACATACATTGTAGTTTATTTCAAAGCAGAGCAAAATATCTGAGCAATATGCCTTATTCGTACAAAGTCTCTAAAACTGACAACACTGACAACAAAAACAAACAAAAAAAATGTTTCATTGTAAATAGAGACCCTATGACTTTACTCTGATCTTACATGAATGTTTAAAGGGGACCTTCAATTAACACTCACAGTACAGGGAGTTATTTGTAGTCTAACTCAACTGAAATCAGCGAGCCCAGAGACGTTTTTCTTTTAATTGGAGCTGTACTTTGACCATACTAGTGTATTTTAAGACACTTTAATGACGTCATAACGTTTCTGTACTATATAATCCTACGTTGTGTTGACCTGGTGTCCCCTTTAAGTCAATAATTTGACATTTAGGTTAGCAGCACAAAACACGCAGTATACAATGAGAGAAAGTGTTTGTTGAACAACACTTGTAGTAAGTTCACATTCCGTGCCGACAGCTGAAAAAAAGCGTGCTGGTCTGTGATTTTTGACCTTACGGCTAGTAGCCGTAAGGTCCAAAATCACAGACCAGCACACAAATTCCACTAGTCTCACTGTCAACTAATTTTCATTGCATGAAGATGATGAGATGCTTGTCACAAAAAGACATTTTTCAAGGGCCCCGGTAGTGCCTGATTAGCTTGGCGCCTGTCCAGGCGCCAAGCTAATCAGGTACTGATCACCCTTGAGCCATTCTCAGTCAATAATCATTTCAACCCCCATCTGCCAACATGTGTCTGTGCAGTAGTGTGCGTTCAATCTCCTTAAATATTCTTATATATATTATGTCTTACAATAGTGTTGAAGAAAACTTAACTCATTCTACCCCAGACACACCACAACAAGATATTGATCGACCATGATAGTTCAAGGGTGATGCCAGAATAGCTTGGCGCCTATGGGCGCCAAACTATTCTGGCATCACCCTTGAACTGTCATGGTCGATCTATGTCCTGCACTGCAATGCAGTCTTCAGAGGACAACGGCAAGATTTGGGGATTTCGGTGATGGGGTAGAGTGAGTTAAGGAGCTAACTTCACTTATGACGTTTGAATGTCGTAAAATGAAAGACTTTATCTGCTCTTGTTCTCCTTTGTAAGCAGGAGAGTTCCAACGATGCACAATGAGATAACCTCTGTTTTTTTTTTCAGTTGCGTCTACTCATAATTATGGGTTGGAACTGAAACGAAGGGATGAAAAGTCTTAGTTCAGGCAAGACGATGCGGAGAACTCGCTGAATCGGCACATTTTAGCACAAAAAAAGCCCGTCCTGGAGCAGATCGTTTTAAATGTCAACAGATGCTTCTTAAAGGGTTAGTTGTTTGTTTTTTTTTTCTCCCACGCGTCAAGCAATTCATGCACCACCTTGAACTGTCAGTTACAAACTCCGTGGACCTATTTCCCACCAAATGCACGTTAGCGCTGTGCCGCCAATTTAAATTCTCTTGACTGTAAGCTTCAACACACGCAGCATACGCGACATACTTGCAAAGTGCTGAAGTATTTTTAGAATTGAAGGGTGTCCACCAGATAGTGAAGTTTCGTTTGCAACGAACGACACCGAAACAACGAACGAGAGCGAAGCCACGACGGATAACCAGTTTGACACCAGGAGCATAGACAACACTTCGAGCATCTCCAAGAGACATAGATCCTCATGAGCCCAGAATGTGTTCACAGCATAGTGAGGTTTCCTTTGCGACGAACGACTCCCAACAATCCTGGAGAGCGAGGTAGCGGCGGATAACCAGCTTGTGCCATAACAGTATACGCATGGACAAACACACCGAACATCTCCAAGAGGCATAGATCCTCATGAACCCTCTGGGCTCATGAGGATCTATGCCTCTTGGAGATGTTCGGAGTGCTGTCTGTGCATCTGGTAGAAATTGACTATCCCCCGTGACTGGCTCTCGTTCGTTGTTGATAGTCGTCCGGCTTAAACGAAACCTCTTTAAATGTTCAGCGTGAGCAAAAGGTCATTGGGCCGACGTTGACCGCTGTGAACCCGCGCACAGTCGTGCGCGGGCCCACAGTGGCCGACGGCGTCGGCACGGTTTTTTTGTTTTGTTTTGTTTTTTTGTGAAGGGGGAGGGATCTGCTTACTGTGTTTTTAGTCTTGCGAGCTGCCAAGGGCTTTAAATAGAGAGGCAGAGTCTCGTACAAATAAAAACATGGCTAAGGGAGGGAATTAACGTAGGACGCTGTACTTAAAGATGGGGTGATGCGGACTTAAGACTTAATGCTAAGAACAAATTGAGAATGCTCACTGTATAAGTGTTAGAGTGGCGAAGGCCCCCCCCCCCCTCCCCCCCAAGGAAAGAGTTTGGGGAAGTTAGGGGAGAGGGGGGGGGGGAGATATAGTATTCCCTGCTCACTACCAACCTTCCCCACAATGTGTTTGGAAAGAAATAAATATTTTTGGAGGAACGAATCGTAAGATTTTATTTTTTAAAGTATATTTGGGAGAAAGAAATGGAAAGAACTCATAAGATTTCGATTTTTACGAGGCGAGACCGTCGCCCACCTTCTCTTCTCCTCCCCCCTCCCCCCGCCCCCGTTGTTTGATTTCTTTAGACTGAACAGTAACACGTCAAGCAAACTGTCGCCCACCCCCGAACCACCCCCACCCTGTCCCCCAATTAAAAATAACTACCTACGCCACTTTGTTATCCGTGTTATCTCCATTTTATCTGAAGTTTGCGTTTGATGGTCAAATACACCAGAAAATCCACACAAGCAAAATAGCAGAGTAGAATCTCGATACTGAAAAGACCTCCAACGCGCTCATTAAAGGGACGAAAGGTCTTGGGTTGGCTCAGTGTAAAGCGAGCTGAGATCTTGACATTTTCCACAGGATTAACAAAACGACATCTGTGTTAGCGCGCATCTGCTAAGCCTCAAACACACTGGCGTCGGGGGCAGCGAAAGAAAGAGAGAGGTTGGGGGAAAAGACAGTTTAAAGAATTAGAGGAAATGTGGAGAGACGTGTAAAAAAAAAAAAAAAAAAAAGTCAAACTCGGGTGAATTCCTGAGGTTGACTGTTTGTTTGTTGTTGTTTTATTCTTTCTTTTTCTATACCACTCTCTTCCTATTTCTTCTAATTTTTTAACCTGTTTAGCGCCGAGAAAATTTGAACACCATCCAACTACAAACTGAGAGGCATAGATTCTCATGAGACCCCGCAGTTGCTTTAATTCCATGTTCCTGGGACAGCTTTACAACTCCTTTAATAGCTCTTCTAATTCTTTAACACCTTATCTGCCGAGAAAAAGTGAACACCGTCCAACTGCAAGAGGCATAGATCCTCATTAGCCCCCGCAGTTGCGGGGGCTCATGAGGATCTATGCCTCTTGCTGACACCACTTTGAATCTATGTTCCCCGACATCTAGGGTTTTTGGTGGTGAATTGAAGATTGCAGAAACACAGTCTGCGTCTACTGACACTGAATGGGTTAAAGAGTTTTGGGTGACCTCATCCCGTCTGCATGAGAGACACAGATTCATATCAACACCAGGGTGTCGTTAGAATCTAAAGCTTTGGTTGGGTAAGTTTAGATCCCAGCCGTCCCTCAAACTGAGATGGGTATATGTTGTTCAACGTAAGGCGTCTGTGTGCAGCTGAGTCTTGACGAAAATCCTTTTGATACCTTTCTAAGGAAAATCAGCACAGGTGTAAATAGATGAATGTAGGTGCGAGAGGCAAAGATTCGCATGAACCCCAGAGGTTCACGAGAGTTTATGCCGCGTGCAGATGCACATGGCAGCTTTGTGGAACAAAAGAAAAGCCTGTTGTCAGCAGCAACGTTTGTTTGAAAAAAAAAAAAAGTGATCTTCAAAGACAAGTGCGAAGGTGATAGTTGAGACAGATGAGACGTCTTCAAGGGCAATAAAAAGTGCCACCTGTCACTAAAGATCATCATTTAGGTGGCTAAAGCCATCTAAATGATGGTCTTTAACCCATTCAGCCATGACGCACGACAGCAGGAGATGGGTCGACCATGATAATTCAAGGATAGTGCCAGATTAGCTTGGCGTCTGTCGGCGCCAAGCTAATCTGGCACTGCCCTTGAATTATCATGGTCGATCCATCTCCTGCAACAGGCGCATAGTCGTTAGACGACGCCTCCAAAATTTGGGAAATACGTGCGCGGGGTTGAATGAGTTAATGACAGATGAGATCTGATATGGGTCAAACCAGGTTCGGCTTTACAGGCTTCAAAAAAAAAAAAAAAAAAATGGTCTGACAAGACAGGTCCTCTCTCTCAAGAGAAGTCGTGAAGGGCAAAACGTGTCACCTGTCATTAAAGACCATCCTTTAGGAAGCTACAACCTGCCATATACACCTAAATGAAGGTCTTAAATGACAGGTGGTATCTAACCCCCCCCCCCACCCCCCACACCTTGATACCGGTTTCAGGCCACTTTACAAATTTCAAATACAAGCGATCAAAAATCTCTGTAACTTCAGTAGCTGAACTGGCCCTTCGTCTGTCTTGTACTGTGTTTGTCTTAAATGGCGTAAATCCGTGTCTGTTACGTGAGTGTGCGTGTTGGGTTTCAGTTCGCGGCGCTTTGAGTCGATTTGCCCAAAAATTGAGAAAAAGCGCCTATATAATAACGGTATCCCATGTCCTTGCCCACCTCTATGAACTCCTCCCCTCTGGCCGCAGACTCCGCACGCACAAAGCTAGGACACTTAGACTACAGCACAGTTTCATCCCCAAATCCATCACTCTAAGCAATCTGTAGGTACATCCACGCATACCCAAACCTAACTCCTCCCCCTATCCCCCTTTACCTGTGCAATCAGTAGGAATGGAGCTTGTTGATTTTAGAGAAGTGATTATATTGTGTTTCATTTGGTGGTGAACATGGACATACTGGGATTGTTGTTACTGAGTGTTTACCCACTAATTATTTTACTATGGTAGACTTTAATTATGCAGCTTGTGTAATAATGTGTAATAATGTACTGAGATGTTTGTATAATAAGTAGTGAGGGTTAGGACTAGGTTGAAACACGCGTATTATGTATGCATATGTAGAGGTGGGTGTGAATGTATAAGTGCCGCTCAGTTCAGTCCATAAAAGATGTTTGTGAGAGATGTATAAGAGTTATGTGTAAAGATTTTGTAGTGTTTACTTTATATCCATTTGGAATTTGTAGCTGTGCAAGTGCAGGGAGAAAAATGTTCATAATTATGCTATAATGTTTTTATGTCTTGTTTGTACTATTTGTTATAAATGTACCACAACCGAATTTCTCTTTTCGAGATAATAAAGTACTCTTATTCTTATTCTTATTCTTATTCTTATTATTATTTAAAAATCCGTCAAAATAGGGTCTGAGCCTTGGGTCACTAAAAAGAAGTGATATTGAAACACAGCTAGAGAAGACTTGAAAGGCAAAAAATATCACCTGTCATTAAAGACCACCATTTCGGTGGCTACAACCTGCTACAGCCACCTAAATGATGGTCTTAATAACAGGTGATCTCTCATAAAGTGGTCGATCAAAACAGGTTCTGCTCTATGGACTAAAAACAAATAGACATGAAACATTAAACCACGGCAAGGGGCTTTTACAAGAGAAGTCTTGAAAGGCAAAACAGTGTCACCTGTCATTAAAGACTATCATTTGGGTGGCTACAGTTTGTTACAGCCACCTAAATGATGGCCTTTAACCCATATCATACTGAGGCTAAAAGCTTCAAATTTGTACACTGCCGCATGCAAGCTACATTATAGTACTTACAGATACGGATATAGACCAATGACTTTAGTTCAAGGGTGGTGACAGAATAGCTTGGCGCCTAGTGGCACCAAGCTATTCTGACACTACCCTTGAACTATTTTAATCACACTTATTTCGCACACTGGTGTATTCCGAATGATAAGAGTTAAAGGCCCACTACCGCCGAAACTGTTCAAAGATACACTTCTGTAATAGATGGTTACGATGCGCCACACACAGGTCTAGTTATGGTTCATTTGGACAAAGGAGAATCCAGTTCAGCACTGGTCGTCTTTATATCAAGTAACCTCACATTGACTCCACTCCGGTCTAGAAATACAACGCTATTAGTACGAGAAACAGCTAAAAATAGAACGACACGCTAACAGCAGCGCAGAATAAATAAGTGCGATTTCGCGTGTGCTTTTGTTGCCTGTCCAAACTGATGTTAAAATTCATTAGGTGTGTCGACAAGGCATTGCAAACACAAATGGTGCTGAAATGTGTCTTCAGATTTATGCCGCGTAATGGTACTTTTATGACAGATGTTCTCTCATACGTGTGGTCGTTCAAACCAGGTTCGGCCGCATTGACACAATGGCACAAACTAAGCATCATCAAATAAACCTTAACTTCATGTTGCAAATTTTGCAGAGCTTTATAATTACCTCCTATGTTCATGGAAGAAAAGATATACAATGCTCCTCTTTGCCATCGGCTACCATAGATTCTCGCAAACCAAAGCATTGATGCAGGGTCCCCGTGAACATCTTCGACTCTTTTAGATGCAAGCTGTTCGCTGTTAACTAACCACTTCATACACAGCAAGAGACGCATCATAAGGATCTATGTCTCTTGAAGCTGTACTCCGGCAGTTAAAAGGGGTTAAACTAATCCAAAAGAGAGAGAGAGAGAGAGAGAGAGAGAGAGAGAGAGAGAGAGAGAGAGAGAGAGAGAGAGAGAGAGAGAGGAGAGAGAGAGAGAGAGAGAGATGATGATGATGAATCGTTATTTATTCAGGATAAAGCTATTAGGCAACTCAATGCCTGTCTTACAAGCTGTCCTGTAAACAAACAACATAACAGGAAAATAAACATAGCATGCAAATAATAACAATAATAATAATAATAAGAAGAAAAACTACGGGAAAAAAAACAAACACAATAGGTGAATCAATGAAAGGGGGAAAAAAAAATTCGTATTGGAGAAGTAGTAACTGCCACCAACACAAAAGTAAGAGAAATAAATGAGTGCATAGCATTAATATTATACTCAGCTAAGACAGTGTCAAAGAATCAGCAGCATCAAGAGCATATAGCGACACCGACAAGACCAAGGATTATCAGTTTACAAATGTAAGGAGAAAGAGAAAATACTTGACTTTCACGTGTTATCAACAACAATACTCTGATATGGCAAACTGTGAAGTCAGGCTGAATGGAAGTGCGTTCGCAAAGCTCGTTTAAAATGGGTTTTACCTGAACATGATTTAATGTTCAATGGCAATGAGTTCCAGACAAAACTGCCCGAAAATAGAAGGCTTGACTTGTAGAGATCTATCCTGGGTCGGGGTAAATGAAGCAAGCCATGTCTCGTGTGTAGCTGATGCCTAGGGCTGAAGTTAAATAGCGCGCACAGATACTCGGGGACTTGATAATGAAATATTTTGTGCATGAGGACGCATTTGTTAAATTTGAGTTGTTCCTTCAGTGGAAGCAGGCCAAGAGATTTTATCTTTTGGTCTGTGGAAGTAGGGTGTGGAATAATTATTTTAACTGAACGACGATATAGCGAGTTGACTTTTTTAATATGACGTTCGCTGCATTCGTCCCACAAAGAGGACGCATAGTCACAGTGGCTCTTAATGTGCGCGTGAAAAAAACAAGAGAGAGAGAGAGAGAGAGAGAGAGAGAGAGAGAGAGAGAGAGAGAGAGAGAGAGAGAGAGAGAGAGAGAGAGAGAAGAGAGAGAGAGAGAGAGAGAGAGAGAGAGAGAGAGAGAGAGAGAGAGAGAGAGAGAGAGAGAGAAAGAGAGAGACAGAGACAGAGAGACAGAGAGACAGAGAGAGAGAGAGAGAGTTAAAAGACGAGTTGGAAAGGAAAGAATACAAACGTGAGATTCTCGCCCGCTGCAGACGAAGAATGAGAGCAAACAGCAACATGTTTTCTTTTTATCTTTCTTATTTATTTTTTAATGAGTGCAGATCGTGGCTTTACATTCTTTCTTTTTCTTTCTTACAATGACTAGACCTGATACAGCTTACTTGCGGAAAGGCCAGGATGATGAAAGGGGACGGCTGCTGATGGGAAGGAGAGGGGTGGGGTGGGGGGGGGGGATTTCTATAGCGCGAAAGTGACGAAGTTAAAAATAAATTTAGTAGAGGTGGGGTGGGATTATCCTTTTTTAAGGGCTTGGTAAATCAAAGTGGCACAGATGCAGTTCTCCTGAATTGATCAGTGTTCAGGTCGTACTCCATAGGCAATCGCTGCCCCTGTCCCCCCATAAGCTGCCTTTCAGTACCGTCCTTTATCAATCCGGTACCTTGGGGGCTGGAGGATACAATTTCTATAGCATGAAGTGTGTCGGACTTAAAAAATAAAATTAGTGGGTGCGGGGTGGTATTATCAGTAAAAAGAAAAAAAGGTCTTGGTAAATCTAAGTGTCACAGGTGCAGTGCACTTGAATTGACCAGTGTTCAGGTCGTACTCCACAGGCAATACTCCACTCACATTGTCCCCCGTAACCTACCCCGTTAAGACCGTCCTTTATCACTCCGGTGCCACGGAGGATAAACCCCGAACTAACCATTATTAAGCATGTTCTTAATTACACGGACTTTAGTTCGCGAACTCTGACGAACTACAGTTCACGATCTCGGAAGAACCAGGTTGGTTCTTAATTGGACGATCTAAAGATACGGCGAACCTAGTTCGAAGTAGTTCATGAACCTCGGCAAACCATAGTTCGCTGTCGGAAAAGGTTCGCTCAACGTGTTAAGCAAACGAAGGCGAACCTTTTCTCTGATTGGTCAAAACTTTTACCCTCTTCTGCGTTGGAGATAAGAAGACAGTCACCGATACAAACAAATATGGCAGACGGCGATATTTCACTCGTGCGACTTGAAGAACAAGACCTATTTTTATTGATTTGTTGGAGGCGCAACGCTGTTTGTAGGGTCGCTACTGCAAGAAGTGCAAAAACAAACATCGTTCAAATCACGAAGCGGCATAGTGGCAGCCATTTTGAACACCTTCGCAGACAGTAAGTTCGCCGAATCAAGCACTTCAGTTAAGAAAGAGAACCATGGCAAACCTGGTTTGCAGAAGTTTGCCTAGGTTCGTTCAACCTCAATTAAGAAACAAACCAAAAGATCGCCGATCTACTCAGATCTAAGTTTGCCGATCAAAAGTTCGTCCAATTAAGAACAGCTCTAAGGAAGATAATTATGAGGCAAAAACAAAACAGACAAAGTCCACGGTAAGCCTATTATCAGTGTAACATTTAGATAACAATCTAGATATTTAACCCCTTAACCGCCGGGGCAAGGCGAACGCTACCCATCTGCAAGAGACATAAATCCTCATGAACCCCCGCTGTCGCGGGGGCTCATGAGGATTTATGTCTCTTGTTCGTCACGTGTTCATTATTTGTGCCACGTCTGGTCCCATTTCATTTATATGTTCTTCACGCGAAGGTCGGCCAGTGCGCAGTGGTTTCAGACGCAAAATCCGCGCCCACTAGCAGCCAATGGGTCAATTGTTCAGTGTTTCAGGCGTATGCAAGAACAAGAGACCTACAGCCAGTGACTAAAACTAGTCAATAAAAGACCAACCCCCCAAAAATCTTCTTGACTGAGAAAATGGGTGTAGGTGGGAGTATTGGCGGGACGGGGGACAGGTAGGGGTGGGAGGTGGGTGAGTGAGGGAAAGGGGGGGTGGGGGTGGGAGGGGGCAGAGGGGGTGTGGGAATGGTGACGAGGCGGCACAATAGTAGGTGACGAATTCCATCACCAACAAAAACCTCGACAACGTAACTGTAAAGCTTGCATATTTTCAAACACGTTCTAACCTCTAAGCCCGTAAACATTGTCCAGGACCACCTACCCGTGCTCTCTGTGTCAACGATACAGCTGTACCTGTCTTTATAAGTATGAGCCTCTGAGCCTGGCTGTCGATGGCTAAGTAGATATTTCAGAAAAATAATGCGACCATCTATAGACATATCTGTGTCAGTACCAACACTGGTTGTCTCCCCCGATTTGCTACCGCTTATTAGTGGTAGCGAATCGAGGGAGACAACCAGTGTGGTCAGTACCCCCACCTCCACTCCCCCTGAGATGGCCACCGCACACAAATGTGTGTCCATCCATGCAGGCACAAGAGGCCTGCGTAAAGCGATCAATCTGTTGCCGCCTTCCTTCTTCGCTGATACGATAAGTAGCGACTGATCTCTATACTTATTTCGTTGTCTATTTTACCCCAAATATAATCAATTGTGTTGCAGCTGGGTTTTTTTTCTATGCGTGTTTCTTTCTCCGTTGGGTTCTTCTCTGCATTTTACACGCTTGGCAGTCACCTTTTTTGGTCTGAATTTTGATCAGACTTTGAATAAAAGTGTGTATAACAAGGTCACATTAAATGACGTTTTGTTCTGTATAAACAAATTTGGTCCCACAGACAAAAGGATTACGGAACTCTCTCAAGGTACAACTACTACAACCGCCGCCACCGTCACCGCCACCAACACCAGCACTACCACTAAACATTACTACGACGAACTTACGAAACCGTGCGAACGAAGACCTTACACAACCCAGTAAGCAAAGGTCCTATGGCCCACGACGGCCGCAAGTGGGCACCCCCGGCCCGCGCATGTGCGCGGGCCCGGGGGTGCCCACTGCGGCCGTCGTGGCCCCGAAGACATTTTGCTACTGGGGTATGTATCGGTCTTTATCGCCAGCTGTTGAAGGTTGGTTGGTTAGTTCGGGTCTAACGTCCACAGCACCGAGGTGATCATGGACGGCCCTGACGGGCGGGTTATGGGGGACAGGGAGATCTATGGCCTATGGAGTACGACCTGAACACTGATCAACTCAGGCGCACTCTAACTGTGCCACTTTGATTTACCAGGACCTTTCAACGGACATGCTATAGAACAAATCCGTTTCCCCCCCCCCCCCTGGATTGCGAGTCCAGCTACCGGGGCCGGGACGGGATTCGAACCCACGACCCGGGGATTCCCTTCGCTCTCTTGCTCCGACGTTTAACCGCCTTGAGCTATTTCGGACTCCACTGTTGAAGGAGCCACCTTGGACAAGTTTCACTGCACCTGTTTTTTTTTCACCCGAGGGTCATTGCCAGGTAGGCAGGTGAGTGTTTGAGGGAGCCGTTCCCTCCTCACGACTGAACAAGAAGGCCTAGCATGCACGCTCACGAGAATAGCATCCCGTGAAAGGAACTTATCAACGCGCTGTTTGCCTTAACTCACTCAGGCCGACGGCCGCATTTCCCAAATTGTGGAGGCGTCATCCAATAACTATGCACCAGTTGCAGGAGATAGATCGATCATGATAATTCAAGGGCAGTGCCAGATTAGCTTGGCGCCGACAGGCGCCAAGCTAATCTGGCACTACCCTTGAATTATCATGGTCAACCCATCTCCTGCTGTAGTGCGTCAGGGCTGAATGGGTTCAAGCAGACCACTTATATACATCTGGTCTTCGCTCGAATCTTTCACTGCTAGTGGTCGCCGAGTGTGTGTGTGTGTTTGTGTGCGTGTGTGTGTGTGTGTGTGTGTGTGTGTGTGTGTGTGTGTGTGTGTGTATGTGTGTGTGTGTCTGTCTGTCTGTCTGTCTGGGCTTTTTTTTTCAATCAAATGGTGTAGACTCTATGGGCGGATCAGTTACCTTGGGTCTGGGGGTGAGGGGGGGGGGTTCCTGACCCACCCCCCACCCCACCCCCAGATCCGCGTCTGGACACAACACCACAAAGGAATATGTCTGGTTACAAAGTGGTTTTATCTCACGAGCCCCCGACACTGCAAAAAAACAAAACAAAACAAAAAAAAACCCGCCATACTTCCGAATCTCATCCTCAAAGCGACCTAATCCAGGCATGAAAGGGTTACTAGGTCACAACGTGACCTTTATCAGTGTTCTCATTATGTCTGACAATAATGCTTGACAAAAGGGCTAACTTTAAATTATGATGTCAGAATGTCGTAAAATAAAAAAAAAACGTTTCTTCACTTCTTGTTCTTGTACGCAAGAGAGCTGAGGCGCTGGAAAGGCGGTGGAAAACCTTGGGTACTTGCGTCTACTCACATGGATTGTGAACAGAAGGGTGGAAACGTCTTAGCTGAGGCAGAGCAACATTGATAACCCGTTGTGTGGGCGAATTTTAGCAAAGCTGGCCGTGACGCAGATAGTTGGAAAGCTCAAGGTATTTCAAGCAGCGGGCAGACTGACCTGGTCCACGTGTCAGTTTACCCAACGGTTTCCGGAGCTGGCATACGAATGCAACAGACGAGAAGTGTATGACTAGTTTTCCACTATTTGCTTAGAAACAATGTAGTGCAAAACTTTTCAATGTGTCAGCTTGTGCAATTCTAATCTACTTGATTCACGTCACCAAGAGGCATAGATAGATAAAGAGCCCCGCAAGAGGGGGGCTCATGAGGATCTATGTGTCTTGCAAATGGTAATGTCAGTATCCCTTTGACAAGTTATAGGACTTCTAGACGCTATTTGCGCATCATGTAAATACACGCAGAGTTTGAGAGAGTTCAGGCGTGTGTGTATCTGAGAAAACTGAATGCTTTCAGATTGTGTTTGAAAATGTAGGCATAGGTATAATGGTTCGGTGTTGATTTAGGGAAATTCTGGGCATTCTTTATTATGTAGCTGCGCGTACTCGTTTCTTTGGTGTTGAAAGTTTTTGCGAGCACTTTTGCTTGGCATGTAAAAAAGGGTTGGGTTAGGTTGGATTTAGAATTAGAATAATGTACATGCTGCAGCTGTGTTGAGGCTCTCTCTCTCTCTCTCTCTCTCTCTCTCTCTCTCTCTCTCTCTCTCTGCAGGCACGTATACACAAACACACGCACGCACGCACACGCACACACCAGACACACACGCACACAAA